>OZ026612.1:72821732-73276732 GCA_964020975.1 Hermodice carunculata | reverse complement strand
ACGGGTGGGACAATGACCAATAACTAAACCTGAACATAGTAGTGCAAATATAAGCAAAGAAACAAAACGTAAACGGAAAAAACTTAAAAGAGTGACATCAGTACAAATTTAATTATCATCTCAACAACTGAAACTCAAATTGAGTTCTGTTTATTCAGATTGCTTGTGCATTGATACTCTCTTTTGATCATATTTATCAAATCTGATGGCTAAATTTAATTATGAAAACAGAAAAGAGGTGCCTAAATGACACAACACATAATCATGATGCTTGGCGAACGATCAGTGATCTCTTAGCTAATATTACCTCATTAAAAGCCTTTATCTGATAATTTTATTGAACCCCCAACATGGATATACCATATCGAGATTTCAACGAGAGTGGACGTGCGGTGATATTGTGGGTGAAGTTTGTATAAGATAGGTGGACAATTTTTGAGTAACCTTCGATTTGCAGTCAATAATTTTTGTGGGCACATATAGAAACAGTGCAGGGAAATTTCTGAGTGGATGTAGGTAGTACTTTGGAAGAAATTGGTAGTTGTTGTGGGAAAAGAGCAAAGATGCCATTTTGAAACATCAGGAAAATTGTTTGAAATTGTAAATAGACACTTGATCAACTGAGGATGCCGGGCCGAGGGTTGTCATGGAGGATGTTACGGGGGGTGCAGGGGTTCAGGAGGGTAGGCAGTGGGGGACAGGTAAGGAGGGTAGGGGCGAGGGTTTCTCGTGAGCAGGGGCAGGGGCAGGGGCAGGGGTAGGGGACCAGGGATGGGGGCAGGGATGACCAGGGTCGAGAGGAGAGTTGGAGGGAGGGTGAGGGTCCACGGTGGGATAGATTTATAGAGTGCAGGGAGTGTGGTATGTGGGAGGTGCAGGAGGGTGGAGACCCTAGAGCTACAGTTGGCAGCCCTGAAGTTTGAGTTGGAAGAGGCTCGGGACAGGGCAAGGGCTGGCTGTGGAGGGCAGTGAGGTGGGGCAGGGGGTGGGGGGAGGGAGGAGGCGAGACAGGTAGCAGGCTGTAGTGACGAGGGGGAGATTAGGGAAGGAGGGGAGGGGTTAGCATGGGTAGCATAGGGTAGTAAGGAGGAGGGGAGGGGAGAGAGGGTTAGACACGCAGTTGTGGTGGGAAGTAGTATTGTAAGGAGGGTAGACAGGATGTTCTGTAGGCAGGAGAGAGGGAATAGGGTTCGGGTGTGTTTACCAGGGGCAAAGATTAGGGATGTGGAGGAGTGTGTAGAGAGGCTAGTCAGATTTTGTGGCGAGTGTCCGAGGGTGGTGGTACAGGTAGGGACTAACGACCTAGCGGACAGAGAGGAAGGGGGAGGAAGGGGAAGGGTGGGAACAGAGATAGTGCTGGGGAGGTACAAGAGTCTGCTGGTTAGGGCAGTTAGACTGTGAGCCTCTTGTGATGGGGATTTTGCCCAGGTATAGAATGAGTGGGTGGGAAGCTAGCAAGATTGTAGCAATTAATAGGCAGCTGGGAGGGTTGTGCAGGGAGAGAGGGTTTGCCTTCAGGGATGAATGGGAGGACTTTGTAGGCAGGAAGGAGATGTTTGCGTGGAATGGTTTGCACCCGAGCCAGATAGGAGGAGACAGGTTAGAGCAGGTGTATAGTGAGTGGGTACAACAGCAGCAGGAAAACTAGGTAACCCAGCACCCATTCAAGAGGCTCAGACTGGCAGGGAGGGAAGAGGAAAGAAAGCAGAAAGGAAGGACCAGGGGTCAAGGATTAGAGTGGGGTAAGTAAACTGCATAGGAGTTAGAGGAAGGCTGGTAGATATTTGTATGGTAGCTGAGTAGGAAGACATGGATGTCGGGGCCCTGACAGAGACACATTTAGTGGGAGGAGAACGGGATCAATTAGATATACCTGAGGGGTATAACTTCACAGGAAGAGGGAGGGCAGTAGGGCAGAGAAAGGGAGGAGGGGTAGGTTTTCTCATTAAGAAGGGAATGAACTGGCACAGGGTTGGGATCAAAGATAATGAGAACAGTGAGATCAGGAACGAGATACAGTGGATAGGAATAGAGTCACAGAGGAGTAAGATAGCACTAGGGGTAGTATATGTAGGCAGAGACGGATAACAGGGGAATGGAACGACCAAGTGTATGAGCAGTTAAAAACACATATCAACAGTGTACAGGAGCAGGGATACCAGGCCATGGTTGTGGAGGACTCCAATGGTCACATAGGAGATGGTTTAGACAGGATTGATGGAGGTGACAGAGACCAAAACTGGAATGGCAGGAGGCTACTTAGCTTCTCTAGAGAGTTTGGGTTACGGATTTTGAATCGGGACATGCCTTGTAAAGGAAAGTGGACATGGCGTGCAGTTGACAGGAGATCAACATAGACTATGTGCTGGTAGATGAGAGAATGTTCAGGGATATTGAGACATGTAGCTGTGATGAGGAAGGGCATATGGATATTGGAAGTGACCATAATTGGATAGTTGTGAATCTAAGGTGTGTGAAGAAAGAGAAGAAACAAGGGGCATCAAATGGGTG
This sequence comes from Hermodice carunculata, assembly GCA_964020975.1. Taxonomy (NCBI): domain Eukaryota; kingdom Metazoa; phylum Annelida; class Polychaeta; order Eunicida; family Amphinomidae; genus Hermodice; species Hermodice carunculata. The sequence goes on along the minus strand of OZ026612.1, from coordinate 73,274,221 downwards.
TGGTGTGTTGGTAAGGATACTGACTGGGAGGCATACAGACAAAGACTACGTGATGAGCTGAGGGGGTGGGAGGAATGGTGGGTGGTGAGTGAATCAGTTGATATTCAGGGGATGGCAGATGAAATGAGGAGAGTAATATTGGAGGTTGCAAAGGACGTAATAGGAAGGAAAAGAGTACCAGTAGAGAAGAAAGGGTATAGCATAGATGCAGAGATAAAGAGTGCAATTAAAAATAGGAAGGTAAAGAATAAAGCTTGGAGGTTTGCTACGAAATACAGACAGCAGAATGGAATAGCTAAGGCTGAGGAGGAGTACAAGGAGGCAAGAAGAATCGCACAGGAGATGAAGACACAGAGAAGGATAAAGAGGAATGATGAGATGACGAAAAGGGCTCTGTCAAATGGAGGTGATTCATCAGCAGTTTTTTTGAAACAGGTGTTGAGAGGGAAGAGGGTAGGAATTGACAAGCTTAAGCATAAAGGCAAAGTAGTAGAGGAGGCTATAGATATAGAAGCGCCATTGCAGGAACACTGGGATGAAATTAATGACCCACCGTGTGGGGTGGGGAGCCACCTAGTGGTAGAGTAGAAGCAGGACCTGACAGGTGGGAACAGGAACTATGCAAGAGAATTGAGTGAGTAGAGATTGAAATAGCAGTGGACAAGTTGATAGTAGGAAAATCCCCAGGGCCAGATGGGGTACTAAATGAGTTTATAAAGAAAGGTCCAGAAAAAATGTGGGAGAGTATGAAATTTGTGTTTAATTTGGTTATTGAAATAAAGGAGGCCCCAAGATGATGGAGGGAGCTGATGATAGCATACATCCCGAAAAAAAGAATCAGTGGATAGCCTAGATCAGTGCAGAGGGATAGCGTTAGTCTTAAATACAGGAAAGATTTTTGCATGTGTAATGTACATGACACTAAGGAGAGTTGGGGAGAGGGAGCGTTTCTTAGGAGATATTCAGAATGGTGAATGCTGATCATGTGTTTACATTATCATAGGCGCTAGAGATAGCAAGTAAAAGGAAAAGAAAGGCGTACATGGCCTTCCTTGATGTGCGAAAAGCTTAAGACAGGGTTTGGAGAAATGCACTGAGGGCTAAAATGGAAGGGCTAGGCTTTGGCGGTGGCTTTCTGGAAGTTTTAAAAGCTCCATATGCAGATATAAATTGTAGTCTCAGTATAGGAGATGTGGAAACTCAGGTTACACCTTGGGCAAAAACAAGGTTGTTTGTTATCACCTATTTTATTTGCCATATACATGAGCGAACAGGGAACTGAACTGTCAGAGAGCAATAAAGGAGGAACAATCGGAGGAGAAAAGATACCAGGTTGTTCTTCACTGATGACATTGCGTTAATGGCAGATACAGGTAGAGAGTTAAAGGAACTTTTGAGGATAGCAGGTGACTATGGTGAAAAGTGGAGATTAGAGTTTAGTGAGAAGAAAAGTCAGGCCATGGTCTTGGGGCAGAAGAGAAGACAGGAGGAGAAATGGATGGTAGGAAAGTTTAGGATACCAGAGGGTCAAGAGAAAGTCACTAGAATTGGAGAGGGTGAGGTGTACTAATATTTAGGGGTGAACATTGAGGTCACAGGACAGGGAATGTTTAAGTACCATGTTGAGAAAATCACAGAAGGTGAATAGAGTGAAAGGTATGATAAAGGTCATGGCAGTGAACAGCTTCAATAGTTCATTTCCAGGCAGGGTGCTGTGGGTGCGTGTAGCTACACCTGGGATGTTATGTGGGTTAAATGTCATAGGCACCAGTGAAAAGGATATTGAATGGATGGAGAAGGCACAGAGGGAGATGGGAAAATGGGTGCTTGGAGCACCACTATGTGTAGCAACAGAGGCTGTGTTGGGAGAGTTGGGATGGTTACCAATAAGAGATAGAATAGCTAAGGCTAGGTTAGGCTATTGGGGATATTTGCAACAGGTGAATGAAGAAAGATGGTGTAGGAAGGTGTACACGGAGGCTGTTAGTGAAAAAAACCAAAATGGATTCAAGAAACAGACAAGTTAGCAGAAAAATATGAGTTGAAAGGGCCAGATGAGATTGAAGTGGCATGGAAATCGTATATAGGAAAGGTGATTCAAGAGAAACATGTGGAGCGGTGGAAAAGAGGGGTTGAGAAGAAGAGCACACTGAAAGCATATAGAGCTGTAGACAAGCCAGTGAAGACTAAATTTTGGGATGCTAGCAAGGGTTCTAGACTGTTATTTCAGGGCAGAGCAGGAGTGATCAATCTGGAGAAGAGGAAACAAGTGGATGAATGGGAGTGATGGGAAGTGTAGGGTGTGTAGGGAGGATCTGGATGAGACCATTGATCATATGTTGACATGGTGTGCAGGGTATAGAGCACTTAGAGACCAACTGTTTGTACAATAGAGAAAAAGAGATGGGCAGTGTAGAAGCTAAGAGCAAGTAAGGGATATGGCAGAGAATGATAGGTTAGCATGCATACTAGGATTGAAGGGCGATTTTCCAGGTAGTAGAGTTGGTTAAGAGTCAGTGAAAGGCTTCTTGATGCAGTGCTGGGATAGTAGGAATAATATCTTAGGATTAGTCACTGAAGAGAATAGAAGGCAAACTTAGAAGAGAAGGTAGCCCTTATTAGGGCTCCCACGACCCTACCAGGTGGCATCATCAGCAGGGGCGGTGGGTATGCCAAGCGCAAAGTTGAGACAGTGGGATAGGGCTGAGTGTGTGGGTTTTTTTGTAATAAAGGCCACCTGACTAGCTACTAAGCTAGTCAGGACTGCGGCAGAGAAGCGGAGTGTCACATGATATTATAGAGGGAAAAGAAATTTTAATCTTACAGTTGGCTCACAGCTTTCAGTCTGGTATAACAATGGATAGACTGGCATGAGCATGCCTATATCACACCATAGCACAGAGTTAGAGCAGCCAACCCAGTGAACTTTTTTCTTTTTCTTTCTTGAAAAAAAAATATCGTGGGGGAATTGAATGTATACTAAACATGCATGATTTTTTGGGAGGGAGGTGTTCTGGTCAACACAGAAACCCCTGACTATGCTTTTGAACTTTGGCCATTTTGTCCATACTCTTTATAGGCAAATCAGTTTAACATGATGGGTATAAGGCATCCCTCCACTATTTTACAACTCGTTTGTTTCTGTCTGTAAAATTTTTTATATGTTTAGTCATACAAAACTGATTAACAGACTGCAGATATAAATGTTATATGACATTTGATCTTGAGTAGTATCTTTTTGATTTATTATAATGCTTTTCATGGCTTTCCCTGAAAATAAGCCTATAACTTGAAGTTTTTAGCAATTTTGGAATGAGTATACCGACCTCTCAATTACCATTGCCTTATGCCATGCACATGGCACCTGGAACTGCTCCTGATCGATACGTTTTTAGATTTAATCAATCTTTGTCTTATAGACAAAAGTCGATTGGTGTGACAGCACCACCTATTGAGTGGTTGAGGAACTACTCAGTGAACATGCTCACACATGCCTGCTCCTTATTCATTCCTTCTCGAGAGGAGTCCGTGAACATCAGTAGATTGGGGTGAGAGAGCGTGCAGGTTGGTTGGGCTTCACAGGTAATTGAGAGGGAAGTGTTCTCATTCATACTGAAATTACTAAAAATTTCTTGTATTATTTACGTAACATTACCTCTCAATTACTGTTGCCTATGTACAAAAGTTTTGGTCTGAGAGTAAGGCTACAAGTGAGAATACTGTCCAAATACCACAACTATGGTCTTGTGTGACCTAATCTGTTCTTGTGTGGAGGCAACATCTGCTGTAGAACTTCGGGGGGTCAATGTACATGAGACCACCTGCAGTAGGACCCCGAGCTGTTATGCAGGATCCACCTTTGACCTGCTGTCAAACTGAGCAGGCTCACCAGTGGTACACAAAGACTGGAACTGGCTTCTAGCTTCTAGCTTCAGGAGCCATATTCAATTCAATGTCTGACGGTCAAGCTCCCAGTGTTATGAATATGGGTATGCCTTGGTGTTTTGATTTTAGAAGTCACTGTACTCATTGACTGTGAACCAGGTCAAAAAGTTAGCCTGCTTTGTTGGGGTGACTCTCAGGCAGCTTGTAAACAGCGTTGACCTACATTTATATGATTCATTACATTGTACTGTCTGTACACATTTGGGAGGTGATCTTGAAAGATCAGAGACAGGTCTCACTCAATGCACTGGGATGTGTGGATAATTGGAAAACTCTGGAACAATGGTGATATTTTCCTGTCTCTCTCTATATATATGTATATAAAGCAGATATTTTCCTGAGGGAAGGGAGAAAGAATTTCGAAAATCTGACAGAAGCTGTGTGACTCCAAGCCAGTGGGACTGTGAGCTTTTGTTTTTACCAGTGGAGTGTGGACAGTGTTTTTGAGTGGACTGGTATATTTGGTGTTAATTGTACCACGTTGGACCCAAACTGTGCCTCTTTGGGATTTGATCAGCACCTCACCTTTCAGTACCTCATTGGAACCAAACCATACCTCTGTGGGATTCAATGGCAATAATATTCTGGTCATTTGCGAGATAAAACCTGTCAAGAAACATGGATTCAATGGACTTAAACCACAGCTCTGTAGACGCTAGAATAGCAGACAGAGGCTGCCCAGATAGAAGCTGGTAGAAGGGCCACACTAAAAGGCCAGAACCTATGTGAAGGAGCATTCCACGCGAGCAAGGCCATAAATGCCATCCTCCAAGATGAGCATATCCTTAAGGTAGTACTCAGCAAAGATGATTGGAGACCTCCATTGACATGCCCCGAGAATGTGAACTACTGCAACATTCCAAAAGGCCTGCTAGGGGGCATTGAAGGCTCATGCCTCATGAGCTCTGGGAGTGAGTGTCTTGAGAACTACTGGGTGGTTCTACACTGTCCTCTAGGCTCCAAGCATAGACTGTTTGATCCAGTGGAGGAGGCATATTGCGTCCAATTTCAACCAGTATATGTGGAGAGCCTTGTGCTGTGTCAACCAAGTGAGAGTCCATGGAGGAGAGGAAACCCATTAAGGCCTGATATTGTCCGGCCAATAGAAACTTGTGAGTCATGAATAGAGTTATGATCATCTGAAGATGGTTCCAGCTGTCTTTTGAGGGGCGATAGATGAAGGAGATCAGGGCAAACTGAATCTTCAGGAAGACAAAGATCTGCTCTGATTCTTGAATTGATTTAGGCAAGTTCACAATCAGGCCTAAATGAGGGCATAAACCCGGTATGGACTGAGTGTGGTGGGTGAGAGCCAATTGCAGCAGCACCCAGATCAGCTGGGTACACATGAATGTGGATGGCTCATTTGTGGCAATAGGCCACCACAACCTGTGCTATCTCAGTGAAGACCAGGTAAGATGTCACTTGTCTGAATGGAAGAGCTTTGAACCGGTAAGAATTGCCCCTGAAGGCAAATTGCAGAAACTTGCAAGAACTCTCTGCGATTGGCACATGGAAAAAGCTTACTGGAAATCAAGGGATATTGTCAATTCCCATGGATGGAGGGTGCAGGACAACGTCACCTTTCTCTCCAAGTAGACAGAGGGGACCTCTGTGTAATGGTTATGGGTTCACAGGTCTATGACCGGGCACCACTCTCTGTCCTGCTTGGGAACAAGCAAGAGGAGATTGTAGCTGCTGGAAGATCCTGGTCATAATCTACAAGTGACTCTGGCATTTTGGGCCAATGGCATCTAGACTGCCTCTAAGAATGCAGAATGTTTGGATTTTTTTTTCATCGGAGGTGTGAACCTCTGCGTTTTCTGGAGCAAGGTAGGCTTATAGTGGCATGAAGGCAGGAATTACTTGTGTCGTAGATTACTTATAATGAATGTATCATCTGTGATAGACTCATACGAAGGGACATAAGCAGAAAGGTATCTGCTGACTGGGTGCTCAGAGATGGGAGAGTCTGTGGAGCAAGGCAACTCTGAGAGAAGTTCTGTGGTAGGCACTGGACACTCAGGACCCCTGAGAGAGTTCTTACGGAATTTATTGGCCTTCTGAAGGGCAAGTGTGGCCTTGGAGGGCTGGGCTTTCCTACCAGACGGCTTCAAATATCCAACATTTTCAAGCCTTACAAGTCACTGCAGTCAGAGACTGAAGTGACTTGGTCAAGTCACCTGGTGCTTTATCTTAGCATAGGGACTGCAAATGGGCTCAATGCTGCTGCAGACAAATGACCACTTTACCTATCTCACTGCCTAACAAAGTTGGCGAGAAGGGACAGCCAGAATGGGCAAGCCAGAAAATGAAGGTTAGGACCTTCTGTTGCACTAGGAAAGCGTCCCTCTGCAACAAGCACAGGTTGGCTCCTACGGTACAGGCAAAGCAAAGTTGATGACCGTTTGCTTGCCAGTAATCACAGATATGTGCTATTTTCTAGGAAATGAAGCATGCACATGGTGTAGGGATACAAGAGACATGTGTGATGTTGGCAGCATTGACTGTTTAAAGTCTACATTATATTGTAGACCCCAACAAAAGGGAACAATTGATTGCATGTGCACAACGGATGGAACTGGTTACTTATAAATGCCCCAGCATGATCTTCAGAACTGAATGAACTGTCAGTGGTGTACAGCTGTCACCAGCCTGAAAGTTCATTTCCAGCCACAATTGAATTGGTACCTTTCTGCTAGTTAATATGATATCTGGATTTTTTTTTAAGTAAGAACCAAACTATGGATAAGGTATGTTCCTTCCACAATTTCTGAAATATATTGTGTACATTTTTAATTAATAGCCTGTGCATTTTATCATGATATAGAAACCCCTCGGTACTTGTTTAGTCCAGCTAACACATGTGATGACTAACCTCAAATTGCAACAGTAATTTTGTGTGTGTGTGTGTGTGTGTGTTTAAAATGATCACTTGTGGGTTATATAAAAAGAACTGGAAAGATCAATGGGTGCAAAGTCTATATTCTTTATGCATTAAAATGATTTCCGTAGGAAGCTGATGTTGCAAATTCTATTACATTAAGATATATGTTCAATATATATGAATGATTAAAATACTTTTGCTTTTTATTGTCATAGTCTTTTGTTCCTTGACATGCTTGAGCAGTCGGAGAAATTCCATATGGCTACCAAGATGGCAGCTGGTGCCCCAAACAATCATAACTTTTTAACTGGTTGGCCTAAGATTGCAAACAATCTAAATTTTCATGGGAAATCAATTTTTTATAATCTCTGCAGGTAAAGTGTAGGAAATATAGTTTTTGGCTTGTTTCTCCATCTGTGTGCATATCTGTGTGTGTGATTGAGTTTGTCTCTCTCTATCCATCTGCCCTACATCAGGTGAGCAGGATATCTTCAGAACCTTTATTCACATATACCTTAACGTTGTATACTTTTATTATTGAGGGTCGTTTCTTGAGCTGATTAAATCTTATGATCTTGACCGAATTTCTAAGGTCCCAGTGTAAAATGTTGTCTTCCTCGTGAGCACAATATCACCTAAGACATCACCACATTTAACACCACACTGACCTAGGAAAGGTCACACCACATACACCAGTTGGCATGGGGGCAATACATTTATTGGTCTTCTTATACTGCCACCTGGCAAGGCACAAACACACACACACATGACAGCTAGTGCCTACCTCAACAAACAGGGAAGCACACAGTCTGAAGAAGTGAACACTCATGTGGGACATATACTACAAGTTCACCATGCAAATGGTGTCGTGCATATGCTAGACGTGCTGGAACTCCAGAATGGCTATACTATATATATATAAATATATATGTATATATATATATATACATATATACATATATATATATATATATATATATATATATATATATATATATATATATATATATATATATATATATATGTAGTTAAAACAGAATATATGTTTTATTGTTTTGAGTTTTTAATACGTCGTCTGTAAAAGTGCCAACATGTATATCATTAAATGAACGTTGAAATTGCAAATCCAATCAAAGATAATAAAATCTCAAAGCTGCAAATAATCATTGATTGTGCAATTAATGTAGGATTATATCCTTTCTGCACATCATGATTGAGTTTAATCCTTTTGTAGCAAGCCACTTAAGAGAAAGACACCCAATATTATCGAGGGCAAATAGTTTAACAATTCTTAATTCTTAAATCATAGATGATCTCTATCATAATTGATATATCCAAAATATTTACCAGATGCAGCATGCACATAGTGTAGGAATAAGAGATACATGTTTGATGTTGGCAGCATTGACTGTTTAAAGGTTACTTTATAATGTAGACCCCAATAGAAAGGAACAATTGATTGCCTGTGCACAATGGATGGAACTGCCTACTTATAAATACCCCTGCGTGATCTTCAGAAGTGAATGAACTGTCAGTAGTGTTCAGTTGTCACCAGCCTAAAAGTTCATTTCCACCTACCATGGAATTGGTACCTCCTCCTAGTTTCTATGATATCTGGATTTTTTTTTTTAGATGAAAATCAAATTATGGATAAAGTGTGTTCCTTCCACAATTTCTGAGAGATATCGTGCACATTTTAAAATATTTTTAATAGCCCGTGCATTTTATCTTGATATTAAAACCACTTTGTACTTGTTTAGTCCACTCGGTACATGTGAGGACCAACCTCAAATTAAAACAGTAACGTTTTGTTCATTTTGTGTTTAACATAACCATGTCTAGGTTATATAAAAAGACTAGAAAAATCAATGGGTCAAAAGTTTATATTTTGCATAAATTAAAAATGGTTTCCATGAGAAGCTGATGTTGAAATTCTATAATACTAAGATATATGTTCAATAAATATGAATGATCAAAATACTTTGGCTTTTTATTGTCAAAGTTTTTTGTTACCTGACATGCTTGAGCATTCAGAGAAATTCAACTGGCTACCAAGATGCAAGCTGGTGCCCCAAACAATCAAAACTTTTAATCCAGTTGGCCCTAGAATTGCAAATAAGCTAAATTTGCATGGAAAATCGATTTCTATAACCTCTGCAGGCAAAGAGTGGGGAATATACTGTTTTTGGCTTGTTTCTCCATCTGTGTGCATGTCTGTGTGAGTATACGAGTGTTTCTCTCTCTCTATCCATCTGTCCTACATCAGGTGAAAAAGATATCTCGTAAACCTTTGTTCATATATACCTTAACGTTGTATTACTATTATTATTCGCGGTCATTTCTTGAGCTGATTTAATCTTGCGATCTTGACCGAATTTCTAAAGTCACAGTGTAAATGTTGTCTAACTCCTGAACAAAATATCACCTGAGACATCACCACATTTACCACTTCGCTGATACAGGAAAGGTCACACCACATACACCGGTTGGCATGGGGGCAATACATTTATTGGTCTTCAAAATTCTGTTACCTAGCAAGGCACAAACACATATTCATTTTGCACGACAACAGGACAGGTAGTGTCTACCTCAACAAACAGGGAAGCACACAGTCTGAAGGACCGAACACTCATGTGGGACATATACTACGATAGCACTATGCAAATGAAAAGACATGTGCTGGAAGTCCAGAATGTCTTGGCCAGTCCACTTTCTCAATAGGATCAACCAGAAAGAGAGGGAGACAAAAAAAGACTGGAATATAACATTGGAGGATGGACAGTCTTGAAACTCCATGGGTGTTTAAAGAAAACAGAGAAACCAGAGGGATGGAAAGAACTGGTTGCCAATTTCACAGTGGCACCCCTACAGTTGACAGGACTATGGGAAAGATGAGACGATGACCATGATATGGGATATATATTATATATATATACACACACACACACACACATATATATATATATATATACGTATATATATATATATATATATATATATATATATATATATATACATATATATATATATATATATATATATATATATATATATATATAGTAACAACAGAATATATGTATTAGTGTTTTGAGCTTTTAATACGTCATCCCTAAAAGTGCCATCATGTGAATCATAAAATGAAGGTTGAAATTGCAAATCGAATCGAAGATAATAAAATGTCAAAGGTGTAAAGAATCATTGATTGTGATTGATTAATGTAGAATTATATTTTTTTTGTCACAGCATGATTGAGTTGAATCCTTTTGTACTAAGCCACTTAGGAGAAAGACATCCTATGTTATTGGTTGCATATAGTTTAACTACTCTCAATTATAAAATCATAGATGATCTCTATCATAATTGATATATCAAAAACATTTATCATCAATCGCCTAACACTAAAAAAATGATATGTCACAGTTGGACAAATATAAACAAAGCAATATAGCACATTAAAAAGTGATTTTTTACCTTATTGTCACTAATTCAGATTTAATCTGGGGCAAATATTTTAACTACTCTAAATTCTAAAAGGGTGGATGATCTTTGTTATGAATGATATGTCAAAAATATTTACCATCAATCAACTAACAATAAAAAATTGATATCTCACAGTTTGACAAAAATATAAAAAAAGTTATGCGAAATAGCACAATGCAAAGTGATTACCTTATTGTCATTAATTCAAACTTAATCTGGGCAAATAGTTTAACTACTCTAACTTTTAAAATAATAGATAAACTAGTATAATTCGTATATCAAAGATATTAACCAACAATCGACTAACAATAGATAAGTGATATCTCACGGTTTCACAAAAATAGACCAAGTTCTGCAATATAGCACGTTGAAAAGTGATTACCTTATTGTCACTAATTTTAGTTTAATCTGGGCAAATAGTTTAACTACTCTAAGTTATAAAATCGGAACTGATTTTGATCATAATTGATATATCATTAATATCTACCATCAATGGACTAACAATATTAAATTATGATCAGGATCATTTACCATTTTAGAATTTAGAATAGTTAAAATGTTTCCCCAGATTAAATCTGAATTAGTGACAATAGGGCAAATAAATCACTTTTCAATGTGCTATATTGCGCTACTTGGTCTATTTTTGTCCAACTGTGACATATCACTTTTTATTGGTAGTCGATTGATGATAAATATTTTTTGATATATCAATTATGATAGAAATCATCTATGATTTTATAATTTAGAGTAGTTAAACTATTTGCTCCCAATGAAATAGGATGTCTTTCTCCTAAGTGGCTTGCTACAAAAGGATTCAACTCAATCATGCTGTGACAGAAAGAATATAATTCTACATTAATCAATCACAATCAATTATTCTTTACAACTTTGACTTTATATTATCCTTGATTCCATTTGCAATTTCAATGTTCATTTTATGACTCACATGATGGTACTTTTAGGGACGACGTATTAAAAGCTCAAAACACTAATACATATATTCTGTTGTTACTATATATATATATATATATATATATATATATATATATATATATATATCTCATATCATGGTCATTGTCTGAGTATGTGTTTGTGCCTTGCTATGTGGCAAAATTTTGAAGACCAATAAATGTATATTGCCCCCATGCCAACCGGTGCATGTGGTGTGACCTTTCCTGTATCAGCAAAGTGTTAAATGTGGTGATGTCTCAGGTGATATTTTGTTCAGGAGTAACGCAACATTTTACACTGTGACCTTGGAAATTCGGTCAATATCGCAAGATCCAATCAGCTCAAGAAATGACTGTGAATAATGATAGTAATTCAACGTTAAGGTATATATGAACAAAGGTTTAGGAGATACCTTTTTCACCTGATGTAAGACAGATGGATAGAGAGAGAGAAACACTCACTCACTCACACAGACATGCACACAGATGGAGAAATAAGCCAAAAACAGTATATTCCCCACTCTTTGCCTGCAGAGGTTATAGAAATCGATTTCCCATGCAAATTTAGCTTGTTTGCAATTCTAGGGCCAACTGCATTAAAAGTTTTGATTGTTTGGGGCACCACCTGGCATCTTGGTAGCCAGATTGAATTTCTTTGAATGCTCAAGCATGTCAGGTAACAAAAAACTATGACAATAAAAAGCAAAAATATTTTAGTCATTCAAATTTATTGAACATATAACTTAGTATAATAGAATTTGCAACATCAGCTTCCCATGGAAACCATTTTTAATTTATGCAAAATATAAACTTTGGACCCATTGATTTTTCTAGTCCTTCTTATACAACCTACAGGTGGTCATGTTAAACACAAAATGAACAAAATGTTAATGTTGCAATTTAAGGTGAGTCATCACATGTGTCGATCAATTGTTCCTTTCTGTTGGGGTCTGAATTATAAAGTAACCTTTAAACAGTAAATGCTGCCAACATCAAACACAGTATCTTATATCCCTAAACCATGTGCATCACCTAGACAATAGCACGTATCTGTGGTTACTGGTGAGCAAAGGATCATCAACTTTGCCTTGCCTGTACCCTAGAAGCCAACCTGTGCTTGTTGCGCAGGGATGCTCTTAGTGGAACAGAAGTTCTGTGTGGCTTGCCCACACTGGCTCTCTCTTCTTGCCAAATTCATTAGGCGGTGAGATAGGTAAAGGGGTCAATTGTCTGCAGCAGCACTAAGCGCCCATTTGGATTCTGTATGTTAAGATAAAGCACCAGGTGACTCGACCAAGTCACTTCAGTCTCTGGCTGAAGTGACTTGTAAAGCTCAAAACATTGGATATTCGAAGCCCTCAGGAAGGAAAGGCTAGTCCTCCTAGGCCACAATAACCCCTCAGAAGGCCAATAAATTCCACACAAACTGTCTGAAGGGTCCTGACTCTATCGTGCCTACCACAGAATGTCTCTCAGAGTTGCCTTGCTCCACAGACTCTCCCATCTCTGAGCATCCAGTCAGCAGATACATTTCTGCTTATTTCTCTTGGTAGGAGTTTCTCACAGATGATACATTCATCAGTAGTAATCTAAGACACAGGTACCTCCTGCTTTAGGCTACTACAGGCCTACCTTGCTCCAGAAACCACAGAGGTTCACACCTCCTATGAAATAATCCAAACATTCTGCAATCTAAAGGCAGTCTAGATGCTATTGGCCAAAAATGCCATAAAGTCAGTTGTAGATTATGACCAGAATCTTCCAGCCACTACAATCCCCTCTTTCTTGTTCCCAAGCAAGGCAGAGGATGGTACCCAGTCATACACCTGTGAACCCATAACCATTGCACAGAGGTCCCCTCTGTCTACTTGGAGAGAAAGGTGACGTTGTCCTGGACCCTCCATACGTGGGAACTGACAACATCCCTCGATTTTGAGGAAGCATTATTCCGTGTGCAAATCACAGAGAGTTCTTGCAAGTTTCTGCAATTTGCCTTCAGGGCAATTCTTACCAGTTCAAGGCTCTTCCATTCAGACAAGTGACATCTTAACTGGTCTTGGCTGGGATAACACAGGTTGTGATGGCCTATTGCCACAAATGAGCCATCTACATTCATGTGTACCCAGCTGATCTGGGTGCTTCCGCACTTGGCTCTCACTCACCACACTCTGTCCATACTGGATTAATGCCCCCATTTAAGCCCGATTGTGAACTTACCTAAATCAATTCTAGAATCAGAGCAGATCTTTGTCTTCCTGGGGATCAAGTTTGACCTGATATCCTTCATCTGTCACCCCTCAAAAGACAGTTGGAACCATCTTCAGATGATCATAATATAATGGCAGGCCTCAATGAGTATCCTCTCCGCCATGCACTCTCACTTGGTTGACATAGGACAAGGCTCCCCACATAAACTGGTTTGAACTTGAGGCAATATGCCTCCTCCACTTCCACCATCTAGTTGAGCACAAGCACATACACACCATGTGTGACAGTAAGGCTGTGATTGCATACCTCAACTAGGTTAGTGGCACACAGTCCAAGAGTCTGATTGCCCTAGTGGTGGGCCGGCTACCACTATGGTACTCTGTAAATAGTGTCCACACATATGCCTGACATATCCCAGGCCTCCAAAGTGTCCTAGCTGATCATCCCTTTTGAAAAAGTCAGCTAGTAGGGGGCGTTCGCAGGCCCTAGCAGTGGATGCTTTAGTGATGGCCTGGATTAACCTAAGGGCTTATGCTTTTCTTCCCCCACATATCCTCCCCAGGGTCCTGCAGAAATTAGGTATCATGACTACAACCTCATTCTGTTCGACCCTGGTGGACTTAAATAGAGTAGTATGGAGACCTGCAGGAGCTACGGGGAAAGCCACCACTGAGATTCCCTCCATGTCAAAAATTGCTCATGCAAACGTGGACATACAGGTTCAACAAGAACCCTAAGGTGCTAGATACTCAAGTTTGGTGGTTATCACACAGCCTGCCCTTGCCTGTGGCTTCATGGAATTGGTCATACGTAGGATTGTAAAAGGAGGTCTTCGAGAATAATTGTCTATTTAGTCCACTGGAATGTCTTACGCTGGTGTGCAGAGCGAGACATCAATGCATGGTCAGCTCAGGATTCCCAAATCATAGACTTCCTGATTCAGTGGGAGGTCCTTGGGAAGACCCTAAGGACAGTTGAAGGGCTCCATACTGCTATATCTTCCACCCTTACCCTTGTCCTCAACAGTCAGATTGGGGAAGCCCCTGACTTGGCAGCACTCCTTCTGCACAGACAGGCCAGCAGCTAGGCAGGTTCTCTCTAAGTGGGACCTCCTCCTAATTTTCACCATGCTTAAGGCCCCACAGGGAGATAATTTCATTATGGTTGCTGATAATATATACATATATAGGATTGGTACGTCTACCGTGGAATCTCTGAATTCTGAGCTTGTTTGTTTCATGGCTAACAAATTAAATGAACATGGTTCTTGTTTGCTCAGAATTTTGGAACGGTTTCTCTGGCATCATTGAAAACAGTGTTTTAGGTTAAATGAAATTGAAGTTTGTCTTGTCTTATCAGAGGCAAAAGGCGTCGGTAACATTTGAACAATGACATGCTAGATAATTTCCCCAAAAGTGTCCCGCTTCACCTTGAGTTACCCTAATTGTGCAATGTTCAAAATGGCGCTCACCAAAAGGCGTCTGGGTGTCGTGTCGCATTTGGATTTGTAACTGACGATAACTGCTTCAGACACAACCGAGTGGGCAGATTAAAGAAGGGGGGTAATGGGGGGTTTCAGTACGCTGGTACAGATAATAATTTTTCTAGAGTATGTATTACAAAAAATAAAAATCTTTCAAAATTTTGGATAGTACGAAGTACGTAAAATAAGAGGGCTTCCAGTACACCAGTATGGTAAATAAAAAGCCCCAGTACCCCAGTATGGGAAACTCCTTTCCCACCCTCATTAAAGTTGAGATAGTAAGTTATGTTTTAAAATTACTGTAGCGACCTGGTAACTCGGAGAACAGACACCTGAAACCTTGCAAAATATTATGCCTTATTGAACTTTGTGTTGCTATGCTGTTTCCCCGGCCCAAGTTAACCCTCCAGACAAGCTGAAATAAAATGCTGTGTTTGAGTTTACTTTACTGCAAAATAACGGCACACAATGGCCACTTTCTCGAGAAAATCTTTTATAATTGCACATTGCAAACAGTGCTGAAAACGCGACTCACTGTGAGAGCCAAATCAAACTTTCCTTTCCCATAATACATTGCGCCATGTTTAAAAATCGCGTTCACCGTGCGTGCATTCATGTTATGGTATCGTCTTGCATTTGGATTTATAACAAACGATGATAATTGCTTCAGACACACCAAAGCGGGCAAATCAAAGTTCAGATAGTAAGTCATCGTTTACGAATAAGTTGACGACCGTTTCCCCTGGTAACTTGGAGAACGAACCCCTGGAACCTGGCGAAATATTAGATAGCCTACCGATCACCGCACCACTGTGGCTATGCTTTTTCCCCCAGCCCAAGTTAACCGCCCAAACAAGTTGAAATAAAATGCTGTGTTTGAGTTGACTTTACTCTAAAATAACGGCACACGTTGGCCAGCTTTTCTATAACGGTCCCGTACTAATAGCCACTCCGTTTCTATTAACTTACAACTTGGTCATGGTTGATTGGAACGACCGCTCATGTTATGGGTGGTCGTCTTGGGCTGATTTTGCTGGTCGTTGGTCGCTTGTTGCGACCAATGACCAGCCAGGGCTGTCCGACGCGAACTGGAGTGTTGTAGCAAAATTTGCTTCACGGGTCTTAAAAAATGTTACAGAATTTAACCAAAATAAGAGTTTCTCGTGAGAAGAAGACGTTGAGAAAATGCTCCAGGGCATCTAAATTTTGCTACAGAGATTTCCAGATGGACAGCACTTTGGTCGTTTGTGTCAGGTCATTTAACATTGCAAAAGCGGCCGTACAGCATTGTGGTCGTTCGTGTCAGGTCATTTATTCTATCCCAGTCACATGCGCGCGCAAGGTAAATTCGTCTTTTTTTCCCCGGGCATAAATTTGTAACAAATCCCAGCAACCATCACCTCTCGTGCATTGCTGACGTTGCTTGTTACGTCAGCAGCCAGCACATCGTGTTTCATTGATCTTGCTTTCATAAACAAAGTATAACGTGAAGTCTGCTGTTAGAACAGCACGCGCCGCACGCACCGCGTGATAATCCAAGTTGCAAAGCTTATTTCCGTTAAAAAAATAAAAGGGGGGATGGGTCTGACACTTGAGGCGTTTTTTTATATTTAAGTTGATCAGGTTTGCTTGTTTGTCTCTTGAAACATTACTATGTTGTCGGAAACTGGGATAGAATGGGGTTTAACTACTTCTGGGGAGGATTGGACGTTCAACTAAGCCCGCACCATGAAGGCTTGGCAGCCGTCCATGCCCTCCTTCGTCGGGCATGGACTAAACCTGCCAAGCCTTCATGATGTGGGCTTAGTTGAACGTCCAATCCTCTCCAGAAGTAGTTAAACCCCTAAACATTGCAAAAGCGCCCGTGCTAGCCTAAGGATTGATTGGTTGAAATTATCCCTCCAACGCATAGGGTAGTGATCTCGTTCTTCTAAATTTTCTCTTAAAAGCAGACCAAGTTGGTGCAGATACCACGTCTTCACGCGAATGGTCTACGAACTCTCTCTTTTAAGAGGTAGTTCTAAATGCTATGAGGATAGATGAAAACTGGTCGTTTTGACCAGGTGGTCGCCCAACCCTGGGGACTGCGGTCGGTAATGTAGGTACTACTGTACCATGGTTATAGGCCTACAATGCAGAACCTGCCAGGGTATATCAAAGAGAGTGAATGTAAGAACATTTTCAAAAATACGCTGAAATCATTCTTGATGCATGAGATGGGAGTACTGGAGAGGAACCGCTTTATTCAGTATCTTAGTATTATAAAAATATGCTTTTGGTGCTTTTATTTATTTATTTATTGAAAATTAAGATCTTTGTTTTAGTTCATAAATAATTTAAGCATTTTAGCTACAAACCTGTGCAAAGCAACTTAATATTTTTTGACTTCACACTTCCTGTTTTCATGCTGTGGTCCATCATGAAAATAAGTCAAGGCAAGATTCCCTAGGATTTTGGTGCTCCCATTTCATGTATCATAGTTTGGTATGCTTTCTTATTATATTGCACCATCCTGGCATATGTGTCCTAATATATATGTGTTTTATAGATTTTTTTGTATTTTAGTATGTCAATGTTGTACACTCATTTCATGTGCATGAGTAAAACATCGATCAATCACTCAACCTTCAGTGATAAAAATTAAGGAAATTTAAGCCTAGTCATTATCTTAATATATTTTTTTTATCTGTTAATTTTCCCGAGTTATAAATATAAGGAGTACATGTGCAAAATTTCTCTATAGCGTCACATGTATAAATAAAAAAATTGTCTTATCTTAATGATAACATGGCCATCTTAATGTATTTTTTCCTGTTGATTTTGTAGAGAAAATATACAACTTACTAATTGCAGGATATTTCATCTGTTAATTCTCCCGAAAAATAAAAATGATGAATATCTGTGCAAAAATTCTCTAAAGCATTACATGTATAAATACAAAAAAAATGTCTTATCTTGATTGATAGCATGACAATGTTTTTTTAAAAATTATTTCTTACTAAATTTTGCTAATTTCCATCAGATTTTTGTACAATCTGAGGGAAAATAGCCAAATCAGTACAGTAATGACTAAAATGTGATTTCGTCAACCATGTCAAGGCAAGATTTTCCAGTCAAAAATCACCCGAATGCATCATTTTGCATGCTCAAATTCGAAATTTTCCGGGGGGGGGGGGATGTCCCCAGACACCCCACCCCCACCCCAGCATGTTTTCGGGCGCTCACTTTGGCCTTTTGGGCCACTTCTGTATGACTTAGGCCACTGAAAAAAAGTAGTTTTTTGGGGCCACTTGGGTCTCTGACTGAGTTTCTAACACTGGCCTGGGTCGATCAATTTTTATAAGGGAAGGGCTGCTTGAAAGAGCTTTTTTTTTCTTTTTGGTTCCATTAATTTTTGGGTTGGGCCTTTTTAGTAGGGTCTGTCCGGTACCGGAACCACACATATATTTTTGTTAGGC
Organism: Hermodice carunculata; assembly: GCA_964020975.1. Taxonomy (NCBI): domain Eukaryota; kingdom Metazoa; phylum Annelida; class Polychaeta; order Eunicida; family Amphinomidae; genus Hermodice; species Hermodice carunculata. The sequence continues at coordinate 73,255,810 of OZ026612.1, read as the reverse complement.
CTTAGATAGCTTGGACATTTGTTGAAACATTTTTAAAATGGATGTTTTCCCCTTTTAACATATTACCTCTTTTGACGTCAGTTTAATTTGTTACCTGCGCACAGCCAGAGGCACTTGTTTATATATAAAATTTCTTTTCAGTATTAAGTCTCTCAAAATTGCCAAAAAGATTGAACATCTACGCTATAAAAATGTCTCTCTGATTTGAAAATATCTTACAAAAACAAAAAAAATAATGATTTTCATCTTCAGCTTCTTCACAAGTGTCACATATTCTTTCTTCAATAGGTATTTTTACCGGCGGCCGGTGTATGCCTAATTTGATATTTAAATTGTGTGCACTTACTCGTAGACGTTTAAATGATATGCCTGAGCATGCAGAAACGCCTGCTAGTACAAGAATGAATGTCATAAAACTGTTAATTATATCCAAATCCAAAACGATTGTAGTACGATACCAATTGTGAAATAAATGCGATAAAGTCATTTAAGCAATAGTGTAGAAATAACTTTGAAAAATTAGTTTATTCAGTGCGATCTGGTACAATCGTGTACGTCGTAAAGTCACATCTTACTCTGGCGTAGTTTGATTCAAGTATAGTACAAATTTCACTTGAAGCTAATTATTTTATCAATTCATCAGAAAAGTTTGAACATTTGTCGGTAAATTTGCATGAAAATTTCCTTTACTTGTAAATGTATGGACCACCTCACAACTAAGTATAATCACGGAAAGCTCACAGAGACAAATGGAAGTCTTGTTACACACTTATTTAGGCTATAGCTTAGATTTCTTTAAAGTGAATGTGAAATTATATTGTCAGTTAACAGATAGTTTAGGGCAAAGGTCGCCTGGGGTTGGGGTTTTTGATTTGCACTCACAATATCAGTGAAAAGTGCGGGCTCCATTTACCCTTCTCCAGTCTACCTTCAAGTTCCTAGCCTTACCCAACCCTATCATGAGAAAATCGGCCCCTACTATAGTATGACCTGTTCATGCCAGCTACCATACCTATCTTTTCAATGATGCAGGGAGGAGGGCGCAGGCCTCCACAAGATCATAGTGGAGGCTTGTCTAGAATATTCTATTGTACCCTTACTGCCCCATTCTATCTTCCATGTGGCCACATTTATTTCTCAATATTATTATTATTATCATCATCATCATCATCATCATCATCATCATCATTATTATTATTATTATTATTATTATTATTATTATTATTATTATTATTATTACCTGAGGCATTAATGTTTTACCCGGTCAAAGCAAAAGTGCATAGACCTTACTTATTATTCAGACCTAAGTCTTCATGCAAACCTTATCCCACGCAACTACTGCTGCATCACTTGTTTCTTTCATTCAAATTAGGCCTGTAGGTAGCCCACCCTATAGACCACACACGTAATAATAATAATAATAATAATAATAATAATAATAATGATGATGATGATGATGATGATGATGATGATGATGATGATGATGATGATGATGATGATAATAATAATAATAATAATAAAACGACGACAACAACAACAACAGACGCAAGTACCCCAGTTCTAAATTTCTTAGACCAGGATTACAAATAAAGCAAAGCAACCGTTGCAGCCATATCATAACAAGAAGTAAATTCAAGCCGCAGGCCTGCTTCCCGATGATCCTGTCGATCACATGTTTCACTAATTTTCCATTGTTTTTTGTTTTGTTTATGTTTTTGCATTATATCTTCCGAATTGACAGCAGCACACAGACGCACATGCAGGACAGCTGGGTCGTTATTCTTTACTGTCATGCCAATCCTCCTACGAACGTTTCAACAAGAGATAACATGACGTGTAAGATAAATTTGTCACAAGATGAATTCTCGTCGCTTTGACGTGACGTCAAAGACGTGTCAAGACGTCAGAGATTGACTTTGCATCGTATTAAGATTTTTTGCGCTTTTAAAAAACAACGGCTTACATCGGCCAACACAGTGTGGAAGCCAGGAGTTGGGCATAAATGTAGGCTAGGTCTGTAACTTGCTTAAGTGTAAGCCTACACATCATTACATAGGGAAATGTCTGTTACTGCTGCATTTTTATTCGTGCTTTCTCTGACACTTGGTACATCAGATGTTATAGGTAAGTTAAAGTACAACCAACCTGCATATGTATAGGCTTATGAGTATCCTAATGTCCCAAATTATCCTTTATTGGCCTTTATATTGAAATTTATGGGACCCTAGCCCTATAGGGTCACTAATGGGTCAAGGTTCATCAAAGCTCTGGATACGTTTTAAATAATTATTAGCAACACAAATCACTTATCTGAGTGAATGAATTCGCGTTATATATATATATATATATATATATATATATATATATATATATACATACATACATACATACATACATACATACATACATACATACATACATATCACAGTGCTTGCAGGGCAAACATCTATTATTATTCATTCACAGGACATTCTTCTTCACAGTAGTACATTTGTACTGCACAAACCTCCCTGGGGGAGTATTGACGTGCATAGCGTGCGCATAGTGAATAATTTTCGGAAATATTCACACAGTGCAATATGATACTTGAAGGCTTAAAACCGGAATATTTGTGATGAATAGGCGATACGGTGTTTAAAGGCAAAAAGGGACACAGCAGTGGTAGCTTGTGCCAAGTTGTGGTGGTGCATTATCCCATCTATTGGAGGATTGCGGTGGGAAAGAAGGAGCCCCTGTTTTGAGCCCCTGTTTTCGGACACGCGGGAAAAGGGGATCAGGAAACGTTGCTGGTGGCCTCTTGTGGTTGTAACTAAGGGAATGAGAAGAGTGAGAGGAATTGCGATCAGTGGTGGACTATCTTGTACATGAAATAGTAATTTTGCGGTGTTTCTCCTGGACTGTCACGAGGGCTTCTAATGATAGGTTGTTTGGCATGTCTGTGACGGAGCGTCCGGAGGAGACAAGTGCATCTGTAATCATTCATGATTGATTATCTGGCTGCGCTTCTCTGGACGTTTTCGATTTTAGCTATATTACTCTTAGTGTGGGGGTCCCAGACTCTCCTCTTATTATACATGCATATCGCCCGCCAAGCTCAGACACTAATTTCATATCCGATCTATGCAGCACCGTTCAGTCCATCCCCACCTCAAACCCCTCTGCCACAATCTGGATGGGCGGCGACCTAAATCTACCCGACATCTCCTGGCCCACCCAATCCATCAACAGCAACCAATATGTCAAAGCAATATTGCCAATAAACGAAACGTTCCTATCCTTTATCCATGACATTGGACTCGAACAGAATGTAAACTTTCCTGCTAGAAATGAAAACACTCTCGACTTATTCCTGACCAATAAACCCACTCAAATAAACTGCTGTGCCTCGTTCCCTGGCCTCTCCGATAAATATTTCTAATATTTTCACAATGTTATCTGAAAAGACTCCGATACTATCACTAAGCGCCAACAACCTGTCAAACGTGCAACACATACCTAAGACAAAGCCGACTAAGACACAATAATGGCTGAAACTACCTCTTTTTCAAAAGCCTTTACCGAGAAGCTTTCTTATGATACCCCCATTGACCTACCTATAAAAAAAAGCCGCAAATGTCATTTACAGCCCACAACCTCGCCATTTATGCCATTTGTTTTGATGTTAGTGTGTAGGCAGTACCCTATAATTGAATAATAATGTTTGCTTTCATGTCATTGGGATCATTGTACCGCCCTTGGTATTCGATTTGCCGCCCTTCAGTGGTCATTTGCTCCCCCCCCCCCCCGCCCCCGCTTCGCGTCCGACGCAAATGACCTCTGTCGGGCTGCAAATGATCACACTGCCCGCAAAACAAACGTTATTGTCATATTCTACTAAAAAACATAGGCCTATAGGAATGTTACCATACGGCCTGCAGCGCAAAAATCTTCACTTAAAATAGGAATATTGACATCATAAGAATATGTAACCTGTGGGGGCTCTGGTCCCCTCAAGTTCAATGAAGCCCAATTATTTAGTAAACCTGATTTTAGGCGTCCTGCAACTCCTAGTAAGCAAGAGCTCCTTTGACAACGGGGACATTTCTACCTTCGACTAGGTTTTCGTGCTGCAGGCATATAATTAAATCCTGGAATAGCCAAATGTATTGCGCAACAGGCCCATTTTGCCAGAAAGGGGTTTTTTATTTTTTAAAGGAAGATATGGGGCAAGATCTTTCCGTGTCAGCATGACACTGTCCGCAATGAAGTCGAGATGCAGTTTCTTTTTTCGAAAAAGGTTATTAATTTTGACACTCGATCGTTATTCTGTCGTGAAATTCCACTGTCACACTTTACGAACTGAATAGACCAAGGCATGTAGCATATGCCTACCGTATAACTTTCTTTGGTTGTATGTAATATACAGGCATATGCCTACACCGTGGGAATATCCTTGTCCTGAAGTTGCACTGGGTTTTTTTTTTTTTTAATAAAAAAGGCCTACCAAATTTCATGGACATCTATTTTTACACTCTTTAAACCTGTCTTTGGGACAACCTTAAGTGTGAAAAAGATTTCAGACCATTGACGATAGTGGTATGTGAAAACGTTTTTATAAATCACATGCAGCACTTTTAACGACATAGGAATGCTGTAATGCAGGGCAACCAAAAACAAATACGCTTAGCCCATAAAGGATAACAACCCCACAACTGACGGTATCACCACACAACATATAGGCCTATAGGCCTAATTATAGCTTTAAAGTGACCCTTTTCGGTTTCAATTCTGCAACCCAAACCGAAAAAGGTCACTTTAAAGCTTATTCTGAAATGTTGCTGCATAAAAGTCCTTCAATATTCCCCCCACAAACCTCCCAAAACCACTATTTCCACAAAAACCTCGAAGTGTCGTCCATGTTTCACCGCTCACTTTGCTGTTCTGAAAATTCAGCATACCTCCACATGTTTTGCACAGCCATCTTGTGATTATGAACGCAAACTTACCAGTAGGCCGAAATTTGGCTGATTTGAACAAGATTTATTACTGATTTTTATGTGTATTTTCAATCATTACTAAATACAATATTTTAAAAGAGTACATACATATATTTTTAAATCATGTCAATGGAAATTAAATACAAATCAATTGTACAATATTCTGTATCAACAGTAGTGATTAGTGATGGGTGTGTGTGTGTGTGTGTGTGTGTGTGTGTGTGTGTGTGTGTGTGTGACAATTAGATCTGCAGCACTTTTTAGACCATTTGAGTCATATAAACTCAGAACTCGTAATAATTGGTCAGCTGACCTGAATCCTGCAATATGTCATTGTTCCCTCGCTGTCATGTATTCTCAATCATTTTAGAATAACACCTTGTCATGCACTCAGCAGCTTTTGTCATATGTATATATATATATATGTATATCGTTCGCCAGAACTACGCAATGATAATATTTTTTTTTCTACAGGTTACCGCGTTGACGTTAAGATTGAAGACCATTCTGGTCTTCAAGTGTGGTCCTATGAAGAGGACCTGCCTGTTGTAAAAGAAAGAAACTTACGTGAGTTGTGCAGTCATCTTATTTATGACTAATAGTTGCATTTTTATCAGAAATATAGGCCTACATATATAAATCACAAACAGCGTAGATAGGCCTAACTTCACAGACTGCAAAAAAGCCTATGTTTCATTGCCTTTAATAAGTGCATGACTTCTCAAATATATAGGTCTACATAGGCTCAGTCTCGGTCGCACTAATTAAGTCAGAAATATCTAAACGGGTCGAGTAACAGCAAAATGCAAAAATGGCGAGCCGCGAAGCGGACTCATCATTCGTATTTTGCCGTTGCCCGCTGGAACCTTGCAGGCGCGGATGGGGGGGCAGGGGGGTGCGCCAGCACCCCCCCCCCCTCAAAAAAATCCGAGAAATACTAATGAAATGTTGTGGTTTTTTTGGTTTGGCACCATCTCAGACCTAGGGGGTGGGGTGGGGGTTAGGGGGTGAAGCCCCCCCCACACACAAACACCGAGCTCCAACTTTCAGTACCCTCTTCAAAATTCCTGGATCCGGCCCTGCCCAACAGGCGTTTCTCACGTATTACTATTAGTGCAAGCGAAACTGGGCCAGTCTAATAAATTTATAGGCCCTATAACCGTAGGACATCCGGAGAGTTTTGACAGGCTAAATCTGCTAAAATGTTAATGACATTGAGCACGATGTGTTCAACCCTTTACAAAACAGACAATTAAGCTAGGAACTGTCATTTGAGCTGCAGGTATATTGACCTCAGTAATGGGGTCAAAAGTCAAGATGAAAAAATTTAAAAAATTCTAATCACTCTAGGATTCCACATTTTTAAAAATTCCTTTTATTATTTTCCCCAAAAAACCACAACTTTTTCCTTCTTAAATTCTCTTTCGTAGCTTGTTTTCTGGGTGGCGTGGTTGTTTTGTTCACGGCTTTTTCTGACTCATGTCTCCTTACCAATATTGAGTTGAGACAAATGAAAATAAAAATAAATACATTAAAATGTAATTTGACCTTTATTTTGTCAGATTTCACTCAAGTTTTGCATGCATATTTGTCTACTTGCTTGTTTAAAAAGAGGAAAAATCTAGACCACTGGTTGCCATATTTTTAATTTAGCCACTGATTAAGTCCACCCCACCCCTCTTATACGGATTATACTTATACTTATGCGTTGTGGATGCGCAAAGAAATACGAACGGTTTTCACATGCCCCTTTGCAATTGTTTTTGAACGTGGATAGATTGCATTTTTTAAATCTTTGTGGCATGTTAACCTGTTCCTAAATTTTCACTGGAACGAACCTTTACCATTTTCGAATTTTTCATGAATTTTAAAGTGCCACCTGTTCAATAAGTGTATATTTACATGTCACCTGTGACTCACCAGAAGCAATCATTACAATTTCCCGACTTTTAATGAGTGTCAACAATACCAATTATGCCTATGTCAGTGCATGGGTAAGCTGATACTAAGTTGTATGCAGGCCGCAACGTCTTTGATTTTTACTTACTTTTATCGAACTTTAGACGTGTACATCAGAACCCAGGGACGTGTCGTGAAAATAAAGTATAGCTCAAATGTGTTGGCTTAGATCACAGTAAAAATGCATACACGATTTGTCTGTAAGCAGTTGCCAATAACTTCTTTCTTCTTTGTTCTTTGACTTTTTTCATGAATCTTCACGCAGACATGTAACTAGATCTGAAATGTCAGGGCTAAAATACATACAATCTGATCATGTAAAACTAGGTCATTCAGTCAAGAATATGAGCTTTAACCTCCCTCCGCTTTCACATTGTTTCAATATAAATGTAGGCCTACTATCCGTGCATAGCCTGTTCCATTTTTGTCGTTTAACTGCCTATATAAGCCTGAAGTTAGGCCTACATCCATGTTTTGTACTAGCAAGGTTTAAATGCATGTCTCTAGAACTATATGCAAGGTTAAGAATTGCGGTGACTCCTGTCAATATATGAAGCTCGGCTCGGTTCAGCTCAATTCAATGCAGGCTGAAACTTACTTTGGGTTGAAAATATCTTGGTCAGTTCTGACTAAGGGTAGGCTGTTAATACAGTCCTCTTGTTTCTTTTGAAGTTTGATTTCCCCACAACACCTGTTCGTAATTGTACATGGATATGGAAGTAGGTTCAACCAAGTAGCGAGACCGGGGCGGGGGGGGGGGGGGCACATACTCAACATCAGGGTGGGTGGGTGCCGTGGACATTTTTATACAGTATCCTATCTTAATCCCACACCAGATGTAAAAAGGTACCCTTTCTTAATCCTGTAATGTGTTGCTGCATTGGTGCATCCTAATTGTTACCCCTATCCTAATCCAGGTGTGTACATTTTTGGGGCCTTTTCTAATCCTGGGAGCAATGAAAACAGGACCTTTTCCGCGGCACATAGCCAGTACAATCCTACATGGAAGTATCTCCCCCCCCCCCCGTTAGGGAGCGGAGAATTCATACAAATTAAAACGTGGTGATCTATATGCAAAAAGCCACCCCTAGTCTAGATAGATAGATAGCTACGTCACACAGTGATTGGCATTCTGAAACTTCTGCCATGCACAGTTGTCACCAGCCTAACCAGAAGTTGAAAATTCCATTTAAGAAACAAATGGCGATAATCGGAGAAAATTGTGATCACGGATGAACAAAAATTCACCCAAATGAAGTTAAATCTGGCAAAACTAGTAGAGATGCCAAATACAGCGAATAAGAGAACTGAATGTGAATCAATGATCCACTTGAATGGGTTCCCAGACACAGAGCTGGGGAGCTACTGAAGCTTGATAATGATGATAATTTGGATGTGACCATGTTCAAGTTGTTTACACTGTTGGTTTGGATTGATGAATTACCATACTTTTTAAACATTTTCAAGTGTTATATATAGAGCACGCTCCGCTCGCTAACATGGAAAGAGGTTCAACCTAGTAGTAGTAGAGAGTGGAGCATTTATTTTGCATTCCAAAAGCCTTGACGTCATGATCTGCACTTGTCATTGACCGTTACATATTGTACAGGGCTGATTAAATGCTGGTCACTCCAACTCTTTCGCCTTGTTGTTGATGATTACCAAGTTAAGCCTACTGCTAGTGCACAGTGTAACTGAGTGTGTGTTAGTGTTTGCATGAGTCACCAGAGGGCAGACATGCATTGGTTTGAAGGAATGCCTACACATTCCTTCTTCTGCCACTAGGGGGCAGACAAGTTCCTCTTCCTCTCCCACGCGTCTCCATAACTGTGGCAGCACAAATTACCTGTGGAATCAGGACCCTTTTTCAAGGTTTTTAAGCTGAGAACATGTGCAAATTTTCATTCAATGTGAAAGATAAACATCCTTGCTGAAGTCCAACAGGGTTTGTCATAACTCTGCCATAGAAAGATTTCAAGAAAGAGACACCTGTTTGCCTCTGTATACCAAGCCATGTGAATTCATGTGTAAGTATGTAAGCAACCAGCACACTCTAAGACAACTGGTGATCTATTTGTGGATCTATTCTTACCTTCTCCACCCACCCACTGACAGCTCAGATCAAATTCTGATGTGATTGAAGCAAAGAGGGGGTATTTGATGTGTAATTTGCAAAAGACAAACCTGCAAGATGATTAATTCATAAAACAACAAGCTACATAGCAACTGTGCCAACATGTCAATTGATGAATTAACCAATTACAAAGCTGAATGGCTAATGAAATTACACAATGGAAGGGGATTGGATGAGAAAACCTGTGAGGTGATTGGCTAATGAAATTACACAATGCCCACTGATTGAATGAAAAACTTGCAAGGTGATTGGTTCATGAAACTCCACACTGTTAAATGGAATGGCTGGAAACCCTGCAAGCTGATTGGTTGGAATAGCTGCATGGTGATTGCTTGACTGATAACCTGCTACATGGTGATTGGTTGAAATGATGTGCACTGGGATCCTAGTTAAAAGTATAAAAGGAACAGGAAAAGCCATGACTGGCTGCTGTTGGTCTTTGACAGCCGAAGAGCACACATCTTTTGGTGGGGATTAGACCCCAGAGGACTAGGTGGCCTTCCCATAAGGACAGCCATTGGACCCTGAGAGATCACCCTTGACCCATGTGAGTACCCGTGGAACCCCGTGGCTTCCCGTGGTTTCCCGTAGCATACAGATCCTACGTGTAGGACCCATTTGATGTGTTGAGGCTTCCTGTGGAATCCCGTGGCTTCCCCTGATTTCCCGTAGCATACAGATCCTAGGTGTAGGACCTATTTGATGTGTACTGTTGATGTATTGAGGCTTCCCGTGGCACCCCGTGACTACCCGTGGCTTCCCGTGATTTCCCGTAGCATATAGATCCTAGGTGTAGGACCCATTTGATGTGTTGAGGCTTCCTGTGGAATCCCGTGGCTTCCCATGATTTCCCGTAGCATACAGATCCTAGGTGTAGGACCTATTTGATGTGTAGTGTTGATGTATTGAGGCTTCCCTTGGAACCCTGTGACTACCAGTGGAATCCCATGGTTTCCCGTAGCATACAGATCCTAGGTGTAGGACCCACTTGATATGTTGAGGCTTCCCGTGGAACCCTGTGGTTTCCCGTAGCATACAGATCCTAGATGTAGACCTATTTGATGTGTACTGTTGATGTGTTAAGGCTTCCTGTGGAACCCCGTGACGACCTGTGGAATCCCGTGGCTTCCCGTGATTTCCCCTAGCATACAGATCCTAGGAGTAGGACCTATTTGATGTGTACTGTTGATGTGTTGAGGCTTCCCGTGACTTGTAGATCCTAGGTTTATGACCCATATGAGGCAAAGAGGCTCCCAAGGGACCCTGTGGTAGATTTTTAACAGTTGAAGTCCTTCACTACTATAGTTGAATTTCTTGGTGCATCTTACCTGCAATAAACTTATTACATCACCTTACATCGCAAAATTGACTGGAAGTCCGTTCTTGTGTGAATGTGATTTCATGATCCAGAGTGCGGTGTGAATTTTCCTGAAACATATAAAGCTCACTCGACCCTACCAGATGGTAATTGGCCCTTTGCCGTCACATTATTTTGGTGGCAGCAGCGGGATATTCACCAGTAGCATATCGAGTGATACAGAATCAACGCCCAGATCTGTTGAAAGGAAATATTGATCTCACTTCCAAATGGAATTAAGATCCAGGAAACAAACAGAGGAAGTGCTGTTAAGGGTAAATTCTGATGTGGCAAGTGTAGATGGCCTAACAATGGATACTAATGTGGTCCCAACATCAGAACCAAATAGTGAGAGCACGGAGATAAGAACCATGTCTTTAAGTGACCCTGGGGAACTAATGAGCCCTGGATCTTTTGTAAGGAATGGCCAGGATGGAACTACGAGTAGGAGTCTTTCCAGAGAGCCACCCAGATTTCCACTTACAATTTCTGATGGGACCAGGTGCTCAGTGTCGCTGGAAACAGAGGGACAATCTGTGAACACAACGAGCTGGATGAGACCAGCAGGAAATCAAGCTTGTATTACACTCACCCCTTCCCATACAGGACTTGGTATGACAAGACATGGGCATACCCCGAGGTATCTTAGTACCCGAGCTAATACATTGGGTGTTCACCCTACACCCCATTGTGGTTGTGGTGATGTAGCCATATCCCAGAGCAAAGAGAAGGAATCTTGCCAAGATACTAATAAGCCGATGGACATAGAGAGTATTTCACAAGAGGTGACTAGTAGGGTGACAGAAAATATCCAGAAAATGTTATAGACTGTACTTTCACAGACTACAGGGGGATTGGAACATCCATTTACCAGGGATACTGAAACGGTGACGAGGAATAGTGAAGCTCAACAACAGTCCCCAAATCCTGTGGAACATAATGATTCTCAAAGGGCCTGCTCCAGTGGTAGACCCCAGCGAAAGCACAGGATATATGATTCCAGCTCCTCTGAATCAGAGGTTAGTGACATGGGTGATGAGGCAAGTATACTACATACGAAGATAAAGAAAAGGGACCATGGAGTGAGACTTCCCCCCTTTACTGGGAAAGAACCCTGGGATGTATGGTACAACTTATTCATGGACATAGCTCGGCGCAGACACTGGGATGAGGAAATTAAGTTAATTAGATGAACTTCTACTGTGCCTACAGGGACAAGCAAGGGAGTTCTTTTTTGGTCAGCTTCCAAGGAAAATCAGGCATGATCTAGGGGAGCTGGTCAGGGAACTCAGGAATAGATTCCGCCGAGTATAGACTGCCAGAACATTTCAGGCCAAGTTCAGCAACAGGGACCAAAAGGCTGGAGAGACAGCAGAAGAATTTGGTGCGGAGTTGAAGCACCTCTATGATAAAGCCCACAAAGGAAGGGATGGGAACACTAGGAAAGAGGACCTTTTGCGAAGGTTTCTAGATGCTCTGAGAAATAAGCAAGCACAGTTTCATGTAGAGTACATAAAGGAGCCACAGGACATTGATGAAGCAATATTTGAAGTGGTGAATTTCATGGAAACAAGGCAAAGAGCAGGGAATGGCCAAGAGATATTGGACAAGAAAGCCCGACAGCCAACCCGTGCCCTGCGGCATGATTCCTCTACAAAGAATGAGAATGAAGACAATCAGTTCTATGATAGAGCAGCCCGTGCACCTGGACGGCCCAGAGGATCAAGTCAAACTGCAGAGGACAAGAATAAGAAACAGCCCAACATTTCTGAAGTACCTACCAGTGAGCAGGTCACAGTACAGGCAGGCAATGAGTTAAATAACAGATGTCTGGAGGAAATAAAAACAATGGTGGAAGAAATAATGAAGGCAAATGCCAAACTTCAGGCTGGTATGGAGGAGCTTCAAACCCAACAACCAAGGACTGATGCTCAATCTCAGAAAAAGCCAACTAAGCATTATAATCAAGGCAATCATCTAACAAGGCAGAGACCACCAAACAAGCCCAAAAGCCCAGGAGATAATGCAAGAAACTGCTTCCGATGTGGGCAGGCTGGCCATTTTGTGAGAGAGTGTCCATTCCCTGTAGTTATGAGACAGCTGCAATTGACAGCCCAAGGGGGTTCTTATCATATGGCTGGTGTGCAACTGCCCTCCACTTCAAACCAAAATGCTGGCAGTGGAGTGAAAGGAGTCCCAGTTGGGCACAGTAACCCTGAAGTCCCACAATCAAACTAGCAGGGGTCGGATCCTGTGGCCAAGGGACGACCCAAAACTATGGGGGCCACCAGACTAATGAAAAATACCCACCAATTTCTAATGAAGTCTCTGAACAGGACATCATAAATATCAGGAGGAAGCTTCCAGTTTATGCTGGCATTTATATCCATGGGAAAATTCAAGGAATGGGTGTAACTTTTACCATTGACACTGAAGCAACTTCCACTATTGTATCCACAAGTTTTTAATTCTATCCCAGAGGAAGTGAGGCCACAACTCCAATGGACCACCCTCAGGCGCTTGGTCAATGCAGAAGGAAGACCAATAGAATTTACAGGGAAAGCCCACTTAGACTTACAGTTGGGTTCTGTGTCACTCAGCAAGACATTAACCATAGCAAATATTGAGGATGAAGTACTGCTAGGAGCAGACCTGCTGTTCAAAGACCCAGATGGTCCTGCAGATTTGATCCTCAGTGAGAACAAGATGTTGTTTCGTGGAGCCACTCTACCAATTGAAAGAGTCGGAGTATGTCTAGGGAGTGGGTCAGTGTGTGCAGCTGATGTGTGCACTGTGCCAGGGATGAGTGAGGCAGTGATGGAGGTATACATTGATGGGACAGACAGGGAAGAACAAGACCTTTTAATAGAGGGCTTGCCATCATTTACAGAAACCCACTCCATAGTAGTGGCTCCTACTTTGGTTGAAATGGAAGATACCATTACAAGATTGGTAAGAGTGTTCAATCCATTTGCAGATTTAGTGACAATACGACCAGACACTGTGATTGAGAGTGCAACTGAGGTACAGTCAGAAATCTGTACTATAGTGGAGCAGGAATATGAAATTGATGCCGGAAACAATGAAAGTGTTAGGAGAATCTCATTGTGCTCACCTACCAATGCAGAACCAGAGATAGGACCTCTAGAGGCATCTACAGAAGAGATGGATGGGATTCCATCACACCTTAAGGACCTTTATAGAGAGTCTACAGGTGGAAAGTTAGATGGAGAGTGCACTGAAATTGCTGAGATACTTCAGTTCTTCAAAGAAACCTTTTCCAAGGATGAAAACGATTTGGGGTTGACTCACTTGGTGCAGCATAGCATTGACACAGGGAGTGCCAGACCCATCAAACAGCCACACAGGAGGATGCCATTGGCTTATGAGGGTAAAGACAGAGAGGCAGTTCAAAAACTTGTAAGACAAGGATCAGTTAGACCCTCAAGTTCACCATGGGCCTCACCCATATGTTTGGTCAGGAAGAATGACGGGACAGTAAGACCCTGCGTGGATTATAGAAGATGAATGCTGTCACTAAGAAGGATGCTTTTCCACTACCTAATACCCAAGACTGCCTTGACGCTGTTGCTAGAGCCACTCTGTTTTCAAGAATGGACATCACTTCAGCATATAATCAGGTGCCTGTTAAGGAAGAAGATATTCTGAAGACTGTGTTCTTCAACAAATGTGGGCTCTATGAATACACCACCATGCCCTTTGGACTGACCAACTCGCCAGCGACTTTTCAACGGTTGATGGAGATAGCACTCAGTGGGCTGCAATGGCACACCTGTCTTATATATCTAGATGATGTGATCACCTTTGGCAGGGATGTTCAGGAACATATGCTGAGGTTAAAGGAAGTAACAGAAGTGAGGGCCTTCCTTGGCATGGGGAACTATTACCGGCGATTCATCAAGGACTTTGCTAAGGAAGCTCAACCTCTGACGCAATTGACTAAGAAAGATGTCAAGTTCAAGTGGACACCAGAATGCCACGCTTCTTTCCTCAAGATAAAGTCCATACTTATGGGGCCTGACATAATGGCCTACCCCAAGGATTGTGGGAACTTTGTCTGAGACACCAATGCCAGTGATCATAGCACAGGAGCTGTACTTTCACAGGTGCAGGATGGAGTAGAGTGAGTCATAGCCTATGAGAGCCGCACCCTCAGCAGGGCAGAGAAAACTTACTGTGTCACAGATAAAGAACTTCTTGCTGTAAGGCACTTCATAAAGCACTACAAGCACTACCTCCTAGGCTACCAATTCACAGTTCGAACTGACCATCAAGCCCTGAAATGGCTATTCAGCCTAAAGGACCCAAAGAGCCGCATTGCTAGATGGATTGAGGACCTCTCTGCATATGATTTTGTGGTAGAATACAGACCAGATAAGAAGCATGGTAATGTAGATTTCCTTTCAAGGTGCCAAAATCCAAGAGATTGCCAAAGTTTGGATGACCCAGAACAACTAAAGTGTGGTCCATGCCAGAAATGCCTGAAGAGGGCAGATGAGATGCAGAGTTCAATTCTAAGGAAGGATGAGGCACTCCGCAGAACAGCAGGCATACAATCAAATGGACTAGGTAGGAGGTGGTGTTATAAGCCCATATCCATAATAAGACAAATACTCTGGTGGATCATTTTCAGTGTGGCCATGAAAGTTGGCATTGGATACATAAGGCGTACCCACGAAGAACAAAGTGAGAGTAGCAGGGTTCAAAATGAAGTCGCCACTATTGGGAACTTTGACAGAGGGATTGATGATGATGGCCGAACTATTCCTAAGAGAGGAATAGTTGGATATGTAGCAGCCAGAATGAAGAAGGCCCTCTGGATGATCGAGAGCCCTAAAGGCTGTCAGAAAACTAGGTGGAAGGGTTGGAACCAAAATCGGGCATGTAGGGCAACAGATCTGGCCTGGTTGGGAAATAAACAGGTGCTGCAACAAAGGCAATTGGATGACCCAGACATAGGACCAGTCCTGCCTTGGTTAGAAGGGGGGGGGGGAAAGGCCATTTGGACAAGAGGTATGCCAGCAAGGCCCAGCTACCCACCACTACTGGAACTTATGGCCCAGCTTAGAAATTCACGAGGGCCTATTACACTGATGGTTTTATCACAAGAATGGAACAGAGAACCATCTCCAATTTCTGCTTCCAAGGGTTATGAGGGAAGAGGTCATGAAGCAGATGCACAACAACTTACTATCAGGGCACCTAGGGAGGAAGAAAACAAAGGAGAAGACTCTTCAGCGCTATTATTGGCATGGCATGCAAGAAGACATAAACCACTGGGTTGCCTGATGCCATGAGTGTGGAATGAACAAACCTTCACGAAAACAGGCAAAGGCTTCTCTGGAAAACATGTTGGTGGGAGCCCCTTTGGATCGCTTGTCAACAGACATATCAGGTCCCCTACCAGAGACCACAAAAGGCAATTGGTTCATACTTGTAGTGTCAGATCATTTCACCAAATGGGTAGAAATCTTTCCTGTGCCGAACTTCACTGCTAAAACATGTGCTGATAAAATTCTGAATGAAGTCATAGCCAGGTTTGGTTGCCCTTATGATTTGCATTCAGACCAAGGGAGGAACTATGAAAGTGCCATTTTCAAGGAACTGTGTCGACTTCTGGAAATAAGGAAAACAAGGACATCTCCTGGTCATCCTAAAGGAAATGGACAAACTGAGCATTTCAACAAAACCCTGCTACAGATGATCAGAACTTATCTGGAGGGACATCAAGAATGGGATATTAACTTGGGTTGTTCAGCTGCAGCCTACTGTGCAACAGTGCATGAGAGTACAGGTGCAACTCCAAATATGCTGATGTTGGGCCGAGAAGTACGTTTTCCAGCAGAGATCATATATGGGTCAACCACTGTACAAGGAGACAAAGTCACCTCTTATGGGGACTACATAGATCAATTAAGGGATAGAATGCATATGGCCCATAAAGTAGCACGGGAACACCTGCAAGCATCTGCCAGAAGACAAAAACAGAACTATGACGCAAAGTTGTCATTCCATAACTATGAGGTTGGGGATTGTGTGTGGTTCCTATCTGATGCTGAACAACTACATCTTGCTCCAAAGCTGCAAAGCCCCTATGAAGGACCCTATGTCATAATCAAGAGGCAAAAC
Source organism: Hermodice carunculata (assembly GCA_964020975.1). Lineage (NCBI taxonomy): Eukaryota > Metazoa > Annelida > Polychaeta > Eunicida > Amphinomidae > Hermodice > Hermodice carunculata. The sequence goes on along the minus strand of OZ026612.1, from coordinate 73,239,234 downwards.
AACTTGAACTACACAATACAGCTGGATTCCTCTGGGCGGAAGCCAGTTATCCATCATAACCGCCTAAAGCCATATGAAGGGAATATGAGGCGAAAATGGGCAAAGTGGGCTTTAGCAAAAGTGTGCAAAAACTGATAGAATGAAATTTTCAAGTACACATCCACTTCTGTCGATAATATCGTGAAATGTTTATTTGTAGCTGATGGAGTTGTTTCTCTTGGGCTTCTTGCAGGAAGATGTCTGAAGCAGCAAGAGCAGCCCTGAAGAAGAGGGGGCATGTCGTCCGATGCAACTTCTGCGAGCCCTTTATGGGGGATAAGATCCAGGTCTCTGACCACATCATCAGGACCCACCTTACCCCACTGGAGGTCCCTTATTATTGTGATACTTGTGACCAGCCCTTCAGAAGCCATACTCAGGCCACCAGACATTTGCTGGCAAAGCATGGAATCAAGAACCTGGCTGATGCTCCTGAATCCTTCGCCAGAACTGAAGGTGACCTGAGACTGGGACTTGACAGAGTGTCAATTGAATCCAAAGAAAAGTCCATGGAGTACTACGAGGCCAGATCAAAACGGAAGTCCACCAGCCGACCCGAGGCAGAAGCAAAGCGGCAGAAGATTTCCCCGGTAAATCCCGGACCACCACCAGCCAGTGATGAAGTGCAGAGCAACTCCAGCACTGACGTCCCCTTACAGTTGCATGCCACCTATGCCCCTGAGATGGACAGTCCTAGGTCAGAGCAGCAACCACCACCTACACCAGGATGATCAATTTCTATATCAGCCATACCTAGGCCCTCCCACTCCAAGGCAAGCCCACCCAGAGACAAGGAACCAGCATGGATGCCAGCAGAACCAAGCTTGGCCCCTATACCAGTCCCAGCACCTGCACTGCCTATGATCCCCAGAGAGGGAGACCCAGCTCACCCAGATAACCATGAGACCCCTGAGTGTTAAAAAATGATGACTCCCTTGGGCTCCGAAAATCAGGGGATGGCCCTCCGGATGCTGAAGGTTGCCGACTTGCTGCAGACTGCAGTTGCTAACCTTGGGAAAATTGTGGAAAAAGAGACCATCTCCCAGCAGCAGATTGCAGTGGGTCAGGAGAGACTGCAAGAGTCCCTGCAATCAGATCGGCAGAAGCAGGACAGACGTCCAAGATGGTTGTTGAGGCCCAAGATCGCCTAACCAAGGCAGTGGACCAGAATTCAGTTGCCATCAAGAGTCTGGAGAAGACTCTAAATAGAAGCAGTACACCCAAGGCTACTTCTTCTCATCATGGAGGCCATCAGAACGGTGATTCTCATTCTTCTAGGATTCAGTCTAAACCATTGGCCTGGACAACTGAGCATGTGGTACCACCTCAGGGAAGTAGGAGACCAGCCCCATTTATGAGCCCAGACAGGGGTTTGGACCAGCAGATGAGCCATGTCAGAGACAGGATCAGGGCACAGTGTAGTGAATGGTACTAGCAATACCATAGTAGAATTTAAACACAAATTGACCAGATGTCAAAACAGTGGCCAGATGGTAGAGACTTCACTGGAACCATACACTGATTTACTTTTATTTTTTTTTCTTTCATCAATTTTTCTTCTGGATTATTGTAATTGCCTTTCTGGTTTCAAGGACGATGACCAAAAGGCAAGGGGATAATGTAAAGTGCTGATTGAATGCTGGTCACTCCAACTCTTTCGCCTTGTTGTTGATGATTACCAAGTTAAGCCTACTGCTAGTGCACAGTGTAACTGAGTGTGTGTTAGTGTTTGCATGAGTCACCAGAGGGCAGACATGCATTGGTTTGAAGGAATGCCTACACATTCCTTCTTCTGCCACTAGGGGGCAGACAAGTTCCTCTTCCTCTCCCACGCGTCTCCATAACTGTGGCAGCACAAATTACCTGTGGAATCAGGACCCTTTTTCAAGGTTTTTAAGCTGAGAACATGTGCAAATTTTCATTCAATGTGAAAGATGAACATCCTTGCTGAAGTCCAACAGGGTTTGTCATAACTCTGCCATAGAAAGATTTCAAGAAAGAGACACCTGTTTGCCTCTGTATACCAAGCCATGTGAATTCATGTGTAAGTATGTAAGCAACCAGCACACTCTAAGACAACGGGTGATCTATTTGTGGATCTACTCTTAGGAGGTATTTGATGTGTAATTTGCAAAAGACAAACCTGCAAGATGATTAATTCATAAAACAACAAGCTACATAGCAACTGTGCCAACATGCCAATTGATGAATTAACCAATTACAAAGCTGAATGGCTAATGAAATTACACAATGGAAGGGGATTGGATGAGAAAACCTGTGAGGTGATTGGCTAATGAAATAACACAATGCCCACTGATTGGATGAAAAACTTGCAAGGTGATTGGTTCATGAAACTCCACACTGTTAAATGATTGGCTGAAAATCCTGCAAGCTGATTGGTTGGAATAACTGCATGGTGATTGGTTGACTGATAACCTGCTACATGGTGATTGGTTGAAATGGTGTGCACTGGGATCCTAGTGAGAAGTTGAAAGGAACAGGAAAAGCCATGACTGGCTGCTGTTGGTCTTTGACAGCCGAAGAGCACACATCTTTTGGTGGGGATTAGACCCCAGAGGACTAGGTGGCCTTCCCATAAGGACAGTGATTGGACCCTGAGAGATCACCCTTGACCCATGTGAGTACCCGTGGAACCCCGTGGTTTCCCGTAGCATACAGATCCTAGGTGTACGACCTATTTGATGTGTACTGTTGATGTGTTAAGGCTTCCCGTGGAACCCCATGACTACCTGTGGAATCCTGTGGTTTCCCATAGCATACAGATCCTAGGTGTAGGACCCATTTGATGTGTTGAGGCTTCCTGTGGAATCCTGTGGCTTCCCGTGATTTCCCGTAGCATACAGATCCCAGGTGTAGGATCTATTTGATGTGTACTGTTGATGTATTGAGGCTTCCCATGGAACCCCGTGACTACACATGACTACCCGTGGAATCCCGTGGTTTCTCGTAGCATACAGATCCTAGGTGTAGGACCCACTTGATGTGTTGAGGCTTCCCGTGGAACCCCGTGGTTTCCCGTAGCATACAGATCCTAGGTGTAGGACCTATTTGATGTGTACTGTTGATGTGTTAAGGCTTCCCGTGGAACCCCGTGACTACCTGTGGAATCCCGAGGTTTCTCCGTAGCATACAGATCCTAGGAGTAGGACCTATTTGATGTGTACTGTTGATGTGTTGAGTCTTCCCGTGACTTGTAGATCCTAGGTTTATGACCCATATGAGGCAAAGAGGCTCCCAAGGGACCATGTGGTAGATTTTGAACAGTTGAAGCCCTTCACCACTACAGTTGAATTTCTTGGTGTATCTTACCTGAAATAAACTTATTACATCATCTTATATCGCAAAATTGACTGGAAGTCCGTTCTTGTGTGAATGTGATTTCATGATACAGAGTGCGGTGTGAATTTTCCTGAAACATTTAAAGCTCATTCGACCCTACCAGACAGTAATTGGCCCTTTACCATCATATTATATAATACAACGAGAGTAGTAACAAAGCAGGCTTGTTTACTTATATAAATGTATGTTGGATATATCTTATTTAATATGCTAGGCAAAAAGAAACATAACTTTTTAGTACTAAAAGAGGTTACAGCTTAGCACAAACATACATACTTTCCAGTCAGGTTCATAATATAGGAATTGCATTTTGAATTCTCAGGTTCCAAACCACACTTGTACATATAATTTTGTGATACTATATTAAATCAAGTAGGCATTTGTATCTGCATGTGACAGGATCTTCAGGTGCTATTATGTCCATTGCCACTTTGGCTGATTTGTCTCCAACGGTGCTACCAAGTCACGACTGACCACCTGTCTCAATATTTTCAGCTCAGGTGCAATAAATTAGTTAGGTAATTTGCTTTATGAATAGTATGAATAGATGCAGCATTAGTTGGAACAATTGTAGACAGTCGAGTAAATTTCAAGAGTTGACTTTAAGTCGGTAGCTATAGTTGTATTGTGTCTCTTAGAGATGTATTTGTTACAATTTTACCATTCAAACTTTTATACTCTGTATTTGTATGACTTATGAGTCAGAAATGACTTTTTTTATGTCAATGAAATACAAACTTACTTACTCTACATGCAGAAAGCCACCCCAAGTCTAGATAGCTACGTCACACAGTGATTGGCATTCTGAAACTTCTGCCATGCGCAGTTGTTACCAGGCTAACTGCAAGTTTCAAATTCCATGGAGGAAATAAATGATGATAATCAGAGAAAATTGTGACCTCGGATGAACAAAAATTCACCCAAATGATGTTAAATCTGGGAAACCTAGAGATTCCAAACACAGCAAATAAGAGAACTGAATATGAAACAATGATCCACGTGAAGGTTGGTAATGACGATAATCTGGATGTGACCACTTTTCTCAAGTTGTGTAGACTGTAGGTATGAATTGATGAATTACCTTACCTTTTAAAAATTTTCACGTGTTAGAGCTTGCTCCGTTTGCTATTAATGTGGAACGAAGGTCAGGGTTGTTTTGCTACTTGTAATCATGACAGACCTCCACAGCTCACTTCTCTTGTATGTACCCATTTGTCGCAATTAATGGGAAACATACTTACAGCTTTTGTTAATTTACTTATGGCCATATGCAGTCATGGTCAAGGTCAAGATCATTTCACATCAATCTAAAACAGTTACCTAAAGTGGAATTTTAATTTTTCATTTTATTTATTTGTTTATTTATTTGTTTGTTTATTTATTTATTTATTTTTTTATTTTTTTTTTTTGTGGGTTAATTATAATAATGATACTAGATCTTCTTCATTCAATTTATCCATTTCTCTGTTTTATAAAATAGTAATTTTTAATACATGAATGATATTTATTGATATTACTCCATAATTTTGGAGTGACCTCGACCTATGTTTACAGAAGTCTTTCATATTGAAAAAACACATGCGTGTCATAACTTTATTTTGCCAGAATTTGCATCGTGTATCTCCTCATGCTACTTTTATTATTTACTTTCACACTGACTGACACCCCTATCACGTCATGATCAAATGTAGGCCTAATTATTGGCTTAGTCGAAAATATGCTGCGTACTTACAAAGGAGAGGGACATGTACGAATTCAAATCACAAACACTTCAGTCAAAAATATAAATTGATGGTTTAATTTAAGGAACTCAGTATGGCGTGGCAATGATTGTTGCCAATACGTCAATATATCACGAAGGCGGTGAGATCCATGTCAGATCACTTGCGATCTGTCAGAGTTTCACTGCCTCCTGAGTGATATATTGGCAATCAATGCCACGCCATACTTAATTCCTATTATAATATGGTTACAAGTTGAAAATCCCTGAAATGTGACACCAAAAATGGTTTAACTTTAACTGGCATATTTTCACCCATTTTAATCGCTTTTGTTTATGCCTTTCCCGTTTGCTTGCGTACTCCCTCCACTGCAGAATTTACCGTTTTGAAGATGAGCCAGGCCGTATAGTATTGGAGGGGGTGGGGGAGCCATAGATGTGAAGGTTGTGCTGGAAGTTACAACCTTCCAAATAGGCTTAGGCTAAAAAATATTGATCCTAAAAAACAGAGAGCGAAGTATATCATAATTGTGTCTTATGCCTACATACGGCAACCCTGTAGATATAGTTTTTGGAAGCCTTTTTGGAACATAAAAGCCTTATAGGGCATCCCCAGACGAACGATGTCCAACAAATATGATTGGAAGAATGAGGTCATGTGACAAATCAATATAGGCCTATCAGGGTTGAAAGTGAGCGATGATGGCAAGGAGACAAATTCGTCGTGTGTTGGGTGATTTTCGAAATAGTTCATGTTCTGTTAGGATTATTTTTTACGGGACACAGGTTTCTTAAGTGCAAGGCCCATGAACAATTATGACAGTTCATTTTGGGTGTGGAGCCGGAGGAAAATGGATGCCATGGCATGGGTAGGCCTACTGACAGTGACACAGTATATGGACACTGGTTCAGGGGATGCGGTCATCTGGAGGATTATTTTATTTATCAAGTGTTTCTATGACTGCACTTGCTTAGACTTGTAATTACATGTGTGAGGGTCATTGGGATAATAATTGTGGGCTGATGGCATAATATGGTTTGTAACCTTACTGCGTTTGATTGTCGCAGCATTTGCAGCAAGTGCAGACAGGGAGAACACATGTAGCTATACTTGAATTACCGCGCCATCTATTATCAACCATGGTAACTACCACAGGAACACGGACCCAAAGGTAAATATTGCATGTTCGTGAAAAAACTTTTGTGAACATTTGCTTTAATCACTTTATTCAGTCTTGCTGAAAAGTCACTGGTCCATGGCCATTATCTAGTAAAAATTCAGAAGGCCCAGTAGAATTTCTGAAATGCAGGCCCAAATGTCCAGTAAAGTTTTGAATTATTAAACACAACTAGATAACTTAATTGGGCCAGTAAAATTTAGTCTTGGACCAGCAAAACTTGTAAGTCTGCTGGCCAAAATGTCCAGTGAAAAAACAAAGTTTTCAGAAAGACTGTTATTAAATGAACTTAACAACCACACTATTGTACATACTTTGTTGATGATGATGAAATAGAAATCCAAGGCTCATATGGGGTCGTAATTCAGTTGCAGCAGCTTCGTTTTCACACAGTCTACTATATTATAATCTTGCACATTGTGCATTATCTATATTAAATCACCTGTGTTATGACATTAGATGGGGCGACTTTTGTCGCATGTCCATATGACAGGACAAGTGATTCAAATGCAACTTGGCCCATGCGACATTTCAAAATACACGTACGTCACAGCCAGGCGCGCACAGGTTTCTGGAAAATTTGCGGGCCACTCAGTCTTACCGCACAGGCTACAGCGCTACTGAATACAGCAAGTGACGAGGAGTGTAACACGGACCATGATTTCTTCAAAAAACAGATTCTATGGTGGCTGGAAAAGTATTTGAAAGACGAAGGAATATCAGTTGATGGAAGGAATAAAGTGGCACTTTTATTTTATATATTTGTCAGCTTGACTTTTCTTCCTGGTATCAACATTACAGGCTACAGCCCATGACACAACAGTCAGTGGTGATTTACCATGATAATTCACCTTGTTACTCAATGTTCTAACTATCAATGCTTTCCGTACTCCCTCTGCCAACAATCTACAATGGTAAACTTCTATACACCTCCTTTATTTGGTCCATTTCCTTCCTTTATGTTCATGTTGACACGAACAAGAATAGTGTCCGCCATCAATCCTGCATCATGCATTATCGTGACCACTTTGGAGAAGGTGCACACCGTGCCATCTGGTAGCAAAAAATCAGCCCGCATGCCTCGCTTTCGTAATGGGACAACTGCCGGGGTTTTCCCACTTGGTGAACATATGCATAGACCGTATTGTGTTGAAAATGCAAAAGAAAGTCAATGCAAACTCAGCTGTACTTTAAAGACAATGCAGATTACATGGATGAAACAGACCCTCTGGTTGGTCTGAATTTCGGATTGACGTAATGAAATTCTTGCACAAGAAATAAAGTCAAAACATGATGGGACCCCTGTATTCTGACATGTTTCAACAACCTCATCTATTACTCAATGGGAGTCCAGTCATGGCTGTTATGAATGTGTGTATGGCTGTTTGTTTTGATTTGGAGAGGTCACTGTATTCATTGAGTGTGTGCTGGGTCACTGAGTTGGCCTGCTTTGTCATAGTGAACAGTGGAGTGGTTTGGAGTGGTGCCCTACATACATTCACAGTAATAAACAAAGGGAGAGTTCTGGTGTGGTCTGGAGGGATAAAAGGGAAGTATGATTGATTGAAAAATTGTAGAATACTGGTGAGAGTTCTGAGTCTAGACATATAAAGCAGCTCCCTTTATGGCTGAAAAACAGCAGCAAATCCTGACATCTGACAGAAGCTGTGTGACTTCAAGCCAGTAGGACTGTGATCCATTGCTATTGGCAAGGAGATACTCATTTATACATTCTACCTGTGGAGTGTGGACAGTGTCTTTGAGTGGACTGGTATATTTGGTGTTAATTGTATCACATTGGAACCAAACTGTACCTCTGTGGGATTTGTAGCAGACTATTTGACACCTGCCATAGGACTTGGAGCTGTGGGACATCACCTGTGGAGAATCTCTCACCAGGGATTAAGATTTACCTACAGACTGCTTTACTACTGGAGTATCAGCATAGCTAACTACATAATTTCATTTACCTACTTATTTTTTATTGGTAATATAATATTCTTATTCTTAGAGTCATATCATTGTTGTCATTCTTTGTTGAGTTCTGCTATGATCTAGAATATTCAGAAGGTGGGCACCATAACAAATTGTGGGGGCTTGTCTGGGATCAATCCAAAACAAATGGAATCATATTTAGAAGAAACATTGAATTATTTTGCAAAAATAACATAGGGGATGAATCATCTGGAATTTTCAGGAAGCTTCTAAACCCTGAATCTTACAGTTTGAAATTAATAGAGGATATCTTGTATTTATAGGCATTGTTGTTGGTCAATATATAGACATTAGGGCAAAATGGAATAGATCCAAGTGTGTTTCTTTTATATTATTTCATTACCTACTTTGTGCTGATTTTTGATTGTTAATATATTGTTATTGTTAAAGTTATATCATTGTTGTCACTCCATGTTAACGTCTGCTATAATCTAGAATATTCAGAAGGTGTGCATATTCAAACAGTGAAATTGTGGATATGTACAGTCAGTATGGCCCCCACACCCGACATGCAGATCAGTTAATTTCCACAAAGTACCACAGCCAAGTACCCCATCATGAAATCAGACCTCATGACACATACTGTGGCACGAGGTACTCCACACATTCAATGGGACAACTTATTCCAGGGTCCTTGTACCTGCACAAATCCTAATTGGCTTGTTGGTTTCTGACACTGTGAGGGGAAGACACACACAATCCTTTTAATTTTCAATATTATGACCTGAATTACCTACAAATGACTGTGGATGGTGCTCCATTACCGAGAAGAGCTCTGGAACCAGACTATGCAAACAAACAGCACGTCATGGACTCTTACCTGACTTTGTTCATGGTGACTGGTAAATGGAATACCAAGGATGGAAATTACATCAATCGTGATAATTACCCTAATGGGTACTGTCTTTATCTGTTCAACATTGACGTATCAAAACTTCTGCAAGATATCATGCCTATAAGTAGAAAAGGCAATACCAAAGTGGAGGCCTGATTTTCTCAGCCACTGCAAATAATGGTAGACCTGCTGATCTATGTCATTTTTCCAGACATCATTGAAATGGACTATACTCGTAATGTATACCTACAAGGAATAATCACCAACTAAGGTCAGCATTCCTGAAACATTACATGATGAGATGCTATTTTCACGGTGTTTAGCCTTCAGACAGACTGCCATATAAACTGAACCAACATCCAAGTCTGTTGATTGTCAAAACGGACCCATATAACATGCCAGGCAAGCATTGAATAGTTATATTTATCCCGAGATATAGACCAGTGGAATTCTTCGATTCCTTTGGGCACACTCCAGCCTACTACAATAGAAACTTTGTGAATTTCCTGAGATAAATGGAGAGAAGAGTTAAGTTCAATGAGAAGATACTGCAGACATGCAACAGTCTTGTGTGTGGACTGTATTGTCTGTGTTATGCCCTACACTGTTGTAAAGGGATACCTATGGACAGGATCATCAGCTGTTTTGGAAGAAACGAGAAAAAATGACAACATAGTGTTCCATTTCATTACAAATATTTTAGACTCCAGAGTAAAATAAAGTTAATACAATGTTATTTTACATGTTTCTATGTTTAATAACAAGAAAATGTGTATTAGTGTAGGTCGGTGCCGTTCTGGATCCAGTTGTGCTGTTCTGTGTGCTAGTGTGCTGGTCTATGCTCTGTTCTGTGTGCTGTTATGCTGTGCTGTTGTATGCGATCACACAATTGTGACATTGAAATATCTTTAAGTGGAGCTATATTAAACAAGCACACACCCCAGTGAGGATGGGGAGAAAAGAAAGCATTGTCCCATTTGTGAAAAATCACATTTACTACAATTATATACATATCTACGTGATACCAATGGTCTTAACAGTCAAAAAAGACAACAATGTTGAAGCAAGCAGTACTCAGTTCAAACAATACAGAAAATCTTGAAAGCTAAGAGCCCCTCCCAGTAGGGACATAAGGCAACGCATAGAGGGATATTGGGCAATTCTTTTAGCAGCAAAGGATCACTGACCGCTACAGAAACATGTCAGCCCTGACAGGTAGAGAGAACAATTAATTGCTACACACATTGGCAACCCTTGTATAATGAGATGCAAGATAGGTTTCCAAATATAAAAATCATCCAAGGAGTACCTTCAAACGTGGACCAAGATGCCTTTCTGGACCCGAACACAAGAAACTTGATTGTATTTGACGATCTAATGAGTGTAGCAAAGATGAAAGAATGACAGATTTATTTACCAAAGGAACCCACCATCGTAATTTGAGTGTTATCATACTCCTGCAAAATTTCTACCAGCCACAAAGAGTGACCATGCGCCAAAATTTTCAGTATTTAATTTTAGGCAGCATGCCTATGGATTTGCAAATGATCGAAACCATGAGTCAACGCATGTTTTCAGACAAGCCAAAGTATATGATGGACATGAACAAAGAAGCCACCTCAAAACCATACGGGTTCCTGGTGATTGATTTGAAACTGACAACACCCGACCACGAATGACTGAGAACAAATACTACGTCACAAACATCTCCACAATATTATAATCAGTAGAACATTTGAAATACCTTATGTCCATATCTGATGATTCAGCAAGTAATGATGATGAAGAGGATGACGTGAGACATCAACAACCCATGACAAAGAACGACATGCTACTGTATATGAAATGGTTACAAATTCTTGATGACAAGTCAAGTCTAGATCCTCCACAATGGAAAAGATTACTAAAAAACATAGCCCATCGCTGTCATATTGGTGAATCCCTCATTCAGAATAACGAAGCATTAGCTCATCCATGTGTATATGAGTGGAATGGCGTGAGACCTCATCATAAAATACCTTGCCTCGTGTGTCCACAGACAAGAGTGCCTTTTGAGCTTATTGCGCGTGTGCATTGCGGGACTGTTGATACTTATTTACCCCTCAATACCATGGAGTGGTGGGTTATGTGCAAACACTGTGAAACTTGATGGAAACCGGACCCCACGCAGACAATTAAAATATTCGTGTATTGCCCCACCTTTAAGAAAACATCTCTTGGTAAAGTGAAAACGGTGTCAAACAAGAGAAAGAAAGTGGAGCATGAAAGGACCAATAGCATCGATATGGAACCTATAGACTGAAAAACTATATGTAGCAGGGAAGCAATTTATAAGTAGCAGGCCATCTCGTTATACTGTAAGAGCATGGACTTTTATGTACTGCCCAGTAGCGAAGACAATCAACTGTTATACTCTGGAAACCATTGAAACGTTTTTCGTGTACAGGCAACACAGGAATTAAATTCATCGGGATAGTGGGAAGTTGCTGTGAGTGATATTCATGCTGACCAAGCAGAGGGACAAACAAGTCAACGGTTGCTGCATGGTGTGCTGTGACATTGTAGACTATACGATAGTTGAGAACAGTTTAAGACAAACATTACGAAAAATATCACCATCAGATATAAAATATTTTGTCACAGAACAGCTCACCCGTGTCCAACAGAATCCTGTTCGACAAATACATATTAGAAGTAACAATATGCCATGTGGCATGGCACACATATGTAATTATGCCTGTTGATGACACTTACGTGAGCATTCAAACAAGAAGTGAGCCCTAAAGCCCCAATTTTTGGCTGAGCCAGCGTCACATATGTGCATGGCCATCAATGAGCTGGGCGAACTGATACAACCGAGCAAAGTCAATTCGCAATAACATACAGTCGAGATGCTGACCTGGGTTTCATGAGATGCGAGATTAGGGGTCAAATCAGCAGCCTCGTTCTCGGTTCCATTGCTGGGCAGTGCTCATGTAAACAAAGACGCATGGGCACATCTTAGTCCCTGCTATTTGGGAGTGTTGAGGTGTTTGCGGATCACATGAAAGGGGTGTGATAAGTCATTTACCACTTACAGTAAAACCTTCCTATACCGAACACCCTTGGGACCTGAAAAAAGTGTTCAGTAAGGGGAGGTGTTCAGTATAGGGAAGTTTGCTAACATTGGAAGTATACATTCGGGACCAAGAAATGGTGTTCAGTATAGAGAGGTGTCCGGTATATGGAGGTGTTCGGTTAGAGAGGTTTTACTGTATATAACAGTCAGTGCATTTATTGGGTTACGATTAATGGTCATTTTACGAGCATCTTGTCACCCGATACCCCGCTGAAGACACAAGAGATGCCTGTTTGGAACTACCACCAACCAGATACTGCTCTGGCATTTTAATTTAAAACAGATCCATGACCCTTTCATGCTGTAACTTGACCAACAAGTGTTCATGCTTTTCAAGAGGGTATAAATTTGGGCTGGATTGGGTTAAATTTTCAAGATACAAGTGGTCCAATTTGAATAACAGAACAGTCCATTTTATCAGAAGTAATGGGGGTTTAGAACTACTGATAAAATAAAACCTTTTCTGTAATAACATAGATTAGGCTGTTTCATACTTACTGATATTTTAAGTTGTGGTAAAAATTTAAAAAAATATTTGAGCATTCTAGGGCAAATTGTACAGATTTGATCAAAATTCAAAGGGCCCTACCCCCTAAATATGTCATTTTGGGGTTCCTTCGTTTTTGGCTGAAAGGTGGACACAGGGTTGTCACTATCCCACCACCCCCATTGGATATGGATCTGTATGCTTTGGCAGTGCATTATTGGTGCAAATTGCCGGGAATACACACCATGGTACAAAAGTGGAGCTTTGTAGAAAAAGTGGATTTTTTTGCAAAATGGCGGATTTTAGAGGTTGAAATTCAAAGTCAGGTCACAAGATTATTTCTTTCTAATTTGGACCTACATCTTACTGCTTGCATCAGGAAAGTATTTTTGCAGTAGATGGCAAAATATTTTGTCATTACATTGCTTGTACAAAATTTGATCAAATTACATGTACATGACTTCTGGATATTAGGGTCAGCAATGGCTGACAGATCAGAAATGAAATGGACATATTGGACTACCATGGCCCTATTATTAGACTGGAATAATACCATAATGTGGATTTAAATCTGTGGAAAGAGAACAGATAAAGGTAAGAGATCATAACACATCTTTTGTACCACTTTTTACAATTTTGTTATTTGTATGTGATACCAGTTTATATCATGGCCGCCATGTTGGATTTTGTGTAATTTGGTGACGTCACAGCCTAAGGCTTAGCTTGGAACCGAGGCGTGCTGGTAGCCAATCAATCTCATTCATGTCTCAGCATTTCGACTGATTGAGGAGTATTTCTATTATAATTTAAGCGTAATCGTATGTCCGCATCTACTTAGTGTTTAACTTCTATTTTGTAGCTGAAGGAAGGAAACACCGATTGGATAAAAGGTCAACTGACAAAAGAAAGCAAGGTATTTGAGAAAGTAACTCGTTTTGTTTGAATTGTCACAAATGTACAAGGCTTCATTGTTGTGGAGTAAATCATGAATATAAATGATTTGTGTTTATCGTTTCATCACAGGACCGATTGGGCATGCATGGTACTTGGATAAAAGTGTAATATTAAACTGATTTTTGTCGAGTGGAAAATAAAGTCTCGTCCTTGTTACTGGATCCTATAATTCAAGGTATGTGTTTTATTGAGGGAAAATTAACTTTAAAATTTGGCACAACAACCATGCCCTAAATTGTATAAAAACGGGTTGTGAAGTTTATAATATGATTGCCACATGTTGGGCTATAAGCTTTATGTGTACCTTTTTTAAAATTTTGTTGTTTTTTTGGGGGGGGGGGGATGGGGGATGAGTATGTTGTTTTGTTTGTTTTGTGTTTTTTTCAATGAAACTCCCAGTGACTGTGTCAGTAAAAGAAAGATTCGATTGACTAATTTACAAATAATAATAATAATAATGATAATAATAATAATAATACAAAACAACCTACATGCCTGATATTTCATTGTTCAAACGTATCTGTACACATTAAGAAGCATCTAGGTAATGTGTTCCAGTGGTGCACTTCTATAGCCCACATGCTTTGTTCATTAGACACACACAATACGGTGTAGATCTATTTATTGCAGACGATAAAGAAAGTCATGAAGAGTGTTTAAAACGGATGAAACATATGTATAGCAATGTGCGTCACATGGCACAGGTGACAGAAGAAGGTCGCACAACCAGACTGACTTGTCACTACTGGTAGGTACATTGCATGACACCGTTGATGAGACTTAAGCCCTCATAATAAGTATGTATACCAGATCCATGCAGCATATTAACTCTTCTACAAGCTGGGCACTTAGGTCAAGATCAAGGAACCAGGCTTATAAAGGGCAGTGTGAATCCAGAAAATTTAATAAGAGGCTCTGAGACGATTTTTATTTGGTGGCAAAGGGTAAACTGTTTAAAAAAAAAAGGAGTGCAATCTGCTACACTGTGGTTCATTTTTTTGGGGGGGGGGGGGGCATAAATGCCCCCATAACTGTATGCACAACATTTAATCATTCAGACTTCATTGCTGAAGCTTAAACCTAAAACGCTGTCACTTTACCTATGGGAACTTTGAAAAATTTCACTCATCCAAGTATCAAAACTTAACTAATAATTTATCCAAAATGAAAGTGTTCACACACCTGTATATAGTAAATAGAATCCTGGTACCATGTTTCTAAGTGAAAAAAAAAGTGTAGGGGCAAATTCCAGCATAAAGATAATGAGCTTGGTCAGGTGGTCCCGCTTGGGGATTTTCATACATACATATGTAAGTATGCATACATGTTAAGGACACATTACAACACCATAGGTCACTTTAGCTGGTTTCCACACACTTAGTTGCCTTGCCAGAGCTCCCAAAAATTCCCGTGGCTCCAGTGCCAATCCATGCTGCTGCAATGACTATCGTAGATGCTCTGTGGATGTCACAGCACCCCTAGTGCCAGTAATGCTTACTAGCGAGCATGTGCAATCAGTTTTCTACTCTGGCGCCCATCGTTGATGGATGCATTTTGTTGGAAGCTCTGTCACTTTTCTTACCTTTTGGTACGTTTGTGGCTTCATTTGTGCTTCAAGAGGTAGTTGGTAAGTTTCCCGGGAGACTGGTCCTACTTCCGAGTTATTTTGTCCAAGGTGGTTGATGTTGCTGAGAGCCATGGATATGGATGTAGGGTTGGACGTGCATTGGGACGCCAACCATCATAGGATGGCATTTGGGGATGACCATCCTGCATGCCGCTCCTGCATGCTTAGGACAAGGAGCAGCATTTTCTGCACTGAGGAAAGTCTATGCTATCTTTGTCAGCAGTGGACTCCCTATCTGTGGCAGAAAGTCCTGCACAGAAAGTTTTTGGGCTGACGTTTGGTCTGCCAGACAAAGGCTCCAACTACTTGAACTAGTCTCGCTTCACACCCTTTAATTCACTATAAAACAGAATAGCTGATGAATATTATAAAAATAAATGAGGGGGCGGTCATAATGTGGAGCTAGAACAAGCCAGGCTGCAAAACCACCCTGGTGAGGAGATGAAGAAAGAGTCTTTTAACTTTGACTGGGTTCGGGTTGCATCCCTTTGGCAGTGCTGCGGTGCCAAAGATACAACACACTGGGCAACAGCCAACTGAAACATGCAGGTACACTTTGATAGCACATGTTGCAGCAGGTCTAGGGCCAGGCAACATGGTGTCCGGGGCCCATGAATTGTGCTGGCAGCTGTGGTACAGAAGTCTACATGTGGACGGCATCCAAAAGAGGAACAAAGTTGAAATTCATGTCACATTATACACTTTATGAACTCAGCCAACTGAAACATGCAGGTACACTTTGATAACACATGTTGCAGTAGGTCTACGGCTGGTCAACATTGTGTCAGAGGACCATGAATTGCGCTGGCAGCTGCGGTACAAAAGTCTAGATGTGCACAACACTCAACAGAGGAACAAAGTCGAAATTTATGTTGCACTATACATTTTTAAACTTAGTGGGGCGACAGCCGCTCAGGAAAACAGGTACTCTTTGATGACACGGGTTGCAGCATATTGCGACAATGGCCAAGCAAGGTAGGCCTACTGTCAGAACGGTGCTGTGAACAGTAGCACTGCAGCTTTGGCAATAAGAAACAGAATAACAACTTTAACTTGGCCAGTAGGCAGATAATAAGATGCTAGGCTAGGCTCCAATGTGCTTACGCATGCTGTGAGTGAGAGGACAGTGTTCCTCATGTGGAGCCTTGCATTGCAAGTGTTGCAGCATATGCTGTAGATTGTGCTCATCCTGGCACCTGGCAGCTTGCCTGGGCATGTGCAACACCGTGTGCAAGCTGATATTCGAATTGGGTACATCCTTGAATAGAAGCACCCATTGGTGGGGTGACCAGAGCCTCCCAGTCTCACGCCAAGGCCAGAGAGCTCCCACTTTTTCATATTTTTTTAAAAGTCTCCGTTTTGTAAAAATTAAAAAAAAAGAAGCCTTATTCAATCGATGGCTGTAAAGTTATACTGTTTTGCCATATTGGTGTGCTATGTACGTGTGGAATATGTCTATGATGGAGCCTAAAATGGTTCAAAATACAGAAAATGAAGGTGCATATTTCAAATTTTTCCTGGTGGCCCCCACACCCACTAGCTATGCTTCATGTTTTCAACATTTGCCCTCCTGCTTTTCAGTACCTGCAAGAGGAAGATGCTGCACCTTTAACATAGGCTTGCTTGGAGGCTCTGGGTGACCAGTGTGAACATGTCTTTTCATACTGGTCCTGGATGTGAGGATCGGCCTTGCACTGAGGCCCCCATGGGAAAGGTGCCATCCACAGACATTGAGTGGACTGTGGTAGAGAGGTCTTGTGCGAGAGTTCCCTCCTCAGCCACTTATGCCCCAGTGAGCAAGTCTGTGGGCAAAAGTCCCTTTCGTCCTGTCCGCCCAACTGTCCCCCACTTGTCCGTAGTATGGCGAATGGATGGTACCTTGGTAATTACTATGGCAGTGAATACCAAGTTTGCAAAGAAGTCAATAGTGATTTCAGGTAGAGATATGATGACGTTGTCATCAAACCCTGTTAGAGCTACTCCTCCAGGCTTTCCTCCCTGTCCCCTGCTGGGTTAAGCTTCAGCTGTGCAGGCGGAGGTGACTGTTCAAGTGATTTTGGGCAAAGTGGAGGTGCGGTTCGCCACAGTTGGTGAATGGCTGGACAGGTTAGAGTGAATGTTTCTTCTAGGGAGCCTACGGTCGCTCCTCTTTCCCCCACTCACTCAGAGCTGCCTGGCCCTTCTTAAGAGAGTGGTGCCAAGTCTTCTGTCAAGTCGGCCTCAGAGCCCAATGTAGCTAATGCAATGGCTCCGACTGTATCCTCTGTTTTGGCTGCGGCTGTTTCCAAGTCTCTTTGGGACCAGGTGATGGATGGTAAAATAGTTCTTGGTGGTGAGGGCTCAGCCATTACAGTCACTTTTGGGGGCGGGTGAAGAATGGGCTTTGCACGAGTGTTCAGGCTACTGCCACAGCAGGGAAAAGAAGAGGCATCATCGGCACCTCTCCTCCTCTCATTTGCCCGATGGAAAGGTATCTCGCCAGAGCAATAGCTTGGGCATTTCACCTGCTGGGGAGCAGTTCTCTCCCTTGGCAGATCCAAATCCAGAGGGTTGTTCATTAGTGCATGGATCAGATGTCTGGGTGCCTCTTCCCACCCAGGGAGTGGATCCGTCCAAGTTGGAGGCTTGTGCATCTTCTCCCATCACAGTGGAGATTGATCAGGTGGTAGATTATCTTCCCTTGGGGAGGTTGTCTCTGCAGTGACCTATGCTGATGTGGCAGTGGCCAGGGCGCTTTGGCACTTGACCCTACCCCAGCAGAGGCTGAAGGTCTCGCTCTTTCAGAGGTGACTAGGCTGGTGCAGGAGGTTGACGCAAGTGTCACTCCCTGGCCTCTAGGCTTATTCATGTGGTGCCTGCGCCAGCAGGCAGGTGTCGCCTCCTCCCACAGTGGAGCTTCTGTGAGGTGTCTTGCCCAATTAGATTCCTTGTGTGTGGGAGATACAGCAGTCTCAGTGCGGTTCTGGGACTGCGGCACCAGCCACAGAGGCTCCTGCAGGGTTGGGACCTCTCCCAGACGCTATGATAAAAACTGAGGAGGAGCACCTCAAGGATTTGGTCCTCATGTCAGGAGATGATATGGAGGATTGTCCCACAGCCAAGGACATTCTTGACCTTAATTGCTCAGATTTCCCAAGTGAGGATTCCAAGGCTGGTAAAAGGGTCCTTTATTTCTCCTGCCTTGCAGTGGAGTGGAAGGAGCCAGAGTCTCTGCCACTCAGGCAAAAGCTCTGCAGTCTGTGGCTTCAGCTGAGCTGCCTGTAGATTGGATGGACCACTCTCCCTCAAAGGTGGAGAGGCTTGGGTCTGTGTTTTGAGCAAACATCACCTTTATGAGGGATATCCTTCCTGGGGAGGCTGTCCCGCAGCCCACATCAGTTCAGCCTAGGGCAGTACCTATGTTGGTCGCCAGAGTGGAGCCAGCACCCAGGTAAGAGGTTCTTTTCTCCACTTTAATGGCCCGGAAGTTTGTCAAATTGTTGACGGAACTCTTTGGGTCTGGTACGCACCAGAAACTGGATGCTCCCCAGATGGCTTAGGCCTGGGTCGGCTGCTGGCTAAGCCAAAGTCCAGGCTGGAGTTGTACAAGATGTGTAGGTCTGTGTACAACTTCCCTCCTGTGATGGTGGACGTTCCCTTACAGGACTGCGCTGTCATGGAATCTGAGTCTGTAACCCTGCCTCTCTTATCCCTCTGGTGGTTTGAGCAGGATGCATGGGTTATGACAACTGTAGACTCCTCCCTGGACTGTTCAGGGTGTTCCAGCATGCGCCTTTTGGAGGAGGCGTGTGAGGATCCCGCAGCGCCAGCCTCCACCAAATGTGTGCTGGGATCCTGCTGGGCATCCAGCAGTCTCAGGGCCATGCTGTGGGCCACATGCTTAGCGGGGCCATTATGCTTGATGCAAACGTTTATTTGCTGCAACATACTGTGTTCCTCTATGAGGCCAACCTGTGGACAGAGGTAAGCAAGGCTGCTTACAAATTGCCCCTGGACCCTGTTGATCCGGGGCTGTTCGGTCAGGGGTTGGTCCCCCTGCTGGAGAGGGTGGATGAAATGTCCGAGAAGAAGGTGAAAATGTTTCTGGATGAGGCTTTGCTGTGTGGTGTGAGGTTGTCCAAAGGGACAGTGCCCACCCCATCAGCCTGTCGCAGCTAGGCGTGACCCTAGGCCACAGCAGAAGCTGCAGAGGCAGAGGCTGAAGCTGACCAAGAAGGTTGGGCAGCCTTTAAAGTCGGTCTCTTCCAGTTCTAAGGGCAACCAGATGTCAACACCCCATTCCTAGGGATGCACACCATTCATCCAATCTCTCTGTGGGCACACCGGTCTGCGATAGTCTTCTGCCTTCTTGGCTCAGTAGGCGGCTGACTAGTGTACTTCACCGACCAATGGGATCAATTAGTGAACTATATTTTTGTCAGGAATGTTGTCCATCACGGCTACTCGCTGGAGTTTGCCGACAGCAATCTGCCACTTTCAAGAGTCACGTTCTCATTTCTGCTTCCTATAGAGGCGGACCAGGTGCTTTTGGATGAGGCTGTGCAAATGCTTGTAGACAAACAGTCCATCGAACCAGTGTTCCATGTTGTGTCTCCAGGCTTTTACAGCTGTCTCTTTTTGGTGCCGAAAAAGGATGGTGGACAAAGCCCGGTGATCAACTTGTTGCATCTTAACAAGTATCTTGTTTTGCAGCACTTCAAAGTGGAGACTCCCACCATCATCATGGCGGCGATGTGACAGGGCAATTAGGCAACCTCAATAGATCTGAAAGACACATATATTCACATTTCTATAGCCTTGCACTCTCAGAAATTTTTGCATTTCATGGTCAATAGAAGAGTGTTTCAGTTCCATGCTCTCCTGTTCAGCCTGGTGCCAGCACTTCTCATCTTCACTCAGGTGATGAGTGAGGTAGCAACCTTTGTGCACTGGCAAGGGATCTGACTGCACATCTATCTGAAAGACTGGCTCCTGCAGTCTCAGGATCATGGCCTACTTCTATAGAACATGCAGTTCATGTTGAATCTGTGTGTGAAGTTAAGCCTCATTGTAAATCTCCTGAAGTCCAGTCTGACTCCCATGAGAGAGTTTGTTTTCTGGGGATTCAATTTTGATGGTCCCTTAATCTGTCTCCCATCAGAGGACAGGTGGAGGCGGCTTGTCTCCCTCTTGAACAGGTTTAGGAGGGTGTTGGCACATCAATGGATGCATCTGGATGGGACCCTAACGTCCATGGATTCTCAGGTTACCCTGGGGAAGCTTTATTATTGTCCTGTTCAGCTCAATTTTTTGGGATTGGTGGGATCAACAGAGCAGACTCTTGTCCCAGCAAATCCTAATTCAGCCATACGATCGGCTAATTTTGAGTTGGTGGTCTCTTTGGGTGAACATCATGTTAGGGCAGTCCCTGGGGCCATACATTGCCCAGGTAACTCTGTTTACCGATGCCTCCCTTCAGCGCTGGAGAGCCCATTTGGACTCTGTGACAGCCTTAGGTAAATGGCCTCCTCTCTGGAGGGAGGCAGTTTGCCATCAATTGGCTGGAACTGTAGGCAACTCGTCATGCCCTTCTCCAGTTCAAGTCAAGGGCGCAGAACAAGCATATCTTGGTGATGTGCAACAACCATACAGCAGTTACATACATCAACAAACAGAGAGGCACTAGGTCAAAGAGGCTGTTCTCCCTGCCCAGGTTGATCTTGCTTTGGTGCCGTCAGTATGGTGTCAGGATCCAATGTCGGCACATTTGGGGTTGCCTGAATGGCAAGGTGGACCTGGTCTTGTATTGATCACAGATGATTCAGACCATGTGGTCTCTGAATCCCATGGTGGTGGAAGTGATCTGGGCCCTTTGGAGCTGACTGGACATTGATCTATTTGTTACTAGGGACAATCGCAAGATCAAAACCTTTGTGTCCCCATTTTCTAACAAATCAGCATGGGCCACAGACACCATGTCAATTTTGTGGCCGAGGATTTGGGTGTATTCCTTTCCTCCAACCCTTGTTTTGCTGAGAGTGTTGTGCAAGATATGGGAGGAGCAGTATGAACTTCTTGTGGCCCCCCGGTGGCCCAAGAGGGAATGGTCCTTGGACCTCTTGGAGTTGAACATGGAGCCCCTGTTGGCTCTTCCTCCTCTTTCGCAACTGTTCCAACAACCAGGCTCAAACAAGTTCTACCACAACCCCCAGTTTCTCAGGCTTCACATCTGGATACTATCACCTCAAGCATTGCTTCAGTTGGCTTCTCAAAGGGAGTGGCTGAGCGGGTTGCCTGCGGGAAACTTTGTAAGTCTTCTTCTAAGATACCGTATTCATTCTAATTAGTGCACATACTCCATTAAGTGCACACCCCCACTTCCCGGCATGCAAATGATCAACTGATCAACGATCTTTCCCAAGAAAATTTGATTGCACCTGCCCAGGCTGTTGGGGTGCTGCACTGGTTCAGCTACTGACGCTTTAGCAAGGAGTTCCAAGCAGACTATCCTTTGCCTGTCCAACAAATGAATAAGTTGCAGATACTTCCAGTCCATACACTAAGCTCCTGTTGACCTCTGGATTCGTTACGGTTGCTGTTACCTGCCCACCATGCTTCAAGAACAACTTTATGACTTTTGACTTCTCCATCTGTACATGTCCAACAATTTCGCCCTCTCTCTTGACTACAACTGCATATTTATCTTATGGATTGTCATGTTCTGGTTGCTGTGACCCGCCCACCACGCTTCAAGAACAACTTTATGACTTTTGACTTCTCCATCTGTACATGTCCAACGATTTCGCCCTCTCTCTTGACTGCAACTGCATATTTATCATATAGATTGTCATGTTCAATTTCACATTCCAAAACTTCGTTCAGCTCAGGCTCCCATTTATCTTTGTATACATGAAATCCTGTAATTACTTAACGAAACTCATACCCTTTTGAGTCTGACATTATGGTAATGTGTGCCCCAGTGACACGATTCAAATGCAAAATAAATCAGGACGACCCAACACCGGCAAACTCCTGTGGCTGCGGGTCACTGTGGCCCTTGTTCACAACACAATTTTGTGAATCCATATCTGTGGATTATTTTGATATTACCTTATACCGGCACCTTCTAAAATTCTGACTTTTTTTGGACTTGAAAAAAATAAAATTAATAGAAAACGAGCAATTGTAACCATGTACCGGTACGCAATCTCTAGGTTGAACTCATGGGACCATTAATTATTTGAGAAGCGTGCTGTTTTACAAGCAATAAAAACGTTGTTTTCATTATGTTGTCGTTCATAGTTATGTTGTTGTTGTTTGTTCACACAATAAGGTATTTCAGTCATGATGTGAGGACCCATACACCTGCGTTTTAGTACATATAACTACATATTTTTCTCAAAACACAAAATGTCCATTAAAAAAATATTGGGCAAAACAAGTTTGATTTCATCTGAACTGCAAATTCACATCCAACACAAATCATTTTCAATGCAAATTTATCTCTACGATCAATTGTTATTAGCAAAATAAAATTGTGGCAGAAAAAATTGCAGTAGGAATTAATTGGCAACAAAAGGAAATAAAGGAAAAGTTGTGACTGAATTTAAGTTTTAAAAATTTTTAAAAAATACTTTGGGAAAATTATTCAAATAAATAAATGAATAAATAAATAGATAAAAGTATTACTGCAAATTTTTTTGCAAATTCTGATTCAGTTTAATTTTTAGAAATTTAAAAACACTTTGGGGAAATAAATAAAATAAACAAATAGAGAGATAGATAGATTAAAAAGTAGTTCTGCAAATTTTTTAGCAAATTGTGGCTGTGTTTAATATTTAAAAATTAGGGTACACGAAAAATTTGGGTAAAGAAAATAAAGAAAAAAAAAGAAAAGTACTATAAATTTTAGCAAAAATCAGTGGCCTTAAAATCATATGCTAGGTACGGTATATAATAACAGACCATATCTAATATTTACTTACTAATATTAAAAAAGACTGAGACCTCACAGTGCATTAACACTATCCCAAAAAATTTACTTTCTTCAAAAAATAAATTACAGAAATGGTATTGATCCTTAATTATTGATTAGTATTTTAGTCATGGATATGAGTGACACAGGCTCATCCCATAAGGGTCAGCATATAGGATCGTATACTGTTGCTTTCAAGTTGAACGTAATAGACTTTGCAAAAGCAAACAATAATGCCCAAGCATCCAAAGCCTTTGGTGTGGACAGGAAGCGGGTAATAGAGTGGCAAAAGCAGGAGACAAGCCTGAAAGCAGAGGACAACAAGCAAACAAAGAAAAAAGAGCAGGTGGAGGCAGGAAACTGGTGTATCCTGACATTGATATGAAACTGCTAGAATGGATCAGGAAAAGGAGGCAAGCAGGGGCCAGAGTTACAGGCAAAGCACTCAAAATTGAAGCAAGATGCCCTCTTCGTCTGCAGGGAAACCAACAATTTAAAGGAAGCGGTAGGTGGTTGACCAAATTTATGCCAGGCCACAAATTGAGCTTTAGAAGTACAACACATGTGGGTCAGAAAGCTGAGGAAATATTAAGCGATTGTATGCAGAGCTTCCTTGGTTTTGTCACCAGAATCAGACGCAGGTGTGGCTACCCTATGTACCTTATTAGAAACATGGATGAAACACCACTGTGGGTGGATACACCTGGTGACTACACACTGGAGGAAGCAGGAAAGAAAACAATAAACATGAAAAGCATGGGCCATGAAAAAGAGAGATTCACTGTAATGCTTGCTGCCATGGCAGACGGCACCAAGCTGCCCTCCACAGTCCTGTTCAAGGGAGTGAGACCCCCAAGAACATTCCCCCAGGAATTATTGTAAAGATTTGTAAAGAAGGTGCTTGGAAAATGAAGATGCTATCATGGAATGGCTAAACAGAGTATGGAGGAAGAATGCTTGCCAAAGGTGTTTACTTGTGTGGGACAGCTATTGGGGCCATTTGACTCCCCAAGTGAAGGCTGCTGTCCGGGACACAAACAACAGTGATATGGCCATCATTCCAGGAGGCTGCACTGGGAAACTGCAACCCTGTGATGTCTCCTGTAATAAGCCCATGAAGGACAAATGGTGGGATGCTTATGATGAATGGCTTGTCGATGGTCCCAATGAGCTGACGAAAGCTGGAAACAGAAGGCCTCCCAGCAGGGAACATCAGCTGAGATGGCTGAAAAAGGCCTGGGCAGACATAACCCCAAACCTAATTCGTAAGTCCTTTAAGAAGTGTGGCATCTCTCTGGCCTTAGATGGGAGATGATCTTCTGTTTGCAGAAAGCGAGGGTGAAGATCCATTCGAGGGATTTACGGAGGGAGAGCAGGAGGCAGCCCAACAGTTCTGGGATAATGTGGAGAATGATGTCAGAATGACGGACGATGAGGATGAACACTCACAAGATGATGATGAAGGCATAAATGAGGATGAAGATGATACTTACTTATTTGCAGATCACAACTCCCCAGGCAAATAGACTTAGTAGCCAATCATATTGTGCATATGAGACACTGGGCTTGTAAATCTGCATACATTTATCAACAGTTATGCAAGTCATGTGAATCCAATGAGCCTTTATATTATAATTAAGTATTAAGAACAATTGTCAAGTGATATAACTGTGTAAGCCCATTGAATGAAACAAACAAACAATTTTTTTCCTCTTTATTGTTTCAATAAAAAGTTGGTGGCTGAACATATTTCAATCTCTTAATGTGATGACTTTCACACTCATATTGGTAACATATGAAATTATCTCATGCATATTCCTTTTTTCAAAATAACCAAATCAAAATTGCCAAATTAACATGGCACACCCATAAATTGTCTAAAAATGTTTTCCACACTTGAAGATTCTCTGTTGAGATACTGGTTGAGCTTACTTGGGTCTGTATTCTGAAATTGCACTGGACTGAATAAATGTATCGTCGTTTTTACGCATGCAATTCTTATAATTCAAATGTGCATGTATGCCAAATACAAACAATAATTCCAATGACTGGTCCCTCCATGTGCCAAAATCAGTACGCATACATTATGAGCAGCCACACAACATGGTAGTTCTGGTTTCAAATTTACCCATGAAGAAAATTCTACCTTTGTAGTGGTATATTTATTGAGTAGCACATTTCTTTTTTTTCCGATCAATTTGATTATCAGCATGCTTTTATTTCAGGAACAGTTTGTAGCTTTGTGGCAGGTGAGTCGAGTATGATAGTGTGATTGAGGTATGCGAATTGGGGTCCATCGTCATTGGACTTGTTGCAGACTGGTGTCCATGCTGAGAATGAATGGAACTTGAGCGTGTGCCAAGCAAGAGGCGATGCACTTAAACTTGAGATTTTTGGAGCCCTTTTTCATGACAAAATATTTTTAAGGGCACAGTGTGGTAAATGGAATGAATATGGTATATGACTCGCTTAAGTCTGTTTGAGCAAGGGCACTTGAAGGTTTGCACCATTGAGGGGGTACAAGTCAGCCACTGGGTGCTACCCTAAAGACCAGGGGGCAGAGCCTAGGGACAGATCCCTTCCTCTGCAGGCTTGTCAACAATTTTTACACAGATCGACCGGTGGAGCGCAATGTGGTGCCTCACTGGGACCTCCCCGTGGTGGTGGGGATGTTGACTAAGTGCCCTTTCGAGCCTAAAGATATGGGTTTGATTAATCTAAAGTTCTTTACCTTAAAGACAGTCTTGCTGTCAACTCTGCCCACAGGTGTTAGGCGCCCGGAGATACACACCTTAGATTGGTCCCTCATCTAGTGATCTGTTAATGGGAAGGATATCTGTCTAAGGCCCTGGGTCAGATTTGTGTCCAAGGCACAAGTAGTCCATGACCTCTCAACTGCATTGAGAGGGTGTTGGGTGAAGTCCCTTTCAGCAACAGTGTCAAGGTCTGAGACAGATCAAAACCTTTGTCCCATGAGAGTGCTCTGCTTCTATTTGAGTAGGACTGAACCTCATCAAGCTTGGAAACCGTTGTTTCTTCGCCTTAGGCAGACAGAGTCTAGGGCCTTTATCCTGGCACCATATCAGGGTGCATAAGGAAAAAGATTTCCCTAGCCGACCAGGTGGCCAACCAGGATGAAGATCTTAGGTGTCTGCATTCTTTCAGGGCTCATGAGACCAGGGCATTCTCAGTCTCCTGTGGCTCATTGAAAAATGTGCCAGTTGGGGATATTATGACTGCTTTGCGGTGGTGTCACATAATACCTTCATGTCATTCTACCTGCGGGACTTGGTAGAACAGAAGGAGTGGCTGTTGGTGTTGAAGTGCTTCTCCACAGCTCTATCCAACCAGTCTTTAGGTCACTAATGTTCCCACTTAACCATCCCCTCTTTTGGTCCCTCCTACGCAGTATAGGAAACTAGTTGTGCATGTTTGCTTGTACGCATTACTGCCACTAGGGTACTGTGACACGCCACAGGGCATCTGGAACAGTCATTGCAGCAGCATGGATCAGCACTGGACCCACAGAATTTTGGGGAGCTCTGGCAAGGCATCTTAAGTGCGTGGAGACCAGTTAAAGTGGCCTGTGGTGTGTAATGTTTTTAATGACAGTTTTACTGTTGAAAAATTTCGTGTATGTATGTATGTATGTATGTATGTATGTATGTATGTATGTATGTATGTATGTATGTGTGTGTGTGTGTGTATGTATGTATCAATTCAATTCAATTGAATTCAGCAGTTCAAAGACTTAATTTCAGGCACACTGGGCCATCATAGAACTAAGTACCATAAAAACAATGTGAAGGACAGACAATTAAAGGTCATCTTGATTGCATGGAACCTACAAATTGAAAGTTGATGTTTAGGGTGGTTAGGAATGATATCTGAAAACCAAAGTGTTCAATTTCATTTTCGAATAGTTTTTTTTAGCTCCAAAGTAAGCCAAAGTTGCTACATGAAAGTGCAGGAATTTTCTCCAATTATGGCCGGATGTGGGAAAGGGTTAGTAACGTCATAAACACAACCTGCTGGCTGTGGTGTATGTTGTGAGCCAGAGTGCCTTCAGTTTGCCAAGAGTCACGTCTGATGTAGCAAAGCATAGTGATTCCAGACAGTCTGAATTGATTTTATCATATACGTGGTCTCATAAGAATGAAGAAGAATTAATGAGAAAAGCTGTAGCAGCAGAGGAAAGGGTCAATCAGCCATGCACACATGAGCGGACGCCCAGAACCCTACCGTCACCGGTACTGCAGAGAGTACAGCCGTGGTACAAAGAGACGATCCCAACTTACGGTCTTGGCAATGATAATTCGTTGCCAAAGAGATACTCCCTATCAATTACTTAGATTTCATTTAACAAGAACAAGCTTTTGAAATTAAGTAGCAAAACAGGCAAGTTTAAAATCTGTCAAATTACTGCAGCCAAACTTTCAAATAATCTTTGAATATTAACAGCAAATTTTGTAGGCAAGTCGGGAAAAAAATTAAAGTCATCAGTATTCAAGTCGAGAAAATGCAATCAAAATATAATTGTTCTTACCAGATTTCAAGTACAATTAGGCAAGCTTGTAACTATTGTAGGCCACTGCTTGCTATCGATAGCCCCTGGGGGTCTAACCAAACAGAAAACAAACTAACCTAGCATGTCTGAAAGGTAAATATCAAAATAGAATGATGCCAAAAGATAAAATTAAGTAGCAAACCAGGCAAGTGTAAAATTATTGAAGCCAAACTTTTTAACTATTTCTGGATATTGACAGCAAAATTTGAAAAAAATATTTGATCAAAAGTACATCTTCGAATCCTATTGACTCAAGTTTATTGTAAATCAATTTGGTTCTGGATGCAAAGTCCTGAAATTTAGAACAGTCACGACCAAATCTCAAAATTTGTGACAAAAATATATTATATCCAATAGCTTCCGAAATATTACTATCCGGGAAAGGATAATTAAGTATTTCAAAGTTAAACTCATCTATTTTGTGATAGACATTAATACAAAACCTGTCATTAGTGACCCAAATATCCAAGTCCTGAAACACATCTCTGAAACTATCTGAATTGTTACCTTCTAAAGGGATATCTTTTGGGGGTATATTTCTAAAGGGATATCTTTTGGGGTAAATTTCTGTAGCAATTTCACTTTGTACATTTACACAAGCAATGTCATCAATATGTCTTACGTTATTTGATGATTTTGTAGCCGTTTGAAAGTCCTTTGTCATCAATTTATCCATATAATTAAATTTAAGCTAGGTCAAATGTAAATCTGCAGGTAACGGGGAGCAATTGCTACCCATTTGAATGCCTTTTATTTGTTGAAAAACCGATGGTCCGCATTGAACAGAAGTATTATCCGAAAGAAATTTCATAGCATGTATCAAAGTTTCAACAGTGTAAGATTCAACGTTACTGTTTGAATATTTATTATACGACCAATAGGCTTTCTTTGAATATGAATTAATATTTATGTATGTTTTTCCATTATGTTTAAACATTTTGCTTATTCTGAAAGAGAGCTTTTGACTTCATCTATGGGTTGATTTTTGTACGTGTAGAAAAATAAAAACATTTGATATTTTTTGCTTTTAAATCTTTGATTTTAGATACAAACTCTGAAGAATTGCTGATACTGTAAAAGCAATTTATTTCAGTTTCTAGATATTGCATTACAGTATTTACGGAAATTATATCTTAATTGCATTCAAACACAGTGTTGTTTTCTTTGATGATTGTTTTGTTGTATATTTTGAAGCACTAGCTATGAATCTAGATTTAAAAGGGGTTTTTTTTAATGTAATTTGGGTATCCAGAACAAAAGTGGAAAAGATGAGTCCTCTTCAGAAATTTTGATATTAAAATTCCTGTTCATCTCATCTTTATGTGTATCTCTCAAATTCTCAATGGATTGTTTGGGTAATTTATACACGTCATTCCCAATACAATGTTACTTTGTAACAACATCTCAGACCGGCGTTATCACTGAGACATTGTAACAGTCGTAGAATTACCAGACCCATTATTTTTCTTGTAATGCAAGTTTTGAGATCAGAACCTAACTGAAGATTAATTTGTAAATATTGTGAAAAATAATGAATCGGTGTTCCTGATTTTATGAATGATGCCTAATTTGCCAGTGCCATGAATCCTTCCCTTGTCCACCGATGGGACTGCATTTGGCAACAGCAGTAGTTTTTTTTTTTTTTTTTGATTGATTGATTGATTGATTCTTTAGCCATGTTACTGGCTCAGTGTGATAACACTGATCTTCCGCCAGGCCCTGGATGGTACATGATAAAAGATGAAAAACAATGATACAGATGAACACAATAATAAATAACATTAAGTATAAAATAGAAATCATAGTAAAATTACACATATGAGAAAATACAAATTATAGTAAAATTAAACACATGAGAAAATAAACTAGACAGTGGACAATAATATGACATCATAAAATACACTAAAATAGCACCTGGAGGAACGATAGTAGGACTGCAGCAGCATGAAACAGGTCCTGGAGAGTAAAGACAAGTATGGGGAGATTAGGTAAGCATGGTATTGTCTTTTAAAAAGAGAAAGAGTAGGTAGTGTCCTGATAGTGTGAGGAATAGAGTTCCATACTGCTGTACCCCGAAAAGAGATACTATTTTTTCCGTAGCTTGTGCGAGCATGGGGCATAAGTAGGGACTTGGTTGATGCTAATCCAGTGACATGACCATGCGCTCGATTTACGAAAGTAAATTTATCACAGATGGGGTTAGGCAGGGAACTATGAGTTGCCCGAAACATACATAGGCCAAAACCCATATGAAACACGCCGTTCCTGAAGGGGCGGCAAGCCGCCCATCCTGTGGAGTCCAGAGGTGCACGTATTACGGGCTCTCCTAAAAACCATGCGCAGTGCCCTGTTCTGGAGGATTTGTATTTTTTGAACATGAATCCCAAACAATATCACAACAGTCTAGGTGATGAAGAATAATAGCTATATATAACAACAACAGAAGTTTAGTGTCCAAGTATCCGGAAGCCCTGCGAAGTACAGCTAATTTGGAGTTTATTTTGCGAATAATATAGTCAAAATGACTTGCAAAGGATAAAATGTCAAATTGGACACCCAGGTACTTGAAGACCGTCAACTGTTCAACAATCTCATTTCTCCGTAATTTCAGGTCGAGGGGTGGGGGTGGGGGGATGTAAACAAACTGCAGAACTTGTATTGCTACCGTTAGCAGCAAATCACCGACCCATCCTGGCCGGGAACCGGGATGAAAATGAATATTTATACATGCATTTTTAATCCTGTTGTTGAAGTGTGAATAAAATATGTTTTAACCAAGTGACACTTGACAGTCATAGCTCGCCAGCATGGTCGTAGTCTTCCCTGTCAGCCAGCGGTGTTGCGTTTGTGATATCACATGCCTTTCGCGCCTTGAGGATGTCGGAAATGAGCGGAAAGCAACGATTGGAGGCGCACTGAGTTTTTGAAATAAAAATGTGAATAAAAGTTTTATTTCCATATCCAATTTTTTTTAGTGTACTGTATGGTTAGAACAACCCATGCATGAGTCACCCATGTATCCAATTTGAACATGGGCAATCAAGAGAAACTTTAATTAAGTAATTAAGGACGTAAGTAAATAAATAAATAAAAACGTTTTAATATACCTATATCAGTTACAGTATGAAGAATGCTTTCCATCGTATCCATAATTCATTGATGTGACTCATATCACCATTGAACAGAGTGTGCAACTGAGACGTAGCTGGATAAAAGATCACTCATATACTCGGAAACACATATAATGAACTTTCATCTTTAATAATTGGCGCTTAATTTATTTGAGAGAGAGTGTGTGTGTTTCAATAGTGGTATGTGGGTTTCTGTTTTCCCAAAGAAATCATGCTGTGTATTGGGATTTTAAGTTGCGGTAAAAGAAAAAGTTTTAACATTGACAATTATTTATTTTCCAGGCCGTTTGAAAACTTTTTTGTATCATGGATCTTAGTAGTACCTGATTGATCATTTGTTGATCTGTCACTTTGATATACTTTTTGACGGGCATGATCACTTCTTGAACTTTTCAGTGTTTTTCTGTGACTCAAAGTATTGAAGGGATAACCTGGTCCTCGTGCATTTTTTTGAAAATGACATATGTTGTAAGCCAGAAGGTGTTCAAGATTGTGTGGTCGTTTTACATGTAAACAGCTGTGTGTGGCTCCCTGCTGATGTTTGTGTATGTGTGCTGGAATGGTGATAGTCGGTGTGTGGCTCCCTGCTGATGTTTTCGTGTGGTAGACTGTTGAGTCAGTGTTTGGCTCCCTGCTGATGTTTTCGTGTGCTAGACTGCTTCTATGTATGTATGTGTGTGTGTGTGTGTGTGTGTGTGTGTGTGTGTGTCAACTGAAGTTGACGCAACGTTACCATATTTTGTAATTATGGTGACTAGTATCTCATTCTGTGATCTATTTTCGACCTGTTGACCTCCTCGAAGCACATATTTGAAAACTGATCATAAAAGCCAGACCTGCTCATAGTATAGATCAGCCCTGCTTTGTCAATCATTTTCAGCAATGACCCTGCTTCAAAGACCGAGAAAGCTAAACTTTGGTACAAGTTTCGCAGGAAGAGGAACGTGGCGAGTGGAGACCTGCTGTGGAAGCCAGAGGAGGTACAACTGGATATGCACGATGATGAGAAACTGAACAGAGTCTACGTTCAGCCTGATCATACTCTAATCATCAAGGACTTTCAACAAGGTCAGCGTCTTTGTGTCAGAGAAGTTAACATTAGTACCAATAACAATGGACACAAGTGTCCTTGTGCACGTCCAGTATTTTACTCTATTTTTGCATAAACAAGAATCTGCAAATAAAAGATACATTCCGAGTGACAAAAGTTTGGCCATTATTTTTTTTCGGTGCACTTAGCACCATAAGTCTGCAGGGGAAGTTTCGGTATAAGCAGAAATTGCAATGTATCAGACTCAGACTCAGACTCAGACTCAGACTCAGACAACATTCATTTGCCCAAAATGAGTTTACGGGTGCATTTCAGATTTAACAAATCAGTAATTCTAATATTGGCCGGGGAGACATTAAGACAAAATAAAGCCACACCACAGGCTGTTTTACAGTATGATGACAATATAAACAAAATATCGACACAATGCAATTTTTTAGAAGCTAGGAGTACCGGTGGTCAAGTTATCATTGCGTCCCCTCCCAGGGTGGCACCTGGTGTTGCTCATTTGCATAATAGAAATTGAAATACTTATTTCCTGCACGAATCAGACTCACCGAATTCGGTCTAAAACCCAAACTGGTCACACAAACATGGGTGTATCTACATATGCAAGAAGCCCTAACAACGAAAATCGCCTGCTGCCCTGCATGAGGCGCTGTAACTGTTGACATAATTTTTTCTTGAAATTTGGATTTTAACATTTTCTATTAACAGAAGACCAAGGAACATATTTCTGTGAAGATTATAAAAAGCAAAGGTCAACTGCTGGTTTAGCATTCAGGTCACCAAGCTTTTCTGCCAGGAGCGCAGCGGCTATGGTAATGGTGTGGAATCGCAAAGGTGACAACGTTATCCTGGTGCACGTGGACAGTGAGTGAAAGCTGAGTACTCTTTCGCCAGAATCAAGATGACCCATAAAACACCTGTCTCTTTTCAATATACAAAACAAAAAACATGTTAAAAATTCCAAGTGTACATTGCTTGTGACGTACGGAACTTTTCTTGATATATATTTATTTGTAACGTGACATTTCTTCAAAGAAAAGGTAACTAGGAATACTTTAAGAGTGTTAAATAGGATTAGAATTTGAACCAAATACAGTTTTTATTATAACCACCAAGTCCATGTATTTTGGATCTGCAGTTAGGGCAGTCCCTCTGACGGACTATCCTTCGGCAGATGCAGAAATGAGCTTTCATTAGAGGGACGATACCGGCTTGGCAGCTCTAGTCCTATCAATTATTTGATTGACTTGGACTGTCGAGTCGGGATTGTTCTTTATCGGAGGACTCTCTTAAGACAAGAAATATATCATGATCCCATGTATCTAATGCTCTCAAAAGAATAGTGTTATACTATATGACTTTTCCCGATCCTCTGTTTGTTTCAGTCATGGTCAAAGTGAAGAACATCTTAGGTGAGATTTTATAATTTGTATATCCACATCCACAAACCGTTGAACATTTATAACATATCTCCATCGTTATACTGGTTCATTGACAAGCTATTTTCGTGTATACAAACTGAATTTTACACTCGGCATGTGCTTCATGCACAATAAGTTTCATTCAAATTTAGATGAAACAATTTTAGAAAATGAAATCTGCTGCAGTTGGTCAGAAATGATGCAAGATTGATTAAAGATTATGTGTATGTATGTATGTATGTATGTATGTATGTATGTATGTATGTATGTATGTATGTATGTATGTAGGTATGTATGTATGTATGTATGCATGCATGCATTCATGCATATATAATGCAGGGGAATACAGACACGCCGACTCGCCTAGATTTACACATCATATGGTCTGCTTGTTTGGTTCAAATCTATTTTCACGTTGTTGAGCCATACAGTACACCCATATGAAATAGAAGGTACGCCGATATTCTGAAAGAGTGAGGGATGCAGTACGTGTGGCATAAACATATGGGCCCTTCTCTGATGGCTTTTTGTCCAGTGAACAAGTGTACGGCAGCAATGGTGGATCCCTCTTTAACGTCATATGTGCACATTTTTCAACATAGGCATAGAGAGCTATAGTTACTCAGCGACCAGTCGGGCTCATCATAGTCATTTTGTATACTTTAATAATGCACGCCTCTCTTTTCAATTTTTAAAATTGTATCTATTTATTTGTTTGTTTGCATTTTACACTTGTAAACTTAGACGCACAGCTGGTGGTGCCCTGCCCACTGTGCCTCCGTGGTATGTAAAGGGATAGTTGGAAAGCAAAGCCATTGCCTATGCAAATCTCTCCAAGGAAAAGTGGACAATATAACATGACAAATCGAGACAAAAAATTCTCATTCAGTTTGGCGTGTGCTACGTCCAAAATTTAAAACGGGTGGCAACTGGATGTGATCCCTCGGTGGTGCATACCACACAAAGGAACAATTAGTGAAAAAATATGTCACATTGTACTAGACAGATTGTACAGCTATCTGAAGATCGTGAAAAAATACACCACATTGTATAAGACAGATAGTAGAGCTATCTGAAGACAAAAGTACCCAAACTGTGAACAGTTTCTTCCAAGCCATAATCTTTGGAGAAATGAGACAAAGAAACATGCAAAAGCATGGAACTGAAATCTGTTGGCGTCCTTGGTATATTTCTGGACAGACAGAATATCGTAAGTTCTCAATTTTTCATTCAGGTATGTACTACCATATACAACACCAGAGGTGTGCGACAACTACATGTATGTGCTATACCATCAAAATGTGTTTTGTGATTTTTTTAAAGAGGATATGAAATGAGCATATTTTGTCCTTGTGTTTATTTTTTTTTCTTAGCCCATTGCAACAGTACCATTGTGAAAGAAAAGTATTCTAAGCTTAATTTTCAACAATTATTAGTAGCAGATTTTGTCAAATATGCGAATGTAATCAAATATTCATCCAATTAAAAGAATATTTTTCCTGTGTGTCAGTTTATTGCCTCGTAATCCATTGCAACAGAAACATAGTAAAATAATTAAAGTTTAATTTTAATAGTTACTGATAGCAAGCTTTATCAACAAGTATGCAAATGCAATCGAATGTTAATCCAATTAAAAGAAATAATGAACTTTTATTGATCCATTGAAAAAAATTAAATTTTACATACGAGGCACAACCCATTGCAATAGTAACATTGTGAAAGACAAGTATTAAAGTTAATTAAACCTCTAAAAATTATTGATACCAAATTTTGCCAGAAATGTATGCAAATGTAATTAAATGTGTTATATAAATGTGTGTGTGTGTGTGTGTGTGTGTGTGTGTGTGTGTGTGTGTGTGTGTGTGTGTGTGTGTGTGTGTGTGTGTGTGTGTGTTAATACGACATAGTCTTATATATTCTGGATGTATGGCCAAGTACAGCTGCTGCAATGGGAAACACACTAACACATTACATCGGGACATAGCCCTGTAAATATTATGGATGCATGGCCAAGCACTACTATTAGTTACGTAACGTTACCTCGCGACTAACATTGCAAAGACCTCTGTGTTGGGGCATAATGCCCAAGACAATCGAAGTGAGTTCACTCACTTGATTCCTGAAAACCTGATGGTCCTGTGGCACCATCTCTCAGTCCGTATGGATCCAGTGGTGACTCCTAGTGTGGCAGCTCCCATCCTCCTTCCTCTTAGGGCGCCATTACTGGCTTGCTCCTTCGAGTTTAAGCTGTTCAAGTGCTTTACACATGTTTCTTACTGCAGACTTTCTTAGCGGTTCTGGACTCATTGGAGACCAGGATAGCTGATATCTGTCACGCGGATACCTCTGAAATAGTTGGGAGTAGAGTTAGTCATTTGGCTTGAAATCAAAGTTTTCAAGATGGTGTCTCGATGTTCAGATCGCATAGAGTGGGAGGACAGTGCCCACTAGGCAATTGCTTCCTTTCAGCAATGAGCCATTGGTGTCAATCCAGTGGCCACTTCGCTTTCATCCTTGTTGGATAGTGGGCAGAAGCTGGACTCATGGAACCACTATATGGCTGCCTGGGATGATAATTAGCATAACTTTGGTTGTCGTCAGCAGTTAGGTCTCCTTTGCTCTCATCAGAAAACTTGCTGATGCTGTGCTGACTGGGGAGAAGACAAATGGCTGCTCTTTTTAGCAGGCACGGAGAAAGAGGGACAGAGCGAGGCATAGGCAGCAGGCCATAACTGCCAAACACTGACCTTTGGAATCTGACTCGTTGAGTTTTCACCTGTGACTTAACTGCAGAAGCACTTCCAATGGGTCCACCCCAGAATGAGCAGCTGGTGATCCTGCTGACTCCCACCTTTGAGCCAGGTGCTTGCCTCAATCTTGGGAGAGGCAAGTGGAAGTCAAACTCCACAAATAACAGCACTTGCCGTTGGAGACCTCGTTTTCTGACATACTTGCTGACACTGCCCCCAAGTATTGCAGACTCTGACTGCGGAACAGCTTGCTGCTTCTGCCTTGGGCCAGCTTTTGCTTGGCACTGAGACTCAGGAACCTGGAACTTCTTCAGGACCCCCCCCCCCAACAGCAGACTCCTCACTCAGCGGCAGCTATGGCCCCTGTTTTAAGCCTCCTGGAGACCTAATAAATACCCTCCCACCAGCAGACTTCTCAGTTGGTGGCTGCTGTGTCCTCTGCTACTGGTCTGCCAGAAGCCCCCCTCTCCAGCCCTATGTGGGCTGAGCAGAGGGAGGTGGTGTTTGAGGCCGTGCCAAATTCCACCGAAGTTGTTGCTACCCTTTCGCCTGACATGGGGACAGACCCCCTGCTGTCACAAGCGGCAGCCCCAGTGCCCTCATACCATGTGTTGTTCGACAAGTCCTGAGTCTTCAAACCTCAACCCCAAGGCAGAGGATGAGCTCCTGCTTTAAGATACGTCAGTTAGCAGGCCTCAACCATAGTCCACTTGTCCACTTTCATGCCCCAACTGCTCTGAGCTGCCAAGCCTGGTGGCGACCATTGGACCCATGGAACAAGGTTCCGCAGCCCTGGATACCACTCCAGCTCAGCCGCGTGGGCTTTGAGCATCTCAAAGCTTTCATTCAGAGCCTGGTAGAATACCAAGCTGTGGCCCTACTTGAGGAGAAAAGGTGCAGGGCTGTCACGCTATCCTGCCAGGGCTTGTCCCTGGGGGATATGCATTATAGGACCCTATCCCTTTCTCGCCCTTCATAGCTGAGTTTTACGACCAGCTCACATCTGAGACTCCAGTGCAGCACACAGGTTCCTATACAGCTGCTGAGGTCTAGCTACCTGAGGCAAGGGTGACTCCTCTCAAAGCCAGACGTACAGAGGTGATAGTATTCTGCACCAGAGCAGATCTCCTGTTCCCATCCAGTGCTAGTGGATTTGGATTGGGAGGAGTTCAGCAGCTAAAGTCCATCACTACATCTGCCGAGGCCTTTACCAGACTGCAACAGGATGCCAGGGGATCCGTCCTTCAGGGTGTCATATTCTGATGTCTCTTTGGCCACCTTGAGGTCCCTCCTGGATGACCTCCAAGGCTCTGTGCATATCATGATGGCTGTGTGGGAATGGCTTAACCAGACGTCACTACTTGCGAAGTCGTTGTCATGATCGGTTGACCACCAAGTCTGAACCGCCTGCATGTTGGAGGCAAACCCTTCATTTGTTGTGGAGGGATGCCTACCTCCAGGGTCAGAGGCTGTCTGATCTATTATATCGCAGTACCAGATCGGAGCCTCTCTTCTTGGGAACTTTGTTTGGAGGAGAGATGGTAGAAGTCCTTTGCCCAGCAGGACTTTCTGGCCCACTCTACCTATCAGACATCCACCTGGTCGGCAGTTGCCTTTCTGCCTTTCATCCACAATTGGAGTACATTAGGGATGATTTGTTCATCTTAAACATCCCGAGACATGACTTCTTGCTACTATTTGGTGAAGACAACCTTCTGTTAAGTGACGAGCCCAAGAGGTTCTATTGCAGCGGAATCCAAAGCATTGGTGTTCTTAGAGACACTTCAGAAGCTTCGGAGTAAATGAGCTATAGAGCCAGTCAAGAATATGATTTTATCGGCTTCTACAACCTATTCTTTCTGGCCCCCAAGTGGGATGGAGGCTGGTGCCCAGTGATAGACCTGTCAAAGTTGAACACCTTCCTGGTGAAGTTGCATCCTTCAGAATGGAGACCCCCCCCCCCCCCAGTTGGTGGTGGTCCATGGAGTGGATGCTGTTCCTGGATCTTAAGGACACATTCTTCCATGTGCCAATCACAGAGACTTCACAGAAGTATATGTGGTTTGCATTCTTGAACCAAGTTTACCAGTACAGGGCACTTCCATTTGGCCTCTTGGAGTTTTCGCAGCGTCACACATAGACCATTCTGGAACTTTGCCAAGGCTTGGGCCTCATTGTGAAGCAAGTCCAGTCTTCAGACAGAGCAGACTTTCATCGTTTTGGCATCCAGTTCGACCTGGTTGCCTACATCTGTCGCCCCTTGGAGGACAGGAGGGAGAGACTTCAGTCCCTGCTCAGTGCCATTCTGACTCCAGCATTTCTCTTGGCCGATGAGTGGCAAGTCCTGTTGAGCTCCCTGTCCTTGATGGGCTCCCAGGCTCCACTCAATCGCCTTCACCATCATCCTTGCAGCACATACAGTGGGACAGATGGTCAAGGGACCATGGCTATAGTACTCCAGTGCCAGTCCTCCCCGCGGACCATCCGCACCTTCGGTGTTGGACCAATTGGGACAATGTTATGTTGCGACAGATGCTTGCACCTTTTCAGGCCCAGCTTACCAACTTCATGGACTATCCTTGCCATCCAGGTGGGGAGCTCCCGTGCAGAGCCAGAGGGTGTTGGGCCATTGGCTGGTTCACTTTGCGTTTCACCACATAAACTGGTTGGAACTGGAGGATAGGCTTGGTGATCCTCCACTTTCAGGACCTACTGCAGCACAAACAAGTCCTCCTAATGTGCGACAACAGGACCACAATCGCCTACCTCAACCAGCAAGGCAGATCGCGCTCCCGCAGGCTGAGGTAGTTGGCCAGATGCATCACTCAATGGTGCTTTGAACACGACATCTGCACACATGCAAAGCATGTCTCGGGACATCAAAATGTCCTGGCCAACCAACTCTTTAGAAGATGTCAGCTGGTAAGGGACCGAGTGGTCGCTCCACCCATGGGTCATTCAGGTCATGTGGGCCAGATGGGGAGCTCCAAATGTGGATCTGTTGGTGACATACCAGAAAGCAAAACTACCTGTTTACATCTTGCAAGTCCTGGACTCCCAGGTTCTAGCAGTGGAGGCCCTAGCCATGGACTGGACCAACCTTTGGGCGTATGCTTTTCCACTTCCGCAGATCCTCCCGAAGGTATTGCGGAAGGTTCGGTCACATGACTGCAATTTGTTCTTACTCACCCCCTGGAAACCTTTTGGAATTAAGTGTCGAGCCCCCACTACCTTTACCAGCATGGCTGAAACTTCTGGTAAGACTGCAGATGACTGTGTTCCAAAGGAACCCTCAAGTGCTCAACCTCCATGCTTTG
This sequence comes from Hermodice carunculata, assembly GCA_964020975.1. Lineage (NCBI taxonomy): Eukaryota > Metazoa > Annelida > Polychaeta > Eunicida > Amphinomidae > Hermodice > Hermodice carunculata. The sequence goes on along the minus strand of OZ026612.1, from coordinate 73,199,721 downwards.
CGGTTGTTGCACAGCACATCCATGACAGAGGTTTCTTGGAATCAGTCCCAGATAGAATTGCAAGAGGTGGGTTTCAATCCTCTTCTCTGACTGTTTACTCGGCTTGTTGGAGGGTGTTTTCACATTGGTGTGCCTGTCACAGAATACATCCTTGGTCTCCATGCATTGCAGACATTGCTGACTTCCTGCTTAATCAGTGGGAAGTCCTTGGCAAGAGCTTGAGAACAATGGAGGGATTCCAATGAGCCATCTCCTCAATCCTTGCGAAAGTCCCTGACATTTGCATTGGGAGCGATCCTTATCTGTCGGCGCTCCTTGCATCCCTGTACATACACAGACCAGATGTTAGGCAACTCCTTCCTTGGTGGGACTTGCCCCCGGTCTTGACTATGCTGAAGAAATGGCCTCTCGAGTGCCTTGAAGACTTCTGTTCGGTGGACCTCAAGTACTGGACATGGAAAACTTGTTTCCAGGGCTAGAAGAAGCAAGATCCACACTCTAGCTCACGACCAATTCCTCTGGTTACCTGATCGCTCCCCGGTGACACTGAGGCCTCCCTTGGGCTTTCATGCAAAGAACCAAGTAGCTCGAGATCCAGCTATAGTCTTTAAGGGTTTTACCCTCCATGCTATGGACACAGCTCTTTCCACGGAGTGAAGAGTCTTGTGTCCTGTGAGAGCTCTGTGTTGCTGCCTCTCATGCACAGTCATATTCAGGAGTCAGAGGTCCACCATCTTTTTGCCCTTTGACAACCCACGTAAGGAATAAGTTTGGCAAAACTCAATCTCTTTGTGGATTAAGCAGACGATTCTTAAGACCCATGAGACCACTCTAGGGAGAGCTGGTGCCTTGAAGCTTGTCTCAGCTAGAGCCCACAAGGTGTGAGCCTTCAATACCTCCTGATACACCCTAAGGAACATCGCAGTTGTTAACATCCTCCAGGCCTGCTGCTGGTGATCATCCATGACTTTCGCCGAGCACTACTAGTGAGACATGATAAGTGTTAGAGAAGGGCATGTATGCTATTTCAGGCATAACAGGCTCCTTTGCATAGGTTCTGATTCTTGTCTGTTAAACTTATCAGTCACGTCAGGGCAGCCACCGTGTTTCAGTTAATGGTGCCTTGAGCAGATTGCAGAGACTCCAACCCCAGTGGGATAGTGGGCAGGAGATTCTCCCTGTCAGTAGGCATATTAAGAGGGAGGGTGCCAGGGAAAGAAGCAACCGAGCCAGGCAAGGGTCTCAAATGGTGCAGGACCCCTTCCTGGGTAAGAAGTTTTTTGCAAAATTAGGTTGTAACAGTGCTTTCTAGTGCATATTTTGGACTTTAATGTGTAGTTTCAAGGCCAATATGGATAGTGATGGCAGTGTGGTCCCGTGCTGGTCAGACAGGAGGGTTTCCTAGCTTCTGCCAGGATTCTGCTGTTGGTGGCCTCAAGGCATGCACTTCTGAAGTTTTCCCTTCAGACATCGCATCCTCCCTCGGACTCATGGTACCCTCCAGACTGTGGGTCCCGGAGGTCTTGATCAGCATGCCTGTCACATTACACCCTCCTCCAATGCTTCTGTATATGGGCACTGGTGGTCACAAGGTAACATTACTTAACTAATAGATGAAATTTTTAGTATTTCAGTATTAGTAAGTATTCTTACCTCTGGACCACCAGAGAAGCCCACTCGACCACCCCGCTCCTTTCACAGGAGATGTCAACTGAGCACTCAACTGAGAGGAAGGAAGATAAGAACATGCTTACCAAGAGTCACCACTGGATCCACACGGACCAAGAGATGGCGCCATTAAACCATCAGGTTTTTGGGAACAATCAAGTTAGTGAACTCAACTTGATTGTCTTGGGCGTTATGCCCTGACACAGAGGTCTTGGCAATGGTGGTCGAGAGATAAGTTTACTTACTACTACCGACATTATTAAAAAATTTCAAGTTTTAGAATGATACACATGAAGATATCAAGTTTACCTGTTATACTGTATTCTGACAACTATTTTTTCATTCACAGTCTGTCGAGAACCAAGCAAATATCCAAAGCCATCTCAAACATATAGAAATGGTAAGCTTATCACAGAAATGCCTGTAATACTTCCTTGGAGTTTTATACCAAGGAGGCTACACTCTTCTATGGAGACTACAATGTACATGTATCCGTATTGCCACTAGTAAGCAACAAAGTTGCAAACACATTTCATGTTAAGGTAGAGCAGTACCAGCAATTTAAGACTGCCCCAAATGAATACAAAAAAGTGGCGTCATACTACAGGTTATTTTAAAGTACAGGCAAGTCTGACAGAAAAGCAGCAGTCAAGAGGTCTTAAGAAGACATGCAGTCTCTCAAAGGTGGTGGTCTTTATAGCAGGTACATCTGTATGTAGGCTAGATGTATCAAAATTTAAAATCAACATGCAGTCAGACAGTGAATACCCTTAACAGATACAGTTTTAAGACAAAATATTTAAAACTGCTGCACAAAATAATATTAACTCTTTCAGTGCTAATTTTGGACTGGTCAACTGCTTTTCTGGGTGCATTGCGCCCAATGTGTGCCGAGAAAAGCTGTTGACCTGGGAAATTCTCTGTGCAACTAAAGGCATGCTGGTACATGAATGAAAGGTCTTTTTACAATGAATATTAATCTGTGATCCATATGATAATTCTGACAAGTTTGACTGAAGGAGATTGACTTGAGTCATGCTGGGCACTGAAAGAGTTTACTGAAGTCAGTGGTTTTTTGCATTGCCAGGGAAGTCATACTGTAGCTTTCCTCCTTGCATGGTAATGCCACAGATGCCCTTTTGGCATCAGGCAGTGGAGGTCAACAGCCAAGGCCTCTGCATTTCATGGCTTCCTTTACTGTATCATTAACATTATCAGTTGATTGGATTTGTTATAGCTCTAGTAACTGGTGTATTGAGTCAAAAACACAAGCCATTAAAGATTGAATGCTTCCCTTCAGTAAATAACTCTGCTTAGTTGTGTTTACACAGCTGCTGAGAATTGGCAGGTATCCACAGTGTGGGGTGCTTGGGGCCAGTGCCAGGCCTGTGGTATCACAGCAGAGAGAAGAAGAAAAGGTTAGTTTTTGGAGCAGACTGAGTATATATATATATATATATATATATATATATATATATATATATATATATGCTCATTTTGTCACTTTTATCCAGAACATTTAAATTGGTCAGAATGACAAGTAATGTACTAGGAAGCAATATTCAATTAACAATTAACAATTAACCTTTTGAACCTTGGGATCCGGGAAGGTTACCATGATTACACATATCCATTTGGCATACATATATGTGTGTAAATTATGATTTGCTTCTGGAATTGACTTAAAACATACAATATTATATATTTTTGCAATCCTCAGACTACGAACAACTTATTATATACATAACATAATTCATTATTTTTCAATATCATGCAAGCTAATTAGCATATATATTTGGTATTCAAAATGGCTGCAATGTAATCTTTGAAGAAAAAATTCATACTTTTGTAGAAATTTTTCATTTAGGGTTTCTAGTTTTTCAAATAAATAAAAATATTCATGAGATAAGACCGGACAATAAAAGCAGAGGTCCTTAGCTACATCTTGATATATTTTATGTCACCAGTTGCATGTCATACACATGTATATCATAGTTATGTCTAATACTCTATGATAAACAACCTTAGACATGCAAAGCTATATGCGCCATGTTGGATAAAGATGAAAAGCACATGACCTTTGACCCCATTTCAAGGTCATTTGCCACCTGCTGGTATCTGCCCACTCCTTAGGGCATAAAACGAGACATAGTTATCAACTAACTTAATTATTAGACCAAGACATATCAAAACAATATATTTCATGCTGTGCAGCTTTTATCTTTTATTATGTTAATTATATGCAAATTACATATGCTTGGGTCGAAATTTTGGTCTACCGGGTTCATAAGGTTAAAAGTTGGTTACATTTGAATTATTTAAGGTTAATGGCAGTCCTTAAAAAGCTTATCTTGCAAAAGTTGATTGGTGCAAAATATTTAGGGATGGTTCAACATTTTCATCATTTTTGAATTAGTACTTACAGTACGCAAGGGGGGAAGGGGTTAGATGGGTCAGTACACTTTCACAGAAATGGAAAATGATGGTCAATTTTTGGCCTGTTTTGTGCAATTTTGCTATGATTTTTTTGGAAAGTCATCATTTTTAAAGTACTAATTTGGGGGGAGGGAGGGGGTCATGAAATTTAGTACCCTAAGTACTAATTCAAAAATGATGATAATGTTGAACCATCCCTTACAAAAAAATAAATACTGATTTATTCGTAAATTCTAGCGGGTTTTTTTTCCAAATACTGAGTAAGATTGTTGATACGATGACAAACACTCACCATGTAATCATAAATTTTTAAAAAAAGTGCAAGAAGAAAATGCCAATGTTGGATAAAAGACTTAATGGTGTTCCAATAAAATCCCAATTATACATGACATTAAAGGTACTTATAACAGTATATTGAAAAGCACAATTTAGTGCAAAAATATATTACACACTTTTTTTGGACAAGATATGAAAACTACATAAAGAAAACATGGATTATTATTTATGACCTATTCTCCAAAACAAAAGATATTTAAAAATATATTGAAAAGAATAATTTCAATGCCAACAAATTACAATTTTTTTGTTTTACAAGGTATGAAAACAACATAAAGAAAAACAAAGACATAACTCACACATAACTACCTCCATTCTTTTTTTAAGAATGGGGATTTGGTTGATTGGATATGTGTGTTTCCCATTTCAGCTAGGTGACTGGTGCCAAACATTGCAAGTTCAAGTCCCGATTGTTTAGAATTCCCAAATGTAAACACCAATTTGCCAAAAAATGCTTGTGGCTTGATATGCAGGCTATTGTAAGCACAGCCCTGACTGAAAGAAAAAAAAATACTCACAGTTTACATGGAACCAGAAGTCCATTCCATCTCTGTTTCATATCTTTGCAGCAATGACTATTCATAATATGATGAAGTGTTTTTTTCTGGCTTATTTTGTATCATATAGTTTTTATCCAAAAATTGGATCAGATATGGCAGTATAGTATTTATTTTAAAATTGTCCTGCCAACATGTTTCAAGTGTGGAGTCCTGAGAGTGAACCTCTTTTTCACAGAAAGTGAGCTGAATTTTTAAATACTGACACCTGCTGGTAGATATTGGTGCTAAAATGTACTTGGTCTTTGAATGTTCTGTTCACTTTCTGCACTTGCCTACAAGAATTAATAAAAAAGAAAAAATGTACAGCCTGCACAAGCCACCTGTTAATATTGCAAACATTATATTCTTTGAGTAAAATTCTGCAATTTTGTTACAGTAAATAATATTAAGCGGCAATTGATAATGTCTTTTTCATGTGAATAGTCCAGATTTGGCATCCATATCAATAAAATAAAATGAACTGAAGTTCCAAAATTCCAGCCTAACCATTGTTGTTAATGTGAATACTAGCTTTTACCTTTGTTTGATTGAGAAAAGAGAGAAAACTTTTAAAATGAAAAGTGAATCTGGTGTTTAATTTGTTGGAGTGATCGAATGCCATCTTCATGATATGACCTACTCACAAATAAGACCCGTCTTTCATGAAACCATGAATTTTCTTGTTCATTCAAAATTATGCATAAATATATTCAGAATTAAGACCAACCCCAAATGACCATTATTAGGTGCAACAATGCATGTATAGTGGTTTCAATACTGGAGTTCCATTATGTCATGTCGTCCCCTAGGAAAGTGTGTTGTACAGCAGATCACAGACAAGAGGAAGGTGCAGCCACAGTATTTTGATCAGCTGTTGAAGCTGTATGTGGACGGTGCTCCCTGTCACTCTTCTCTGTTTCTACACCAACCTAAGGTTCTTGGTCATCCCATGGAAGTAGAAATTGGGAAGTGTAAAGTCCAGTGCAAGACAAGTAAGTTAACTTTAATTGACTCTCCCATTCGAAAAAAAGAGAGACAGAAAAAAAGAGGAAAATAAAAGAAAAAGAGAGCACAGACAGAAAGAAAAAATATGGCCAGTAACTCTTTGTAATAGTATATGGATTGAGGTAAAGTTGATGGACTCAACACTGGTGCATTGGAATGCAAATTTTGCCAATAAAAATTACTAGAAAGTGCATGATGATAGACTGTGATCTTGTTTTTGTATCGTCATTCATGATAACATGCCAGCAAAAGCCAAGCTTTTTGTCAGCTGAGCAAAGCTGTTGGCGGAGTCTCCAAAGGGTCCAGTTGCATTCAGGGTCCCATCTGCAACCTTCACTCAAATTTCAATACATTCTATTTCAGTTCAGCTCAGTTTTTATTTGTCTATTCGTCCATTTATAAGTCGTCCTCACAGATTAGTGCAAATAATCAAATAGTCACCTTCTGAGTGCTGCAATTCCACATGCAAGCCTTGTGAACTCATTCAGAGTGTTCCCTGCATTCCAACAGTGACGGGTCTGCAGGGCACTGGCTGGAACATGACCGGGGGTGGATCACAAGCAGACCTCGGCAGGATCAGCGTCCAAACTATGCTGCATGCAGGCGTCAAAGGTGAGCACCACTTATCTCTTAATTGACAATCCTTCTTCACATTTTTGTCTGCCTACATAAAGTTTTCATGAAACCCACTAGGGTCTGTATCATCAGTTCTCCATGTCCCACTTGATGGTACAAAATGCCCTGAGTGAACTGAAGATTTGTACAAAGTGATGGCATCATACGGTTGACACTGCCTTCTCTCATCATAAAAATATGTAAATGAAAAGTGAAAATTAAGTTGAAATGTGAAGTGGACAAAATTTACAACACCAGACAAAGTGCAGTTATTTTCAAAGGAAAAGTGTATTTCAGGAATTTATTTTGTAAAGTTGCCGACACATGTTTCAGAATAGGTAAATGTACATACGTATACTTTGAAGTATATTTACTTTCTACATTCAACACTACTTTAAATTCATTGCTTTTGAACTGAAAAAACTTTATATTATTTTGCAATGTGTTTGTATTCACTATTTTTAATGATTTGTGACATCTTTGAAATAAAGTAGAACAGAAATGCTCATGCAGAAAAATCACGTTTAATTATATGACAAAGCAAGAAGAAAATGTTTTGCTTGTCCTACACACAAAATGGCACTATGCTGTATTTTGCTGGTTGGTTTAACCTAATCTTAATCAAAATAAGTATGAGTCAAAGAAACCTTCCTTGACATAGGATCAGGAGTAATGCATGCAACCCATGCCAATTAAGGTAAGTCTTGAAAGAAAACTCCTTGCACTCAATACATATTTATGTAAATATGGTGACTGCAGTTGCTGTAAGAGAAGTAAAGAAGAAATCTGGATCCAAGATACAACTGTATTGCCCTGGGTATGTACATATACTTTATTTTATGATACAATATCACTTATACTGTTCTTCAGTAAAATATCACAGCTAATAAAAATGCATTCACAGATTGCTGGATCCATGTTCCCCCCCCCCCCCCTCGCCTTATGTATGACCTTGTTAATCATAGGTCTCATTTGGGAATGACTGTAGTCAATAAAAATAGTTTATTACCATGACCCAGATAATTGACCTAGTGACCTACTTTCATGCATGATACACTCTTGTGTCCTGATACACAGATGTGTAAATGTTCAGTTTCATGATTCTAAATTGAAGGAAAACAAAATTACAGCCTGGGCATTAGGGGAATGTAGTTTTACATGTATGTATCACTGTGACCCAGATGCTTGACGGAGTGACCTACTTTTGTTTCTTGACACACCTTTAGATCAAGATATATGTGTGTGTGTGAAGTTTCATGAAACTGTTAAGTTAAATAGTACTGGAATTATACCACAGATCTTCAGTGAATGTGCTGAACAGGTCATGGTCTAGTGATTTTAATTTTTACAATGAATTTTTGTTGTTTTTAAAATGTTATTGTATGTTTCGTATTAAATTATGTTTGCAAAATCTTTAAAAAAAAACATTTTCTTCCAAAAAACACTTGACCAAGTGCTTTGAAATAGCACAGGGACCCTTCTAGGTACCCCTGAACTTTAATTTTTACAAGTGTTGCTGCTTTTTTTACTATTTCGTTATGAATATTGGGGTATTTTTGTAATTTTTTATTTTGTCCCAAACTACAAGCTGGATTCTCTTCAAATTGGCAGAAACACAAGTTTTACTCGATCTCCTTAAAATTTTTCAAGAGGTGGGAGTACTCTTATTTAAAGATTTCTTAACTTTTTAAAATTATGTAATGCTTGGTAAGAGTAAATGTTAGCAAGGTTACAAGCGTTCTTGCATGTATGTGTAGTCTTGTCCAAAACTGTCAACCAGACCCACCTAACATTTGGTGGGGATATACCTTGGGTGGGTCTCCATCTAGCATATTCAAAAGGGCATGCATCAGCCATTTTGGATTTTTGGTGCATTTGTTGTTCATTTAAGGGGAAATTTTCAAAAATTTTTGCTGAAACCACCTGGCCAATAACATATATCAGTAGTAACTTGGACTGATACGAAGTGAATACATCATGCATTTACATTTGCCATGCTTGTGTTAAAATGGGCTAACATTTGTGACAATAATATGCCACGGTCCTCATTCACATGGAAATTCATATAAACAAAAAATATTTTCAAAAAAGCAAATACATGTACACACACACCAAATCATAATTAGTTCAGCAAATCAAAAGATATGGACATGACAGCAAGGGGTTAATCACACTTGATGGAAGTCACCTTAAAGTAGGGGAAAGCTCTTTTCTCAAAAAATGTGTGGCTTCCTCAGGGCAAGGTGCCTTGCCCTCATATAAGAGGCCAATATTTACTTGCTATCAGGTTTTCATATTACAATGATTCACAGCTGTAACTGATTTCTGAAGATATCAATACAAGGGAACAAAGGTAAAAGATATAGTTATGAATGTGGAGTACTTCATCAACAAGACTGCATGGTACACTGTCTGCTCAATAGACTTGCATCACTATCAGTACATAGAAAACATGCTGGTCACGTTATTAGATTATTTGTAAACATAACATGATGGGGTTCAGAGAGTGAATTGAAAGAATCATCGATGTCTCTAATCTTGACTTAGTGCCAGCCTGAAAGAATAGGAAACATCCAGCAGGCATCTGATTTGGGATTAGGTTTTCAGTATAATCTTTCGCAATTCACTTTTCCTTTGTACATTGACTAATATTATATTTTATTCCATTTATACAGCTAATGACTGCAGGCATATTCACAATTTCACTATCTGTGTGCAGATTAGTTGATCAGTTTTGTTTGCTGGTTACCCTCTATGTACATTTCCGTGTAAATCTTGATAAATAGTTCCCTCTTTGTGTGGTGCAGGGCGATGGTTGACACTGCTGTGATATGGCTGAATGGAAGTACAATGATCAAGGCCATGGAGGTTGCCATGGTTACTAACAGCCGCATTGAAATTGATGTGATGAACATCCTCCACATACACAATGTTGAACCATCTGACAGTGGCACCTACAGCTGCTGGTATGACAACAAGGAAAAGGGAATCATCAAGTTGATTGGTTAGTTCTGCCTGCTCAAGGCTCCTTGAACAAGTTCTCTGTTTGAAGCAGATATAAGTTGAAGCGAAAAACCGGTGTTCTTCATGGTTAAATGCCTTTACTAAAAACTTCTGAAAATGAACTATGTGAACAACTTTAAATATTCAAAACTATTCATGCTTATACCAGTGATTCAGTTAAGCCTTTTAGCACAATAAACTAAGTGAAAAGAACAAAACTTATAAAGGATCATAAAATTTTTAATAATAATCTTGTCTGGTAGACTTTTGATTATTTTTTATGTCATATACTGAGTATAAGGAGATGAATCTTTCAGATTAGTTTTAAGTGTGTCAACTTGTATCAATGTAAATTTTCAATACCGGCATGATACTTCTCAGATTTGTCAAAATTCTGTCTATCAATACACAGAAAAAATGTGGTTTTCTTTGAGCTAAAATTCAGAGCAGAAGATGTATGTTGCTATTTATTTTATGAATTTTGAGATATTTTGTGCATTGATTAATTCCATATGCAAGTAAATGCCCCAACATCACTATGAACCATTTCTTCTCTTGTTGCAGTTGAACCTGTCAGTGCAAAAGCAGGCAAGTTGTACTTTTTACACTGTATAAAAGACTGAATATCAAAAAGTTGATAAACTGTTTAACCTGTATACCCCATCACCCATGTACTCTGCAAAGATACCCCCCATTCCATCGAGTTTTGACACACTGAGTTACATGGATTGACTTCTGGTATGCAAGAGATATGAACCATGTTTAACAATTGTGCAATTCTGGCCATAGCTGTAATTTTTTATGAAATACTGGAGACAAAAATTGTAAGTAACCTGTCCATTCTCTTTTTCTTGTACCAGAGTTAAATGCACCTGCTTTTCCAACTAACACGTTGCAGTGCTGACTTTGTTAGACTTCACTTACAGAATCAAAGATATAAAGTCTGTCATAAAAAGTAGGTAAGAGTTTCAGCCGGTAAGCAGGATATACCTTGACATTGAATAAAATACTGGTCTTTTTTTATTGATTGATTGTCACCTATTGTGTCTGATTCAATTATTTGGACTCTGGCTACATGCTTTGTGCTTTATTTTAGTGACAAAATTCCTAGACAAACCCTTGCATAGAAAAGACACATATGACTAGTTTGTCGACCATCCACTGTTGCCAAGTTTGACTGTACTTTAGAAAGTGATGTACATATATACTGCCATGCATGTTCCTGCTATAGATACACATTCCTCTTGTTAACCATTAAAGTGCTAATCACTGCTATAGCCCTTTTCTCATTAGGTTAAACATATAATGGTTAAAAGATTAAAATTTCTCATGAAGATACCTTTCATTCAAATACCAGCAAGTACAGTCTAACGCAAAAAGTAGTCTTATTCAACAGCTTTCCTCAGGGCACTTTGTGCGCAATGTGTGCAAAGTGCCCCCAGGAAAGCTGTTGACTCATTCTTAAATCAGCACTTTAAGGGTTAATGAAGTCATGAGTGGTCCCCTTGCAGACTTGCACCTGTACCTGGCATACCTACTGAGCAGTTATCTCATCAATTTTGTCATCTTCATCGGATGTATGGTGGTACAGCACAAACAGAGACACACCCTGGCAACGCCAGCCTCAGCAAGGAAGTCCTCATCAAAGTCAGCGGGTATACCACTGCTCCCCCCATCACAATCTGTCAGGCAGAGTTTATGTTCACATTCTATAGATCATGTGACTGAATCAACACCACATCAAGATGACCTGGCATCACAGATAAGTGCAGATGTGTATTGGCCTACCTCAGATCAGAAGGTTTCACCAATGGCCAAAGCTGATACCATGTTAAGCTCACAATCAGCACATCTTGGGGAAAAGATTTCATTAGCATTGCTTGGACAGTCTATTGGATCGGTTACATCTAGTCAACAAGTGCTCAAAACAAATTCAGATCCAAAATGGAGAATTCAATATCCCACACACAGACATTTATCTTCAAACTGGCTGCCACAAGGAGCCGAAGTATATCCAAATCAACCACAATCACACAATGAGACTCCAGCACTTACAAGCTATGAGCCCATGTCTAGGTACTCTCTAGTGCAGGCAGGGAGTCGCTCACAGCTATCAACACTTGCACAGGTATTGCCTAGGAGGTCACCGCACAGTCTCTCAAAAGTACCCTCTCTTTCAGTTGAAGAAGTCCAGTCTTCACATCCAACACAGGATTCAAATATGATAGAACATACACATCCAGTGGCCCAGAACACATTGCAGGTAAATACTCCTGGACCTCAGTTAACTCACTCGGACATTGCACGCAGACTGAACTCCTACTTCAAACAACCTTCCTCACCCTCAACACCTGCTGAACCTCATCCAAATACCCTACCTCAAGCGCCACCTATGCAGATTCCATTTTCAGGACACATCCATGAATACCCTGCCATTCGACCCTTGGGGCATATTTTACCAACAGCATTTAACGATCCTCCTCCATTTCAAGAAGACTCACAAGCCACCGAGAGTTCACTTGATTCTTCAACATCAGAGAATGGTTCATCTGGCACAGACACAGATTCCTACGGCGAGTCGTCTGCATCTGAAGACTCTAAGGAATAAACTTGGCCTACCCTTACTCCCTTGAGTTAAGTCTGAGTCAGCAGCTTTCCTTGGCATGGGTTAGTGCCCAATCCATGCCAAAGAAATCTGTTGACCTTGGGTTTGTTATCTTGATACGTTACATCTACAATTCTCATTCAAATCGCTTTTCTTCACTGTTGAAATTAGTTGAAAACATTGAAGCTGACAACATGTGACCACCAGCCAGTGTTGCTCAGTTTAAGGGGTCAGGGGTTAATACATGTACATTTGCAGTGATCTGCCCTCAGATGCATTTGCTGCTTTAATCCAGCTGTGGCAAACCTTACGTAGTGAGCACAGACAGCTCACAGTATGGCTCAAATCAAATTGACAATTTAAAAAAACAAAAAAATATTTCTTTCCTAATAGGACCGGGCACCTTCCTCCCAACATGAAGTTTGACAAAGTAACAATAATGTAATACATTGTAAAATGCTTACAAAACTTGGTGAGTCACATCTCCAATGCACTAACAGTATGTACATGTACCTTAAATAAAGCAACTCTTTGTAAACCAAGCTTTGCTATTATGATAGTACCTTTAAACCTTACACATGGGTACCTTGGATAATACAAAACATGTCAAATTGCATATGAAGGCAATGAAATCCACATATAGCCTCACTTGTTAATTTCTCAGGCTGACATTTATAGTTGTTTCAAGCTAAAGACATGAAAGATATCCACATCCAAGGTTAAACCCAGTGACTTCTGCATCTGCAGCAGATACCCGTTTGTTGCAAGGTTCTGGAGTCAGATTTTATGGTTGCTTCCGATCTGAACCTAAATGAAAACAACACATCAACAACAAGTGTGCAGTCTCATCATGGACGTGCCATACGTCTGTGCCTCAGTGGGGACTCGACTGTAATTATAAATCCCTTCAATCCATGACTGAATTCATGATAATACATTGTATACTGTGGTTGCACAACGGTCAGTTGGCCACTTTCCAAAGGAGACTGGTCTACCATAATGAGGGCAACTCTCATGAAGCCCTGCAACAAACATAAAGGGTACTTTGAAAAGGGAGGGGAGGAGGATTATTTTTATGTTTATGTGTCACTTCGCTGACCAGAACAGTCTGACCAAATACTCAAATCAGTGGGACTGCACAAACCCTTTTCTAAAAACCAAGGACAAGGTAATTCTTGTATCTAGACTTAAAATATTTCATAAATTGCATTACAAGAATTTTTTTTCATGACAACTACAGTGACTTGTGTGAAATATATAAATGCGAACTATTTTTGTATCTAGACTTTATATTTCATGAACTGCATTACAATTTTTTTCGACAACTAAAGTGACTAGAGTGAAATATAAAAATGCAAATTATTTTTCAAAATGTCTTATAAGGAAACCTAGAGATACAAGAATCATTTGATGAATGACAAAAAACTGGATTGCATGATATAGATTCAATTTACATCAAAATATCTCTGAACAGGATTTAGCTATATTTTGAGCTTTGCGTCACGAATATTTTAAGAGTCAGTGCCAACTGCAACTTAAATCAAACTACTTAAAACAAACTGCTCTGAATTATAAGGGTGCTTGATTCATATTCCTTGTAAAAAGACATTTCATTAAAATACCAGCATGCCTGTTGTGACATAGAAGTCCAGTTCAACAGCATTCCTTAGCACTTTGGGTGCAATGCACCCACAGCTCACCGAGGAAAGCTGTTGACTCAGTCAAAAATGTGGCACTGAAAGGGTCAAACTATAAATTTTAAGTATTTTACATTGTAAATTTTGATGCTACAAGCAGAGGTTTTATAAATTTTCATTCAAAAAAAAAAAAGAGAGGTCATCAATGGGGGCACCAAAAGGGCTCAATTATAAATCCTAAGCAATTTACAGTGAAAACTGAAATTTTTAATGCATACAAGCAGTTATTGTATAAATATAAAATGGAAATTTGGTAATTAAAAAAAAGTCATCAATGGGGGCATTGAAAGGGTTAAACTATAAATTTTTAGGTAATTTACATTGAAAATTTTGATGCATACAAGCAGATGTTTTGAAAACATGAAATGAAAACTTGGTAATTAAAAACTAGACAAAACAAAACAAAACAAAACAAAACAAAAACAAAAAAAAAAACCCATCAATAGGGAATGTGTCCCCTGCCAAAATATGTTAATATGGTTCTCATTTCTGAGGGTGCATGAAGGAGCTGAAATTAAAAACTAAACAAAACAAAACAAATAAAAAAAAAAAACCAAAAACATCAATAGGGAATGTGTCCCCTGCCAAAATATGTTAATATGGTTCTCATTTCTGAGGGTGCATGAAGGAGTTGAAATTAAAAACTAAACAAAACAAAACAAAACAAAACAAAAAACAAAACAAAAACAAAAAAAAACAAAAAAAAAAAAAACATCAATAGGGAATGTGTCCCCTGCCAAAATATGTTAATATGGTTCTCATTTCTGAGGGTGCATGAAGGAGTTGAAATTAAAAACTAAACAAAACAAAACAAAACAAAAACAAAAACAAAAACAAAACAAAACAAAAAAAAACATCAATAGGGAATGTGTCCCCTGCCAAAATATGTTAATATGGTTCTCATTTCTGAGGGTGCATGAAGGAGTTGAATTAGTCAAACATAACACCAAAACACCTTATTATGCAAAACCCATCTTCTATGAAAATTTCAGATGGTAAGGTATCAGAATTAAGAAGAAAGTCCAAGGAAGGTTTGAGGTAGCTGAACAAATTTTGCAGAGAAAACAGGATTCTCAGCCACACACAGCCAAGTTGCTATCTCCCCACAGCCAGCTGCAGGCAGATTTTGGTCCGAGCCATTCAACACAGGGAGTCAGCTTTTTTCTTCGAACACAGCCTCTAGGTTTATCAATTAGCACACACTGTACATATATTGGGAATTGCATGAAGTGCATTCGCCCGAAAGATATAGTCTTTCACAGGAAGTATTACTTACAAATGTGACATATTCTGAACACTGGTACCGGTACTTCAATTATGGTCTGTAGATCTCCTGTATTAAAAACAAAAAGTAAATAAAGTCTAGTTGAGTAACAAATTTGCGATCTTGTCAATTCCCTATTTACCTTATTCTTTCATGTAAACACAATGGGACTATTAATTTAGATAAACCAAAGTCATAATACAAGAAACCCAAGAGTGTTGGTAAACGTGTATCATTTTATTAAGTTCTCAGTACAAAGATATTGTGGAGCTCCACAAAGGATTTCACACATGACCAGTGCAGGTTACCAAAACAGCCAACAATGAAATGGATGTGTCTTTAATTTAAAACACCTTTTGATGACCAGTGAAACCTTGTATAGCAGATCCACCTTGAATTGTCCAATTGCCTGAGAAGAGCAGCTGTCAGTTGTTTGAAAACAATGATACAATATAGATTTGTTTAAAGTTAGGATCAGAGGGTGCGTGTTGCAGCAAATGGCCAAAGCATTGGGACAGCCTACTTCTTGTGTACATCCGGCTGGACAGGATAGAGTTAACATTTCATGTACCCAAGAATAATATTCCACTTTCCTGAAAATATAGGGGCAGCTGACCAAGCATGTTAAAGAAGGTGAAAGTACATATATTGAGGGGGTAAAGGGTTTTCCCTACTGGGCATTTTTATTAACCATACTCACGTACTGAAGTCCCTTTATTTTTCATACTTCTTACCAGTCACGGTTTCCAAATTTTATTTTCTGTACCTTGTAGTAGGGCTAAATCATTACCTGTACTAGTATTATGAATATTGAAAATGCCTTGTTTGCCTTAATGACCAAAACAAAGCCGGACAAAATAGTGAAAATGATACCCAGTAAACAGTTTTTGTGTGTTGCCAAAAATGTTCACAAATGCATGATGACGGAAAGCCTCCTTTGATTAATTCATCAATGGTAGATGAACTATATATCTACGGTATGTGAAGACTGAAGCTTCAAAATAGTAACAAACCCAATTTGGGGGATTTTTTGCTGGGCAGGTAAAGTTATAATTATAAGATAAAATAAGAAACCACTATCTCTCCACTACAAATCTTTCCAAGATTTAGTGAATTCGTTATAAATATGCATGTGAAATAATTACACACACTATGCAAGATTTCAGTCATCGCTGAAGTGCTTTCCCAGATAACCTTGTTATGAAACGTGGTAAAACACAATTTAACTCTTTCCCCTTGAATTAAGACTATCAGTGCCCAACCCAGGCCAAAGAAAGCTGTTGACCTTGGGCATGTGATCTTGATAGATCTCATCTACAATTCTCAGTCAAATTGTTTTTCTTTTCTGTTGAAAACACTGAAGCAGACAACATTGGATCAGCAGCCAGTTTTGGCAGGTTTAAGGGGGAAAGGGTTAAAAAAGTAATAAATGTACACCAGTTAAATACTGTTTTTCACAAATGTTAAAATAATACAGCCTGAAAATGTGCATATTTCACCAGTTTAGTGACATCCGAGTATGCCTGCACATATATGTACCCTGAAAATACAAATGAAAGTGTGACAACGTATCAGTATAACAAGTACAAAATTCCCTGAATTCTACACAATGCTAAAACATGTTAAGCAACTGCCCTTTTTATGGCTTAATGTGACTTTCACATATGTTTGTATGTTTTTTTCTGTTTAGTTTTTCTTTTCTAAATCACAATACTTAAGCTTGCATACTAGTTTTAAGTGCTGTACACATACTTTCAACAAACCACCTATTTTGTTGGCATAGCCAGCATTATTCAATAGAACTTGTTATGTCCAACCATCAAAACTTTGGAGGAGTGGCTAGCAAATCAAGTGGGGTAACCAGTGAAAAGTGTGGTCAGCTTGGGTGTGTGGATAGCAGGTGAACCTCCGTGATCTCTCATATTGTCTACCATTTGTCATAAATACTCTGCAGAGCTGTACCAAACAAATTACAATACATAGTCTACAGCATGTCTGCAAACATTAAATGCAGACATTAAAGCAAAAAATCTGAGATGTTTTTAAATGTTCATTCCCTCAAGAGAACACATTAGGGGAGAAAATTATGTAAAGATTAGAAGTATATATACAGTTACCCTCGCGTTCAAGTTAACAAACGCCAAACGTTTCCCAAACACTTCCAGTGAAAGTCAAACGTTTTGCAAACGCGTAGCAAACACTTTCCAAACGCTTTACAAACACTTTGCCAAATGCTTTCAAACACTTTTCCAAACGCTTTCAAACACTTTGCCGAACGCGTTTGGTGAAAGCCGAACGTTTTCAAACACTTTACACTTTGTGCCAAACGTATGTGATACATGTACATGTACACTTGGTAATCTAATTCTAATGACAGGAATATTTTTAACAAGTGTCTAAAAACCGTATCAGCACCTAAAAATCCCAACAACATGTGCATGCCTTCATTAATGGTTAAGCCAAAAAGCTCTACTATGTATATTTCACAATAAAGTTGAAATTATGCTTTTTCAAAAAAATCAGTTCTATCTAACAGTTTGTACATATACATTTGTATCACTTACAATGCATGTGTATATATATCATTGTTTTCTTGTTTGCATGACAAATTGCAACTGGTTTATGCCTGTGATTCAGTGGAAAATGCAAAAAAGCTACCTTCTAAGATGTACATGACACTACGCACTGAGTTTGCGTCAGTGGACTTAAATTAATTTGGGCCAGTCAATCTGAAATTTTTCCACCAGGTGGAAAAACACATACATGTGCATGGTATCGTTTGAAGCAAGCAACATGGATATTCATGACATCTTAAATGAAGAATTAAGTCTTTAATTAATTTTAGTTGAACTAGACACTTAGGTAAACGTATTTGGATCTTGTTTTATATAAACATATACAACCTATAATGCTGGATAAGTGCACATTTACATGTAGGTACATCATATATTGCTGGACCTGTTGAAAATACGTTTGGAGATTCTTCATTATTTAAATGGAAGTGTTTGAAATGCATAGTGTTTGAATGCGTTTGTGAAAAAGTTTGAAATTGTTCGGGTAATTGTTCAACGCGTTTGGAAAGTGTTTGAACACGTTTGGAAAAGTGTTCGAACGTTTTATAAAAGTGTTTGAGATTTTTCCCAAACGCTTTCCAAACACATTCCAAACACTTTCCAAACACAAGCCAAACACCAGCAAAACGCGAAAAAAGCGTTTGGCTGTTAACTTTTAGCCGGGTGTAACTGTATGTAATTAAATTTGTGTGGCCTGACCATGAGACTAAACTTAACCAGTAACCAAAGCTCACACAGGAAGCTGTATGTTTTGTCAACTGCTGTATGTCACTTTCACAAGGTCAAGTTTCTAGGCCTAGGTCAATTATGTCGTCCCTGTACTCTATCATTAAACAGATGTTGGGCGGTGAGAATACCCAATATATGCAAGTACCATTACAAACAGTACAAAATCCATTCAAGGATGCGTATCATCTGAATCAATTCTAGTTTGCAAGTAATATTTTATTTCAAATGAATCTTTGTTTTTCTTTCGATACAGTAAACACACAGTAGTGTTACCACTTCAAACCGCCACATCCCCTTAAAATTTTATTCTGGGTAACTGCAACAATTTTTGTGTGTACCAGTCACCTTGTCACCTCTTGGGAAGGCTAAGATAAGAAACACACAGGCATCTTAGGATTATAAGCTAGAACTGTGTTTTTTCAATAGGTTTTCAGCCTGTGTTTGGTGATTTTTATTCTTTTTATGTAAAATACTTAATATTGAAGCTACATTTATTTTTCTTTATGATGCAAAACAAGTGACTGTTGAATATCAAAAAAAAAAAAAAAATGAATATGGATACTTTTGTTTTGCACTGATATGAAATAGTAAATTTTATCATGACAATGGGTTAACATACAAACTGATTTTTTTAATGGAAATTCCCTAAAATTACATAATAATTATAAAATTTCCCCGTTCAGGCCGAGTGAACTGTATGAAATATGTCTGATGTTACATTCTTGGAACATATTACTGCCTGTTTGTACCTTATTATTGTCTCAAATAATCTTTGTGACCTGCAAACCCTTATAAAAATGAAATTTGCTTGTTGCAATGGTAATGAGGAGGGGTCTGTGTACAACACAGACCCTGACTTTAAATGACAGTTTTAGGGTCTGCGTAATGTGTGGTACCTGACAGAAAGGTGTTTATGGGGTGAACTGCATCGAACAGCAAGGCACAATACAGTGGTACTTGCTCTAAAGACCACCTCCCATATAATCATACATATCTTTTTAAGGCCACTCTTTGAAGACCTTTTACTGTATTTGTTAAAAACACCCAACCTTCCTTTTGAGACCACCTGCAGTATGACTACTTTTTGCTGGCAGTTCGGATGGTCTTAAATACCAGGTACCACTGTATGCAAATGAGAATGGCATATTTACTGTCACTATCAAGTCAAGGTGAAGACTCAAGCGGAGTTGCACCCACCATGTCATTTCTACCAATGGTCTATGCAGCTGTCCAAGGGAACAGGACTTTTATCTAAAAGGGCACAATTAAATCTTGAATACAGAGCAAAAAAGGGCCCCTAAAGAAATGGCAGTCCAGGACCAGTGAAAGGTTGAATTTGAGTGAATTAACAGCTTTAAATATAATATAAAAAAATTTAAAAAAAGAAAGAATGAAAAATTCATGTGACACAAAAAGTCTAACCTGCGGAAGAAATTAAAAAAAATGGCAGGAAGCAGAACAAAGGACAGGATACAATTCTCCTCTATACTGGGCTACAGCAAACAATGTTCCACACATACCAACAAGTGGTCCGCAGCCCACATCTCATTCCAGTGTTGAACAAGTGTCATTACTAAGCTTTTCAATCTTGTGATCAGGTATTTGGGCAAGTCTTGGGTCACCAAAAATTGATGCAGTGTCAGCATTACTTTGAATATTTGAAGAATCTGTGCAAACCAAACAAGAGGCCCATGGGCCTAATGCTCTGCTGACATTTATCATCTGATGACCATCACCATTAAATCATTTCCTGAAAAGCATTCCCTCAATGACCTTGACAAATTAAACAAGGTCATCTGTGTTATGCAATATCAAACTTCCACATGATACATTTGTGGCACATTTGGTATCATTTGCCTTTTTCTTTATAAAAATATCACCCAAAATGTCCCTTTTAAGTGCCTGACTTCAAAAAAAAGGTCAAGGTTACAATCATTGGGTCACAGTGACCCAAAAAGTAGGTCAGCAAGTAGTTTTATGTACAATGTACTAGAGTACAATTTTGATTTGAGGCCCAATTCAAACTCAAAACCTCTTCTAACTTTACACACTTGGAAACAATCTCTGTTTTGCTTTTTTTTTTTTTTTTTTTTTTGAAGATATAGAAAATCCTCCCAAAATAAAGCAATACACAGGCATTTAGTCAAAATATACAGAACACAGGAAAATGTAAGAAAATGTTGGAAATATTGGAAAACTGTGTACCCTATGTTACATCCCATCACAGGATATTCACAAGAATGCGAGGTGAGTATCTTTATAAATCAAATAAGTACTGGTCAATGTATTCAAGGGCTAAAAAACTACCTTCATTTGCCAGGATGAAAATGTACCTCAAACCTTTAAAATGCAGACCAACATGAGACTTGGCCCTAATACATAAATATTGGCAACAGTGCAAAAATATGTGTATACTGTGTAATCTTATGTTAAATTATTTACCCTGAATAGACAACAAGAAAATTCCAGTATCAAAGTACTATACAGTTGAGCAACTTGGTGATTTAATTAAATTTTACAATATATTAATCACAGCAGCATGAACTGATTTGTGCAGATGATTTGTGAGCCCTTGGTGACAAAGGTCCCTCATGTGCATGGCAGTCGTCCACTGGTACTTAATATTTAATGGCAGTTATTCATTCAAATTTATATAATCTTCCACTGCTGTAAAATCATAGCCACTGGTATGATTCTAAGACGTATAATTTTTTTTCCCTTGTGAAATGAAAACCCCTATGCAATCAACCTTATCAGCATTCACATCCTCAGATCAACTGCCTGGAAGTGTATGCCTGATAAAATGGGATATACTTTCATTTTTTTGCTTTATAAAGTGACCAAGCAGCTACCAAGATATAGATGTTGAATGTTTTCTGCTTTGTCTCTATTGTAAACCTAAAATTCCTTGGACACAGGAAATGTCGGTCGGTCATTATCTTAATTCAACTTTTGGTACCTGCAAGAATCGCCACATTTCCTTTCTGCAGCAGGTATAAAAATCACCATTATTGGGGGGTTCCCAAACAGCCTCTCCTCATTAGACGGGCCTAGCTTCGTACTGAATGTATGTCTATTGATGCAGTTCCAGTAAAACAAATTATCAATTTAGTATAAATGATAGCATCATCATGCTAATAAACGCTTGACTGACTTAACTCA
Organism: Hermodice carunculata; assembly: GCA_964020975.1. Taxonomy (NCBI): domain Eukaryota; kingdom Metazoa; phylum Annelida; class Polychaeta; order Eunicida; family Amphinomidae; genus Hermodice; species Hermodice carunculata. Next base: position 73,178,089 of record OZ026612.1, on the reverse strand, counting down.
TTCCACACTATGGTGACAGGCATTGGTCAGTGGTTATGGCACGGACTTAAGACTATACGCATGTTGGTACTTGAATGATAAAATTAAATATGCAATTGTCATCTTCAATCTAGGTAGATACATGTATACAGAAAAACCAGGGACTGGTACGGAATGAGTTAACCCTTTCAGTGTTGTATTGGAGATGGATTCAAAAGATTTCCTTCGAAAGCTTTGTGCACAGGTGTGCCCAGAGAGTGCTGAAGAAACCTGTTGACCTGGACCACTCTGTTTCTATGGAAATATGGGAATGATGGTACTTAAATGAAAGGCTGACCTGGACCACTCTGTTTCTATGGAAATATGAGAATGATGGTACTTAAATGAAAGGTCTTTTTACATGGATTTAAAACTGAAATCATCATCCTAATTCTGATAAGCATGCCTTTTGCTTTGATCAGCATTGAAAGAGTTAACTTCTTGTGTAAATACACACACTTCAATCATGACTGGAGCTGCAGACTCCACTTCACCAGAAGCCACCACACTGCATACAATATCCTGTTTGTACCAGTGATAGTATTTTATAGTCCCTACATCGACCTAATATGTTAGATGGCAAGTTCACAGTACATTAACAAAGATATACTCCCCCCCCCCCCCCCCCCCCCAGCATTTAAATTTAGCTTCTAGCTGAAACTCCACAAGCTATTGAGGAAGAATATAGAACTTCACAGGGCCAGAATTTCCCAAAATTTTGCGAGAATCTATTTGGATTTTTGTCAATTAGTTTTCTTTTTAAAGAAAGACAAGTTTAGGAGAATCTTTACGAGAATGGATTCTTGGATTCTCGCCAAAATTCTGGCCCTGCTTCAGCTTAAAATGAGACCAAAATTAAAATTGTCTTCAGATTTTGTGAACCTTTCTGCAAATATAGAACCTTGAATTAATTGCTTCTCCAGCTGCAAAAGTGGATATGACCATGTATTCGCAATACCTAATGATGTTTGGGTTATAACTGTGGCTGATATCTCATGATGACTGCCATAAATTTCCTCCTAAATGGACCAAGCTCCATGTTATCCTACTCTGTTGATGTGAAAAGGACATCACACAGCACTTGATCTGCTCAGCAGGCATGAATATAAGGGCAAAAATACTGAAGTACCACAAATGGGGTTTAATTTACTTTTTTACATCTACAAATAATAGCACACTGGAAGCTTACATACATGTATATATGAAATAATTACAAACGAAAATCATGTTGTGTTCCATCTACATGGCCCTACCTTGATGCAAAACCATACAAACCTACATGCACCAAGGCCTGCTGTCACACTGGGCTGGCAGGCATTCCATATGTAACATCATATGCTACAATGACTATATATACATATGTGAAGTCCAAGGCTGTTCTCCACAAACATCAAGCACTGTCATGGCATTGTGTAAGGGACCCTGTTTATGCACATACACACACTTCTATTATATCTCATTGATGAATAGCCAAGATCTATAGCATCGTTCCCAGGGTCTGTTATTGTCCATTTATTTGTATCATTTTTGCCAATACCTTATCCCTATAGTCTAAATGGTATCTTCTCATTCCATCCTATCCCATCCCATCCACAAAATTCAAAAACACCAAGAATGATACATGTGTCTTCCCATTACAAAAAAACACTCCACATATGGAAAATTAGAAAAAAAAATCCAGCTGTACCATTGTCTCAAATGAAAATTGGGTAAACATTTCTTTTTTTCCCCATTCACACAGTTAATAGACTCTCACATAAATTTTGACCCAGAATATCAGGATTCATGTGTCTCTTGTCCAAGTTGAAATTTACTGCCTTGTCCTCTCCAATGAACATCTAATTTCTCCTTATCCTTTTGCTTCTGTTATTTTTTGAAAAAGCTCGTCTGCATCTTCACCCGTCTTCACTCGCAAAAGACAGTTTTTAGGCTTGTCCCCCTCATCTTTTGGATCAAAGGGTGGATTGGGTATACATATCATGGACACATTGTTTTTGCCTTGTCGCTTCAGTGGAATGGCACTTGAGAGCATGATGTTCAGCAATATGTTCCCTGCAAGTGGAGTAAATCATCCATAAACAGAGGCTCATGTACAGTGTATACTGTGTAGGACCTGAAATTAGGAATCCTTGTTTATCTAAGTGATACAACTATTACAATCATGCTCTCACTACAGACATACATCATTAACTGAACCATAAAAAGATAACCCCTGTTCATCTGTCATTGAATTGCTGTAAAACAAGGTTTGGGGGTCACAAAATGTACATTATAATTCATATTATCCAATTGGTCATGTGCAGTGTAAATGGTTCAACTGGTCATGCTGATCCCTGGTCACTACCCTTGCTCCCGAGGACACAAGTGAGATAACAAATCTGGATCATCTGATTGGCCAGTTGTTGTCAACAGGAAATGTTGTTTAATGAGACTTTGGTCCCAAAACATCGTCCATAGGTCAGGCCATACAAAATTAATTGTGAGTTTCATGTGTACTTTATTCATTATGAGTTTCTTGTGTACTTTATTTTGTCGACTGATGAAGGAAGAAGGCTTTTTTATTCTATTTTAAGTCTTAATAAGACAGTTCAAAGGTATATGATAGCATTCAACACCAAATGGTTTGTACGTGATCCAAGCTGGGCACAAGTACTTTACTTGACTAAAAGCATATTTTCAGAATATCAAATCTTAATTTCTCTGTGTAAAACATTAAGGCCTTTTATTTTTTATTACTTGGTTTACAGATTTTTTGGCTGCTTTTGTGGTGTGGTGGTTGAAATAAAACTAAAATAAAACTGGTCTACTCACTTTTTTTAATTTTTTTTTTTCAAGCCAAATTTGAAAGACAGTAAAAGAATGAAAATAAAAATTGAAAAATTTACAAAGTTAAAATTCTTTATGGGAGTGGTATTTTTAGGACAGCACTTCAAATATTGACTTTCACATTTTGCAGAAGTCAACATTAAAACTGGTATGACTGTCTTTTTCAACCTGATGAGCATCTTGACAGGTGCATTTTTAAATATAAATCTCCCCAGACAAATTTTCAGTTCTCCTCATTCCACAAGGATGTGGCAACAAATAAATTCTCTGGAAACAACAAGTATCTGCATTGACACGTCTTTTGTTAGTTCCATTCTCGTTTTCCTTTTCCTTGGCAGTGACAGACTTAACTCTTTAAGAGCCACTTTAATTTTTGCTGACATTCATTATCTCTGCCAAATTAGTTTTCTATCAATGCAATTTTCGTAATGTTTGGCATTCCTAGGAAAACATAATGCCCACAGAAAGAGCATACAACTTGGGCTTATATGATTGACAAGACGTTGCAGTAATTTCAATTTGATGTCTTACTGCCACATAAAAATATCAAATTCAAGTAACTTGAGGGGAAATGTACCTTGCAGAATGTTTTTTTCTAGCACTTTCATGGCTGAAAATTGGCAAAACAATGTAAAAACAGCGATACAATTGCACTTGTTTCTGCCTTCCATAGGACTGGATCGCTCCAGTAAACACTGCCTGTTTGGTATCATTGGGAAGGTCTCAATTGGCATGTGGAAGAACGCGTCTTCGACAACCAGGGACATTGTCCACTCCATGGGCCACAGGGCCACTGCCACCAACTGTGGATCTCCATCTTGAAGATGGGATACCAGGAAGGTGTTCAACTTTGACAGGTCTATCCCCAGGCACCATCCTCCATCCTGCTTGGGGACAAGGAATTGTAGGTTGTAGAAGCCAGGAGAATCGTGATTCTTTACCAGCTCTATGGCGCGCTTGCTCCAAAACTTCTGATCCGCCTCTTGGAACACCAATGCTCTGCGTTCCACTGCAATTTGTTCCAAGGTGAGATGGCAGAAGTCGTTCGCTGAGTGCAGGACCTTCGGCCCCTACTCCGCAGATCAGACCTGCACCAAGGCCTTGACCAACTCTGTTTGGTCACTTTTTACCTTGGCCACCTCTGCCTCAAACCCTGGTGCTCAAACAGCACCAACTCATCCTTTGGCTCATGCAACTTTGGTGACGCAATGCCCTGGGAAGAGCAGGCAGTGATCCGAAAAGCGGAAGCGCTTCATCAAAGCCAAGAAGTCCAGCAAGCCTCACGGCTCCTGACTCTGACATGACGAACCCTCAAGTCTCAGGATCCCTCTCTGCCATGCAAAAGGAGTATCACTTGTTAAGTCCTGAAACTTAATTGGGGCTATCTTGAAAACTGTGGACTGTATTGTACACACAAGCAAAAGTTTACTGAGCATGGCGTACAAAGGAAGGAGACAAATGAGTGATCTCAACAGCTCTGTGACCCATGGTTAGCAGAGTTAAAAACAAAGATGACTTTTTTTCTCATTTGACACAGCTGGAGCCAGCTGACATAAACACAGACCTTTATATTTTGACATCCTTGTCCTCCAAAGCATTTATTTGCCTATCATAGAACTGAGGCCAAACAAAATTAATTAAAAGGCAATCACAGACTGCTGGATCCATGCCCTCCTGTTCTCATTTATAACCTTGCTTATCACAGGTTTCATTTTTGGAATGAGTGTAGTCAATAAAAAATAGGCTATCATCGTGAACCAGATACTTGACCTAGTGACCTATTTTTATGCATGGCACACTCTTGTATCCAAATGCACAGGTGCCTAAAGTTTCATGATTCTAAGTCAAAGGACAACGGAATTACAGCCCTGGCATGAAGTGTGATGTAGTTTTATATTAATGTATCTCTATGACCCAGGTACTTGAATTGGTGACCTACTTTTTTCATGACACACCTGTCAGTCAAGATAAATGTGTGTGAAGTTTCATGAAACTAAGTGAAATACAGTGAAAACACGTTATAATGAAACAATCTGTTCCCTAAAAAAAGTGTCAGATAACTGAATATGTCACATAAATGAATCAACTAACAAAGAAAATGAACTTTTTCCCATGATAATTTGCATCATTATATTGAATATGTCAGACATCCGAATGTCGTAATAATCAGGTTTCACTGTAGTGAACAAATTATAAACCAGACACAATTTTAAAAGAATATGTCACTGTGACCCAGATACTTGACATAGTGACCTACTTTTGGTACATGACACATTCTTATGTATAGATGCTCCCGTGTGTAAAGTTTCATTACTCCAAGTCACATGGTAAAGGAATTATTGCCTGGACACAATTTTACAAGAATAAGTCACTGTGTCCCAGATACTTGACCTCTTGACCTACTTCTGATATGACACAACCTTACTTCCATATGACCTTGACCTCATTTCTGGGATCACAGTGCAACTTCCATGAATTTTACTCTTCACTATAACTTGAGCACCACTTGAGCTGGGACCTTGATGTTGCACATTAGTGTTCTTCCATAAAGGTCAGACTTACTCAAAACATGGGTGACCTTAATCCTATCCCAATTTCACAGAGCCACATAGGTGCATGTGTGATCAATCTATAGGTAAGCTGAGCATGGGCTGTTCACACATTGCTCTAGTTTTTGTTCCTTCTTTTTTTTTTTGGCAAATCTTAAAAAATCTTTTTCTCTGAGAACCCTACCCCGATTGCTTTGATATCACACAGAAACACTCCTGGGGACTCTTACTTCTGAATTTGTTCAGCAAGTGGGGCTGCCATTTTTTTTCTAATTTTGTATGATTATTTTTGCGTGTTATTGCTATTATCAACTTCTTCTCCAGAACCGTCACTCAGATTAACCTGACACTTGTTGGATATATTCTTTATAGAAGGGTCAAACAAACTGGTTCACTAGGTGGCAATGCTGTGGATTCCTAATTTTTCACGATTTTTAGCTCTGCTGACTTGTCAGTCTGCTGTGCTTATGTTACGACTAGCCATCTGTCGTCTGTCCATCCATCATCCACAATTCACATTTTCAACTTCTTCTCCAAAAGCCTCAGCCAGAATCACTTCAAACTTGGTGGGGATGTGTCTTGGGTGGGTTTGTACCAAGTATGTTCAAATGGTCATGCTCCTGTGCTTTTTGGATTTTTGGATTTTTTTTGTTCTTTTTTTGGCCAAATCTTGAAAAATCTTCTCTGGAATCACTCACCCAATTGCTTTGATATTGCACAGGGACTCTACTGTGGACTCTTAGTTTTGAATTTGTTCACCAGGTGGCACTGTGATTTTTTTTCTTCATATTTTGTATGATTTTTTGTGTTTTTGCTATTTTTGACTTCTCCAGAACCGTCACTCAGATTAAGCTGAAACTTGGTGAATATGTCCCTTGTGGAAGAGTCAAAGAAAGTTGTCCAATAGGTGGCACTGCTGTGGATTCCTGATTTTTAATGACTTTTTCAATTCGGGTATTTATTGGTCAATCCAGCTTTCCTATTGATAACTATGCAAGTCAATGGGCATTCTAATGCTAATAATGCACATTTTCGACCTCTCCAAAACTGTCATCCAGATTGACTTCAAACTTGGAGGCAATGTACCCTGGGTGGGTTTCTACCAGGTCTGTTCAAAAGATCATGCTCCAGTGATTTTTTTATTTTTAATGAAAGCAGCATATCTTAGTGTTCTCCTATAAAGGTCAGACTTACTCAGTACGTGGGTGACCTTGATCCTACTCCAAGTTCACAGTGTCTGGGTCATGGTGATGCAATCATGTAAAACTATATTACGCTTCATGTCAGAGCTGTATTTCTGTTCTCTTCCAAGTTAATTTTATGACACTTTACACACAGGTGCATCTAGATATAAGGGTGTGTCATGAACAAAAAGCAGGTTGCTAGGTCAAGTATCTGGGTCACAGTGACGTATTGTTAAATCATGTCCAGGCTATACCTCCTTTACAATTTAACCTAGTTTCATGAAACATGACAAACATATATCTTGACCTAAAGGTGTGTCATGAAACAAAAGTAGGTCACTAGGTTAAGTATCTTGGGTCTGCCATTTGTGTCTGGGCTATAATTCACTTCAACTTAGATTAATGAAACTTTACACACAGCTGCATGGCCAAAAAAATCAAAACTGGGCTGCCCTTGCCAATCATAGACCACAAATATGTGGTATCATTAGTTTGGGAACACATTAGATTCAATAAAGAAAGCACATGTGGTAAGCAGAACGTCTGGGTGCTTTGTAATCATAAATTCTTGCAACGGATAAAGAGTCGTGAAAACAAAACTCAAGAAATTCTGATTTGGAGTGTATTCCGAAATTTTGTGGCCAGGAATATTAATGATTATACAGTAATTCAAAGTAGGGTCCTGTGTCACGTCATATGTGAATGTGTTGTTCTGATTGGAAAATGCAGTCACAAGGTCTATCTAGATTTCTGAAATACATGCAGCAGTTAATCTACAAAATTACATCTTTATTTGTGTTTAAATAAAACAAAACTGCACCCATTTGTTGGTTATGAACTATAAATGTGGCAACTAGCATATAAATGGAGTAATCAGTTCATGACACTTTTGCTGATGTATGAACAATTACAGACAAAAAAACAAAAAACAAAAATAGTTAGAAAGAAAAAATAATAAAAACAACAGAGGGGAAAAAAAATACATAAGAGCATACACATACCTTTACACACAAAGTAGGCTGGCAGCAACATGTTAAACTGTGAAATTTATCATCAACAAGTTTACTGACATCAAAGCAACTAGCAAAGCCATGAATCATGGACATTTCGTTGTGTTTGTGCAACTTACCTAAGTTAGTGTCTGCTCGAATTAGTAGCTGGCTCTTTTCATCAGCAAGCTTTTTCAAATGCAAATTTCCAACTCCTTTCTCTATCCAGCTGCCATCCTTCTGGTAAAACAACTTACATCTGAGACAAATAAAAATGCTAGTACATAAACAAATAGCAATATAAAAGGTCTAAGGACTTGTGGTATATCTGACTTGGCAGGCACAAACATATATAATTCAGATTGTAACACTCGGGACCAATAAATGTTTTATGTCTTGCTTAATATACCGTGGGCAAAGCCTAGCTCCTCAACGAGTGCTGTTTTGAAAGCGTCATCCTACCTTGATTTTTATTTTCGACCTGTAAAATCATACTTTTGTTGGTATGGGCCCATAGATTAAACCTACACCAAAAAAGTGGGAAAATGCATTCTTTTCTAGAGAAAATAGGCTTTTGGTGTATGGGTCTTACTTCTGCATTTGTCATTATTTTTTCAATTAACATTTTTGGCTTATAAGATTGAAAATTGTATTATAAAACGTCATGGTAATATCTGGGTTTGGTTTCTTCCCTTTTTTAACAAATGAAATAGACAAATTTTAATCAAGGGTTCCATGCAATTCTAATAAAGGTAATCCATTCTCCATCTTTTTGGCTACGAACTCATACAAATAAACAATATATTGCAAAAATGCAGAAAATGAAACCTAAGTTACACTATTAGTCCCACAATACTTACTATTTTGTGAAAATCAATTAATTAGTTTTTGATAAAATGCTAATCAAAATTTGCAAATTTGCTGATTTCAATGCAAAAATAGCTTTGCCCATGCCAAAGAAATTGCCAGTGCTGAGATATGATAATTTTTTTTTCATGTTAAAATCATCAAACCTGCAGACATCTTTATCATGGACTCCTTCCATTGACCATCATGTTAAATTTGTCAATTTTAAATTATTTCTTGAGGGTTGTGCTAGGGCTACGTCTAAAAAGTTCTGAGGCATAATGGGCCTAAATAACATATCTACCCACTAAAATAAGTATCTATATATAATATAACTGACAGAATGACCTAAAACCCCATTGGCCAGGCTGAATATATGCACCCTGGTGACCCTGAAAATAGGTCAAGATCCCTGTTGAACTGAGCAAAGCTTCCAATGATATGCTTCTACAGTGCAAGTTTCATGATAGCTCAATTTGTTCAGAAGTTATTGCAGTGGCAACAGTAAAACTATGATGACCCCTGGTGACCTTGACAACTGTTCAAGGTTACTGAAGGTCAAAATCAGCCAAGCTTCCAATGAGATGCTTCTGCAGAACAAGTTTCATGACAGTGGCTGAATTTGTTAGTTATCACCTCCATCAGGGTAACAGATGGAAGGACTGATGGACAGGCAGGAGGACAATACCTTGTCACCTGGTAAGACCAAAGGAGTAAAAAATGACAAATATCCTACATGTATTGTCAATTTCTCATGACCTTAACGCCACATAATATTTCAATATATTTCTTAAAAACAGGGCAAGAAAACCTACCGTTTAGTGTAGAATGCACCATCTTCTTTAATTTCCTTCACCTCTGGCTTAGGTGGCACATATTCCTCTTCATTACCACCTGCAATATAATAAATCTGTGCAACATTATGACTTCCATAATACCAGGAACTACTACTTTATTGATACATTTTCAACCAAAGCTTTCATTTTGGAACAGAAAGCTTCACTATTGCTCTAATGTTCATTTGAAAACAGAATTATGACAATGACAAAATGTGTCCAGCAGGGTGTCACAGCTCAACTTAATATGCAGGATTTTAATACCGTAGATCCCCGGATATACACTGCACTTTTAAACTCTCAAAAAAAATATTCTTAAAAAGGGGATGCGGCTAATCTGCAGGGCACTGACAAAAATTGGACCCAAAGCTTACGATTTGCAACCAAAGTTACGATTGCCGGTCAGCCATATTGACTCAGATTAGTTTCCAAGTTTAGCGGTCGCATCAGAGATCAATACAGTCAACAAAACCACTCTTAAATTTTCCATAAATATTCAATAAACTAATCTTTTATAACACTGAAACTAAATTGTGTTTTAATGTGCATATTTTAATCAATATCTTTCATGAAACTGCTTGAAACTTTCGCTCCATGGTGTAAGCCTGAACAAATGAACTGCGTATCGGTTGATGTTTGTTGGTCCTTTGAGAACACTGGCTATGCGGACAATCTTTAGGACATACAGGCCACTTATAAAATTACCATTCCCTAGCTTTGATGTCCGCATAGCCATCCATAAAATTGAGTGTCTGAGGGTGAATGAAAATCCTGATTCAGTGATCTTTAATGTTTCAAAATAAAAGGGGTGAATCCAAACTAAAGCGCACGCCATTTGCAATATCACTTTTATGCATACCTAAGGGTTCAATTGTGAAAGTTGCCACTGGACTTGATGTCAGGTGTAGCATGCCCATTTTCACAGCTTTGGATTAATCCCAAGTTAGGCAGGGTGTGTTGAAATTAGATTATAAATTTATTGATTCACAAAAAACACTAGATTCACCTGTGATTGGTTTCAGAAGACACTGCAAAGCTGTAATTGGTGCAGCTTGGATCTGGGACTAGCATGCATGTGGTTTTATAAACCCCAGGAAATTTGGAAAAAAATCATGGTTAGCCCATACACCCCTGCGCAGATTGTGACAGAGGCAGAGTACGAAAACTTCAGAAGAATGCCAAAAAGAGTCAACAGTGAAACCTGTAGCAGACAGCTGTCAAAGAGATGAAGATGCAGTTACACTGTGGCCTTCAAGTTAAAAGCAGTTACCTTCGCCAAAGTGAAAGGAAACAGAGCTGCCACACAACAATTCGACATTAATGAGAGACAAGTCAGAGATTGGAGAAAACAGCAGAAAACTCTGTTTACGATGCCACGAAATAAACAAGGTAACTGCCGGCCAAAGCAAGGGGCATGGCCAGAGGTTGAAGACCGGACATACGAATGGATTCTTGCAACACGACAGAATGGCCACATCATCACAAGAAACGCAATCAGACTCAAGGCCATGCTGTTTGCCAAAGAACCTAAGATCAACGAGTTTACCAGATCAAAGAAATGGTGCTCAAGGTTTATGTAAAGCTGGCTGTTGAGACTTCGATAGAAGACACATATTGCACAGAAGTTGCCCAGTGACATGCAATCCAAAATACTTGGGTTCCACTCTACAAATTTGAGAACACAAGAGAGGGTCCAGTATGAAATTTCCCAAATTGGAAATATGTATGAAACGCCAATGACATTCGTCGTTGTTGGGAATAGGTTTGTTGATGTTTTGTGGACACGCACTGTGAACGTAAAGACAACAGGGCACGACAATGAACATTTTACCCTTGTACTGGGCATCACCACAGATGGCAACAAGTTAAACCCCATGATTATTTCAAACAAAAAGACTTTTTCAAAGAAGGAAAATTTTCCACCGGGCATCATTGTACATGTGCAGGAGAAAGATTGGTTGGACAAGCGAGGGATGCACATCTGGATGGATCAAGTTTGGGCCAAGCATCCAGGTGCTCTCTTACGCAAGAAAGCACTGTTTGGGTGGGATCCATTCAGTGCACATAATGTGGACAGTGTTGTAAATAAAGTAAGTGACATGAATACTGATACCGTGAGGATATCAGGGGGCTTGACTTCAGTGCTACAACCACTGGATGTCAGTGTCAACAAGCCATTTAAGGACAACATGAGGAATTGTTGGACAGAATGGATGATGAGCGGGAAGCCAGAGCTCACCAAAAGGGGCAACCTCAAGAGACCAGGCCTTGCACTTGTCAGCGAATGGGTGCTCCATTCATGGAATGCCATTCCTGTGGAATTTGTCACCAAATCATTCAACAAAATGGGAATTAGTTGTGCTATGGACGGAACTGAAGATGACATTCTGTGTCCGGATGAGGAGGAAACTACCACCGGTGTGGACTCTCACAAGTCCTTTGACGCCTGTGATGATTGCCCGGGTTTGGAAGAGTTCTACCATCATGTGGGCGGTAACGATAGTGATGAAGAGCCACACTTCAATAATTACCCGTGGATATTAAATAATTTAAAATTGAACGTTGACAGTGCACTGGCAAAAGTAAGTATGTAAACTGAACACTGGAACTATCTATAGATGAGTGAAGTTACATATGTTTATTATTACTATTTATCTATTTTTTGTCCACGTGCATTTTGGACAAGTCTCAGCCAACAATGATCAGGGATGACATATATGTGTGCCTTGAACATTTGAACTCTAATAAGATGAGATGTTGTGACTGAATTACAGTGGACAGTGCTTACACTTATTAGATACAGGGACCATTGTTTTCCTTGCTGCCAGTGATTGGTAGTGAAAGAAACATTTATGCGGAACTGTGACCGAGAAGTCAGTGCCATTTTTGCCATTGCAAGACAACATTTGGTGGATCATCAGCAGGTCTGTATTTTTTTCTGATTTATTAATATTAAATGTACCTTTAATGTATAGAAAATCTTGATTTCTTTGTATTCATTTGATTGGTCCGAACTTGCATGAATGACCAGTGTGAATCATGGCATTGACTGAATGTACAAAATGGCTGTACTGTAGCGACCAACTTTCCAACAAAATGCATCGATTGCTTTGTGAAAAAATGTCGGTACCTTGATTTCAGCACACCAGCAATTTTGCAACATTGTGATTCGCCAAGGTATTGGTGCGGTTAATATGGCAGTAACCCAGCTTTTGATGTAGCAAATTAGGGGTGCGGTTTATATGCAGGGATTTTTGGTACTGTATCATCATTAATATTCCCGGGCACAACATTTCCTGAATACACTCCAAATCAGAATTTCACGACTTCTGTTTTTCCAATTTTATGCAGGCTTTCATTCCACATTCAATCTGGTACAATTTTCCCTGAGTTTCATATTTCCGAACTGGGTTTCCTCGGGAAAATTCAGGAATATTAATCTGTCGCAAACATTTATAATTATACAGTACCCAAGTGCATCATATGCCACATACAACATACATGTATCAATAAACAGGTGTCCTAATCAGGGCATGAAGTGCTGGGTTGGGTTCATTGCCAAACTGAAAATTAAATGACAGTTTCTGATGTTGTTTGGCAGTGCCGCTGAAAAGACTGTAGATTGTTTACATATGTTCCTTGTAAAATCACACTCTTTGGATTGCAAATGCGCACACATTTTACAAGACATGATCGAAAAAATCCTGCAGAAAGTAAGGTGTTCCCAAATGACGGACATTTTTTCTTTTTTAAACACATCTTGTCAATGGATGGCAAAACTATCGTCAGATTTCCAAGAATTTGGGCATGTCTGACAATTGGGCACAGTTCTATCCTTATATATACTGAAAAACTATAGAAACAACCTGTGATGCCATTTCAAGGCAACCATCATTCTCAGTTCCCAGCCCAAATTGATCCTGTCTCAAACTCAAAGAGCTAAAATTGGTTTTATTGATTTTGCAGCCAAACCTACATTTTTTCCGATTTTTCACACTGTTTCCCTATGAAATAATGAAAAATTAAAATTAACAAACAAATAAACAAAAAGATCTCACCAGTTTTGTCAAAGAAGGTCTGTGATTTTTTTCCCGTTAGCCCAGTGCTATCTTGTACATTCTGTTTTATGGCAGAAAGTTTAAGCTTTCAAAGCTGTGATCTCGAACTGAACCCCTTTTGAAACTGGACTTCTGTAAGCACTTAAAACCTGTCTTCTGTACCCATTTAACTGCTGAATAGCAGCTATGAAAAAACGATCACCTGGGACTCGATATTAATTGTAAAGGGAAACTAAAGTCTCAGGTCTCGTCTAATCATCTGTTTTTATGTGAAGAAACTTAGTCTCAAGTTGCTTAACAGTCCATTCTGTTTTCATAAATCAAAATTTGCCATGTAAGAATATAATTAAGAATTATATGGTACAACTGTGAATTATATGAAATATTTAATATTATTCATATGACATACCCCTTAAAAACTATGCATGCATACCTGCAGTACCACCTTCTGCACTGGCACTTTCTGAAGATTCTGGTTTTCCTGTTGCAAATGAGAAAGGTGTTCCTGTTCCTGATTTTTCTGACCCAAAGGAAAACGGCTTAAAGCCTGAGTCACCAGTGCTGCTAGGTTTGAAGTTAAACCCCCCAAATGTGGAAGAAGCTGCTGCAAGTGAAGTTCCTTTGGACCCAAATGTGAAACCACTTCTGCTCTTTGTGGTATCTGCTTGTAAGGTCTGCTTACTGGACTCTTCTTTAACCATTGACTTGAAATTAAAACCACTGGTGGAAGATACACCACTATCTGCAACAGAATATGAGCCGCATCTTTCATCTCCTATTTCTTAATTCTGTATTCTCTTTTCATTTTAATTAATGTACATTTTAGCAAATTCTGAAAATGTTGATCAATATTTAGCCAAAAATCCAACATTTTTTCAGAGTAACTTGTTTGGGGGAGGAAGGGGGTTACAACTTACAAGCAAGAGTACTCTGTGCACACTTCTGAAAATTTTGATAATTTTGGCTGACCATTATTATAATAATTCCCATTTCAGCAATTTTATCTTTCTTTCCATAGTAGGGATTTGCCCTACATAGTGGAAAGTGTTTGCTGACAAATCAACTCTAAGACTAGTTTAACAAGTTCAGCCTTCCATGTAGAGTGAGGACCTCTAGTGGCAATCAGTGAAAACAAAATTTGTTGTCCCTTCAGCCGTAACGTGATGCAGGTATATTCTGAACAATTCACACCGGTACAGGATGGACAGTTATATAACTCTGACCCATCTGAAACTGCTCCTTCAAGTCCTGTCCTGTGGTCACAGAACTGTAGTGTTGTCATTAACTTCTTACCTGTGGTTGCAGTAGTATCTGCATTCTTGTCAATTGTTTCTTTTGAGGTCTCTTCTTGTGCCTGTTTACTCTCTTCTGGGAATTTCTTTTCTATTTCGCCTAGGTGAGTCTCATAATCCTTAAATATGGGACTTAAGATACAAAATGGGTTCTTTTCTACATGTTCTTTGATCCACTTTGTCACACTTTCATTCAAGTTCTTCAGCTGCTGCAGGTATTTGTCCTTGTTTTTACTCTTATCACTGCTGGCACTTTTGTCTGCAGAGTCCACGCTGACAGTGGCAGACTTGCCACCATTGTCTGTAGTCTGAGCACCAAAAGTAAACGGTGTAATCTTGAAGGCACCAGCTGTTGTTGTGACACAGCCTGCACCATTGGATACTCCAGACAGAGGCTTTCCTGTGCTGCTCCCAAAACTGAAGGATGAAGCTGCAATCTTGGTGGCTTCTGAGCCCTTGAATCCAGCAAAACCCTTAAAGGCACCACCACCTTCAGCAGGAGCCTAGAAGATGATTGCACAGACTTTAAATTCAAAACAAAACATTAAAGTTTTGACAAAGTTCCTTTCATATCATATTTCACCAAGTCTTCGAAAAATTATGCAGAAACTAAGTTCACATATTTACATCAACAGGTTTGCAGAAAATGTCAGGAACTATATATATATATACACACACACACACACATATACATCATTGTATACATTCATTCATACACATACACCTGGGCTCGCGCTAGCCATTCGACAATTCGCCACTGGCGAATAAATAGTTGATCTGGCGAAGGAAAATTCGAATATGTTCGCCAATTTGGCGAAGATAAAATTTTCCAGGACAGGTTTTGTTCTGGGATGTTCTGGTAAAAAAAACGGACGTGCATTATCGAAATAACATAAAGAAAACTTTATTCAACTTCAAAGTGGACTTCAGAGAATAAGAAAATACATTCAGTGACAAAATATTACGTCCATTTGCTTTGCTCAGGCATAAATGAATCGATGTTCTTCTCTGTCAATCTCAAAATGGCTTTTTGACTCGGCACGCGTTAACAAGCTGTCCAAAATACCTACTTGATCAAGGTCATATCGTGACTTCCAGCTCCCGGTTTAGGTCTTCATATTATAGGATTCCTTGTCAAAACATTGTATCTATCCAATAATGACCACAGACATAGTTGTCATGATTCATAAATGCCTTGTAGTGAAGAAATTCATTGAAATAAACAAAAGAAAAATTCGCGGTAGCTATGCTCTTTTTGATAGATCTTGACATTGGCACATCTGTAGTAGTCCTGCCATCTATTGAAGAAAATTAAAAACGCTTGTGTTCCTTCAAATATGGGCAGCTAATTTGGTACATGTACTTTTATCTTTTACAGATTTGTAATTAACAAGCATTTGTTTGTCTTTGTTTTTTTGTTTTTTTAATCAGAAGTTTGATACTTGAAGTTGACTTCTGTTAACATTGACTTAAAGGAAGCAATAATATTGACTCAAGCAGCCAAGATTTTTAAAACTGTATAATATCTGCAGATATTAGGCCTACCCATTGACAGGCCTGTTTAATGGTTTAATACACCTACACAGTATTTTGTCTGTTGTCAAGGTGAACATAATGCAATATACACATATTTTCTTATTTTTTATATCTGATTTTTTAACTTTGATCATATTTTAATAACTCTTTACTACAAGTATTATTTACCACTGTAAACTCCAGTTATTTAAAAAAAGAAGGAAAAAGAAACGAAAATACCATTCTGGAATGAGTTGATATGTTTCTTCCAAAAGAAAATTATTAAAAGTTATCTTGAAAATTAATGGTTTTTTTTAATACTTTATCTCTAAATTTAGCTATGATAAATATACGAGCAGTGATTTAAATATCTTTCTGTTGATTTAATTACTGATGATAAAGTATCATAACCATTATCTGAACAAATTTTCATAAAATTGGTTCAAAAAGTGCATTTTTTTTTCAAAACTAGGATTATAAATTAAAATCATGATATAATTAAGTTCTGACATGTCTTGGTCACTAACCTTATCATATGTCCGGGTTCTATAACATAAAACTTTATTTTAGAAAAAAAATGTAAATGAAAAGAAAAGAAAAATTTACTTATTTTAATAACAACATAAGTATGTATGGTTGTGTGTTTGACACAATATTTTTAAGGTCTTTTAGGAGGGCGGGCTGGGGGGGGGGGGGTGCGTTTTGACTTTATATGTGTCAGATTTATTGGACTAAAATTTGGCTAAAGAAGATTCTATTTGGCTAAATGAAATTTGTAGTTTTAGCCAAAGTGGCTAAGGGATAAAAATTCCTAGAGCTAGCCCAGTACACATACACAACAACAACAAATATATATATGGACATATACTCTTTTTTTCAAAATAAGTAAAATTTTGTTTCTAGGTAGACTGCTTTGGTAGCATTACTAGGCTTACACCATATAATTACAGAAATAACAACTTTTACTTGTTGAAATTACTTTGAGAGTAGAAGTTGTACCTTATAGTCAGGCAGCCAGCTCAGTATACCTTGACTTGGCTGATTTATTTTTTTTCTCACTTGATTCTGTGAACTAATATAACACATAAGCAAAAACTGACGGGTAAATTAAATTTACCCTTGAGCATTTTAAAATATTCAAGATGGCGGCCAATATGGCTGCCAAACGTATATTTTAGCATAGCAACCCTTTTTTCAGTAAGCCTGTGTACCATTTTGGTGACATTTGGGTCGTTGTATGGGTTTGTGATGATGCCTGACTCAAATGAAATACTTGTGAGACTGTCAAATGTCAAGGTCAAGGTCATATGGTAAGGTCAAAGGTATTTCTAGTTCAGAAAATGCTGTTAGCTTGCAAGATGGCAAATTACAACACACCATTCATGAATAAAAGTACAAAATGTTCGTTTATATTTTGTGCTGGGTGTGACAAGAACATTTTGCACACAATGATGGATGAAAAGTTGGTAATTACAAATAATCAAGGTCCATTCAGATATCAAGACTACTGGTAGGTTGAAGTCAGGAAGCCGTGGCTGATTTTTTGGAGGAACCTTGACTAGACAGATTTTTTTTTCACTCTTGTTTTTGCAACTTAAGGTTGTCATACAAGCATTAAATGGCGGGTAAATTGGCTTAACCCTTGAACTTTTTCAAAAATTCAAGATGGCGGCCAATATGGCTGCCGGACATAGTTACTCACAAGGATTCACTATTTTTGGTAATCTTTTGACCAAATTTGGTAACATTTAGCTCATAATACAAGCTTGGGATGATGCCTAACTCAACTTGGACATTTTAAGGTCCTCAAAGGTCAAGGTCAAGTTCATACTGCAAGGTCAAGGGTACTTCTTTCCAAGGAATATGGGGTACTTACCATGATTTTTCTTGTGTAAACTTGTTTCCATTTACTTCCATTTCTGATGTACATTCAAGAAGCAGTAGCCTGTAAGTGTAGCAGTAGCCTGTAGACGTAGCACTAGCCTGTAGAACTAGCAGTAGCCTGTAGAACTAGCAGTAGTTTACAAATGGCACAAGAGCGTATCTTCAAATCCATGCTTGGCAAATGCTCAGCCAAGCAGAAGCTTTCTCAAAGTAAACCTGATGGTGCTGGGTTGGGCAATATTATTCAAGCCAGTGTCCATTATGGCGACAATTTGCATGAATACTTACAGGAACAACTGGACTTGAATGAGCATCTGCAGGCGTTTTATCACAAGCACTGTATTTCAACATATCTGGCATGTGCACCATCTGGTTCCAAATCACTGCTAGTAGGCCAACCCCCTATTAAGCATATGAGGTGATCTGATGTTCCTACATTCAATTTCAGAGAGCATTGTATTTATCGTGGTGAATGCTGTATGATAGAAAAAGACAAAAAAAATCCCAATAGGTGGGTGCCAGCCTTCCTGGTAAAAGGGGTAGCCACAAATGAACTAGAAGACAGTGGCCACCCATTGATGGTGAAGGACAAAATCCTGCAAGAGTGCCAAGCCAGAGGTGACCAGTGGGCAGAGTCAGTGAGTCTGCCTGTCATTGGTGCCCCTAGTGACTTGCATGGATCTAATGCAAGGTGCCACAAGCACTGCAGAAGCAGATTTTTCAGTCATTAGTGTGCCACAGGTGAGGGTAAGTCAACACAAGATGACATTATGAGGCCCCCCACCAATCAGGATGATTACACCTTATTGCAGAAATGAAAGCTGATCGCACCCAAATATGGAATTCAGTTCAACTACAAGAGCGCTTCACAGAAATAGTAGGCAGTTCAATCAAGCGAGCTGATTTGTTGAGAATGTAAACTCAAGATATCAATGACCTTGTCATCCTTTCTGCTCAAGGGTCTCGCAAAGTCTTAATGTTTAACGACAATGCTGTAGCAACCCTGAAAGTAACAGTTGATGAAAAAGAATACGATCACACTGAGTTGCCTACTCCAGAAGTCTTGAATGTGTCAGTAACAGACTCAGAGGCAATGGACTTTGATAGTGTTTGCTGCTTAAAGTCCTTGTCATATTCAGTGTTCAGTACCTCTGCCCTGATGTTTTTGACAACTGTATCAAGGGCAACGTCAATGTTATCCTCTTCTTTTTCTTTAACTCTTATTGCTGAAATGCAAGCTGATCACATCCAAATATGGAATTCAGTTCAACTACAGCAGCGCTTCACAGAAATAGTGGGCAGTTCAATCAAGCAAGCTGATTTGTTGAGGATGTTAACACAAAACATCTGAACTGGGGCACCAATAAGAAGCAGCCTCACTGACTCTTCCCACTGGTCACCTCTGGTTCGGCACTCTTGCAAGATTTTGTCCTTCACCTTCAATGCGTCGCCAATGTCATCTAGTTCATTTGTGGCTACTGCTTTTAAACAGGAAGGCTGGCACCCACCTATTGGGATTTTTTTTTCTGTCTTTTTCTATCAAACAGCATTCACCACAATAAATACAATGCTCTCTGAAATTGAATGTAGGAACATCAGATCGCCTCATACGCTTAATAGGGGCTTGGTCTACAGGCAGTGATTTGGAACCAGATGGTGCACATGCCAGATATGTTGAAATACAGTGCTTGTGATAAAACACCTGCAGATGCTCATTCAAGGCCAGTTGTTCCTGTAAGTATTCACGCAAATTGTCGCCATAATGGACACTGGCCTGTATAATATTGCCCAACCCAGCACCATCAGGTTTTCTTTGAGAAAGCCTCTGCTTGGCTGGACACTGCCAAGCACAGTTTGAAGATACACTCTTGTGCCATTTGTAAACTACTGCTAGTTCTACAGGCTACAGCTACACTTACAGGCTACTTCTACTAGTTCTTGAGTCTACATCAGAAATGGAAGTAGCTGAAAATACGTCTACACAAGAAAAATCATGGTATATACCCCATATTCCTTGGAAAGAAGTACCCTTGACCTTGCAGTATGAACTTGACCTTGACCTTTGAGGACCTAAAAATGTCTTAGTTGAGTTAGACATCAGCCCAAACTTGTATTATGAGCTAAATGTTACCAAATTTGGTCAAAAGATTACCAAAAATAGTGAATCCTTGTGAGCAGCTATAACCGGCAGCCATATTGGCCGCCATCTTGAATTTTTGAAAATGCTCAAGGGTAAAACCAATTTACCTGCCATTTAATGTTTGTATGACATCTTAATTTGCAAAAACAAGAGTGAAAAAAAAATCTGTCTAGTCAAGGTTCCTCCAAAAAATCAGCCACGGCTTCCTGACTGTAACCTACCAGTAGTCTTGATATCTGAATGGACCTTGATTATTTGTAATTACCAACTTTTCATCCATCATTGTGTGCAAAATATTCTTGTCACATGCAGCACAAAATATAAACGAGCATCTTGTACTTTTATTCATGAATGGTGTGTTGTTATTTGCCATCTTGCAAGCTAACAGCATTTTCTGAACTAGAAATACCTTTAACCTTATCATATGACCTTGACCTTGACCTCTGACAGTCTCACAAGTATTTCATTTGAGTCAGGCATGATCACAAACCCCTAAAACGACCCAAATGTCATCAAAATGGTAAACAGGCTTACTGAAAAAAGTGTTGCTTTGCTAAAAATATACATTTGGCAGCCATATTGGCCGCCATCTTGAATTTTTGAAAATGCTCAAGGGTAAAGCCAATTTACCCGCCAGTTTATGTTTGTATGACATCTTAAGTTGCAGAATCAAGTGAGAAAAAAAATAAATCCGTCCAGTCAAGGTTCCTCAAAAAAATCAGCCTTGGCTTCCTGACTATTATAAACAACTGATGTGAAATACCATATTATGGATGATATGTGGCCGAGAAATAAGGATTTTGACAAAATTAAATTTTACAGTGATGTATTGTTTTTTGTTTTTTTTCTACTCACTGTTGGCCCTCTTCTTTTGGCTTTCTTGATTTGACGCTGACTCAGTATATCGGCACTAGCAGATACAAAATTACCTGCCTGCAAATGGAGCATTAAAAAAATCCAATTAATGAAAGTTACCCGTGGCAAATGTAGAAAAACATAAGCCAAACTGCTTTTCTCCACCATCACCTTAGCCCGGGGTTTTTCACTTTTGTATTTATGCACAAGGCAGACAGGTTCAAGTAACAGGTGGGTATGAAGTATCAGCAAATATACTTTTAAGCCATTCCCTTAAAAGTAGGTGCAGGGAGCCTTGCAATCAGGTAGATTCACATATCTCCTTATCTGAAACCCTGAGCTTACAGTTGGGATGATTGGAGTCAGTGCAAGTGAAGAAGTATTTGAGCTTCATGGAAGGACCATGAAAGCATACCATGTTACACTGCTAGAACAATGACCAGGTCATCAAGGGCCCTGCAAACATCATATTTTTAGTCATGTGACTTTTCCTGAAGGTCAAGGACACTCAACTGCAATATGAAGTGAATTCCTAAGCTACCTAGGTACATATGCTATGCAAGTCTGTGCAGTTACCTTCACCCATGTTTTTTTCTTAGTTTGATGAAGTTCGGAGAAATCCTTCTCCATACTGCATAGAACACATTTTACCAAGTGGCGCAATGACCTTGACCTCTGACTTCAAGGTCCCTGTTGAATGATCAAAATTGGAGTCTTACCTGGATACACAGTGGTCAAAAGTATAATGAATTTCTGCCCCATACTTGAGCAGATATTGCACAGAAACCGGTTTTCTTTACAGAGCCTTTATGACCTTAACCTTTGACCTCAAGGTCACACATAAGCTTTCCTCACTATATCTTACCTCGATCTATGTTTTAATCAAGTGTAATAAATTTCCTTCAAATACCTCTATATACTGCATGGAACACATTCAGGGGGCACATTAAGCTTGCGTCCTGCGTCATAGACTCAAAAAATAAAGAAATGACGCCAGGAAATTAATAAAACATTGTCATTTTGCATCTCTGTGGACGCACGAACTAAAACGCGATGCATTTTGAATGATACAACTGCAAAAATTACCCCAAGCAGTCACGGTTTTTTGCATCGACCGTTATCAATCTCATGATTATCTATTATACTGATGGAATCCTCTGATGTTTGTCTTTCTATGTAACAAGCTCTCTTATTTGCTAAGAAAAAGTATTCCTGGGGTATCCCTCCAAAAATTTCCCAGAATGGGAATGGATGTACGTCGTTTCACCTCATTATAAATGTGCTGAGAGCACTTCCAGGCTCCTCATTGGGTGCATTTTATCACCTGCCGCTCACTGTCCAATCAAATTCGTTGTTCCCCATGTGCTTGTCTCATGTCCGCAATGTTGGGAAGGAACAAGTCATATTACGCAAAGATTATTGGACTAAGATGTTAAATTTTCACATCATATTTTCACCAAGAAGACTTCCACAGAGTTCATACAGGTTCGTGAAAAGTAAATTCAAGGACTTTCAAGGACTTTTTCAAGCACTTAAAGTTTTCAAGGACCAGACTGAGCAATAGAACACAACAGACAAATTCTTTAAATCATCACTTTTCAACCCTCTACTAATAAGACCAATGCATCTTATTCCACATTTATTATTTATTCCAACCATGTATGAATCGGACTCCATTTTTGAAATAGGCAGTAAACTTTCCACAAACTTAAAAAGAAGCCTATATGTGGATCATATTACCGAAAGTCCTTTTTAAAGATAAATTCAATATGGATTATTTTATTATTTGCTCGGTGTGACAAACAGGCATCCTTGTTTGCCATTCACACTTGCCCAGTCTGACTATTTTGGATTATTTTATGAGTTTAGTGTGACCTACAGCCAATATGGGTTCCATTCCAGAAAATGACTCTATCTAGTCCATAAAATTGCTACAACTACATATGGATAAAATAAGATCGGAAGATGTACCTAGTCCCATGCACATTTTTCACAAGAATGCCCCAGTTTCTTTTCTAGGAAGGTGATGTACTTTGTTACCTGTATGCTTGATACAGTGTACTTGTCCCAGAAAGTAGGCTGTGCATGTAAATAAGGCTCACATAATTGGTTAGGCCTGATTTTATAAGAACTGTCGAACTACGTGGGTTAAAAGGGGGTTAAAAGCAAAAATATACTTTGTAATTTGCAGCGCTACATTTTGACAAATGGAATTTGCCAGCCACTTCAAAGGAAAATGACAACAGAATGTGTTCATCTTAATGTGATTCAAGTTCATAAATGTTTAATTTTGTGGAAAATATTCACATTCCTTGGCAACTTGCCTTGTTGGGTGATGCTTAAAAATAAAATTCAAGGACTTTTCCAGGACCTTTGTCCAAAATTCTGGATTTTCAAGGTTTTCAAGGCCTTGAAAATGAATGTAGCAAATTCAAGTACTTTCAAGCACTTCAAGGATCTGTGTGAACCCTGCTTCCATCGAACAAATCTAGACCCAAATAAAGGCACAAGTGAAAATTTATTACAGACGGCAAGGAAAATACGCAGATTAGTCATCGCAAGGTTACATGTGGACGAAGTGAAAATTTGCATTAGCCGGCCTAACAGTAACACAATATTGTTCATCACTGTCTCCGATGGGTCACGTGGTTATCGGTGTTTTTTAAACAAAATTTGGTTGTTTCGATTTTATTGAAATGGTTCCAGAATGGAACAAATTTGTATGACAGAACAAGATTGGAATGCAATTTATGATCGAAGGCCGGAAAAAATACATATCCGAAAACCCAGCCTGGGTGCATGCCCATGACAGGCTGTGTACACTCGCATGTGTGTTGCATGGCTTGTAGGCCTACCATGTAGCTTGGTGAAAAACGTGACCGCACTTAAGATCAGACTCTTAACACCGCCTACGGCATCAAATTTTTCAGGTATATGGAAATAGAAAGTGCACAGAAATATAAATCATGTAATTTCTGACCACTTCATCACGTGGAATCAATCGCAAAAATAACCGAGCCCATGCATGTTCAATCACGCATGCCGCTTGTTGTGCAAGCGAGTTAAAAAACTGTCTGGTGGCATATGGGGTGCAACACCAGATACTGGCACAGTGGCAGCGTGCTTGGGGTTAAGCCCCCTTCACAACCATTTTTTGGTAGACCAGGGATGGGTTATAGACTTAGTCTTAATAGCAGGTTCCTGTGTAGATTGAATCCATCCTTGGTACAGTCAACAACTTTTTGACCCTTTTACATCAAGTTGGCATATTGGTAACTTTTTATTCAATCTTAAATTTGATAATAATGAGTTATCTACGTGAGCATACAGACCCTATGTTATGCTCAATCCTAGGCTTAAGTTACCTGCATGTTTTATTTATTTATCATTTTGATACATGTTGATTATACCAAATAAAATCAATTAGTCAAATTACATCAAATCAAGTCCAGTTTGCACAATTTCAGACTGGACCCATCAATTCAGTTCATGGACCCACTATTTTTCCTGAAAAAGAAGAAAGATGGGTCCAACAGACCCATACTGAAAAATCCTTAATATGACCCCCGACATTTTTTAAACAGCCCTTTGACCTTTGACCTCCAGATCACTTGACAAGTCAAAAGTGAACTCTCCTCTAGATAAATAAAATGTCTGAACATAATGAACTTCTATCAAATACTTCAAGAGATACTTTACAGAAACACTTACATTGCTTTGCCCGTGACCTTGACCTGAAGGTCACGAAAAGCATTATGTAGCAAATTAATACATATTGTGACCAAGTTTGATGAATCCTTCTGGAGATATTGTATAAAACTCGATTTTAGTTGTAAGCTATTGTGACCTTCATCGTGATGTCAAGGTCCCCCATAAATAATCTCAGCCAAGGTTTGACCTAGATGCATGCGACGATCACATTTGAAGGCAACTGACTTATAACGTGTAAAGTAATTATCTGGAAAAGGACTGATGGATGAATGGACAGACAGACGGACTGGTTGATTTACTATAGTGCTCCCACATCTATGATGTGGGCCCTAAATATGTGTAAATTAGTAACTTAGGATGAGAATCAAATTATGTTACACAGGGTTCCCCATTTCACACCTACTTACCTGGTACAAGTCATATTTTAACCAGGGCATGTAAAAATTTCAAAGCTTTTGCCCCGGAGACAACCAAAACATTGCTGTTACAAACATAATTTGAATGGATGGGCAAGTTTGTGTAAGAGCAACAACTTGCCATGAGCACTAGCACACATAAAACAATTCAGCGAATCCTGTGGCATGCAATACTAAGCACCCACTCAGAAAAGACTGCAAAACTTTGTAATATCTTTAACATGACCCACACTGTGTCAACTTGTTGCTTAACCTTAACACAAAACATGGTTTAAAAAAAGTCAACCTCTCCTTCACTTTTAGTGAAGTGGACCCACCTCTTCAGGCTCTTCATCATCATCCCAGTTGTCATGTGTTAATTGGGTTCCTGGTCTCCGTTTTGCCATTCTTCTTTTGTTTCAGTGCCTGCCTTCATATATCTTCCTGACAGAAAATTAACATTCCGCAGTGATACAGTGATCAATTTCATTCATTAAAAATCTTAATGTGTGCCAAAGACATTGAAGAAAATATATTAATGACGTGCATTCCCAGTGTAGCCTCTGCAATTGATATAAAGATAGCTTGCAAATCACTACAAGAGTGGCACTGATTGATTATCATGGGTCCCCATCAAAATTCCTCATAAAATTTTATTCAAGTACCAGTACGCCTGCAGTTCCAATAAACAAAAATAAAAATGTGTATGGTAAAGACAACTCATCTTTTCTCTGTCCACTTTCAGCACCTTCTTCCCAAAGAGCACCAAGTGTCTTCCTGGAAAGTGGTTGATTGTCTACAAGACAGTCACTGAGTGAATTAATGAAGGAGTCACTGGCTATATTTCTTGTATGTCAGTTAAATTTTATCAGAGACCAATGTTTTCAACAAGAGATCAGTGACAGCCCTCCTTTTAGCCAACCTTGCGTGCATATTGTGTATATTGGTAACTGCCAGCAAAGATGAAAGTTCCAAATGAGGCTCTGCATGTTTTGTATGCATGATGAACATTTACTTTGACCATTTTGGCTTGAAATATCATACTGTAATCAAATTAACTTGACATGTATGTCCTTTAACCTGCAGGGCATCATATAGTGAGAAGCTGATCGTCGATTTAAATTCCTGCAAGTAGCTTTTTGACTTTGGGATCATGATCAAGGTCATTTGTATGGACAGGGCTTGACAAATTTTGCAGCCCAGAGCTTTCACTGCACTGGGCAACCAGCCACCCCATATATCTATACATGGTAATGAATGGAATAAAGTGGTAGCCCTGCAAGATTTTTTGGTCATCCTGACGTCTTTGCATGAGATTTGTCAAGTTCTGATGTACAATCATTACTCAGTGTCTGTTGAGAACCATCATCAAGTACAACACGTAAGTCCCAGCTCAATGTAGCTCTGTTGAAATCCAGATATGAAATTAAATAGATGCCCAATTGCCATCATATAAATATCAGATATTTTGCACTTCATGTCAAACATTTTTCCAAAACAACAAATATGATAGAGTATTGTGGGCATGCCATTTGAATCCTCATATGCTTCTACTTGTTTTGTATCGAAGATAACTGAAGGTCAACAGTTAAACTTCAACACTGGCAAAGCACCCTGCATTATGAACTTAATTATAGCTGAAAAAGGGACTGAACCATTCCAAGTTTTACCTAAAAAAAATGAAAATGCTTTAGGCCTCCACGAAAACCAAAAACAAACAAAGTCATGGCCGCTCACGTTGCATATCACAAAGACCATGCTCATCTCCAGGTACATTATTACAAGTGTTAAGATTGCATTTGAGGCAACCACACTGATTGATCCCATTCCCAACCTAATGCAAGGATAAATGTTTGTCCTTGATCATATGGTAAATAAAACAGTGAGAGTCAAAGTGATGTGTTTCATGCTATTTTTGGTTATTTCTTTCTCAAAATAAGGGCCAAAAATTTTTGATTGATGATTTAATTTCATTCCTAACAATATGACCTAAAAATTAAAGGAAATCAGATTTCTAGATCTATTCCCCCTTATGCTACAGCTGTCTGACCATAGTCATTTTTGTGCTATATAAACATTCATAGCTTGTATAGTGGCAAGGTCACTCATCTTCAAACTCATCAGAGACCTTATGCAAGACTATAGCCCTTCATAATAATGCTTCAACTGCAATGTGAAAGGCCTATGTCAAAAACTTGTCAAGTTATTGCGTGAAAACCAAATTCACTAAAATGGCTCTGTGACCTCGAAATTTGGGTCCAGGTGATACATCTTTTAATTTGTCTGAGACCATATATAGGATTAAAATCATGTGCAATAAACTTAGGCTTATGTCAAAAACTGTTCAAGTTATCGCATGAAAACCAAATTTCGCTAAAATAGCTTTGTAACTGTAACAAAAGGTGATGCAACAGCTGCTCATGTACCAAGAGAACACGCCAAATTCTGCAAGTTTTTTAAGGCGAGGGGACATAATTACTGCTACTGTGACAGATCCAATAGTCCACTGTGGCCTTGGTTTAGGACTAGAAGTTCCTGCCACTTACTGTTTCACAGAGAATGCAAAGGATACCGTAGCATTGGGCACTCACACACCCAGTTTCTTTGATTGTCTGTAGGTTGTAGAATCACTGACAAACTTTTTGGAGACTTCTTTTTTTTTTTAGATAACTGGGGATGTGTGCTAGTAAGAGCTTGTGCGGTAATTAGGTAATTGACAGTACATATTCCCTAAGGATCATGAAGTTTCATTGAATTCTTCCAAGACTTCTGGCACCAAAAAAAAAAAAAACAAAACAAAACAAAACTGTCAAAGAAAAACGAGCAGAAACTGAAAAAGTAGATTCAACAGTTAATGGGTACTAAATGTATGTCTTCAGAGTTCCACCAGAAGACATAACAAGCAGAAGAAAGTGACAGCAAAACACGTCTTCTCATTTCAGGAGACATTTATAACTGCATAGAACTTGGACTTCTGTGTCTTTAAAAATGTGGTGAAAACACAAATTCTCCAAAAATTTCATTGAGGAGGACGAAAAAACCTACATGGCAGCCCACCACATCAATCCGTTAAAGTCCCCAGAATGATAGTGATGTAAAGGGCTTAAATTATGGTAAAGAGCATTTAACAGTTCTCTTCAGAAACATCGTCCTTGTCTTTGGGCCTGAGCAGGTCCAAATACAGCTGATGGTGCTTGCTGTGGACTTGTGTGGTGCATGTAGACTGCCCCTTTATAAACAGTCGTTAAATGGCATATACTAAAATGTGGATGTGGACAGCATAGGCCATTCTAAAACGTGGATCCTTGTTGCAAAGCCACAATATTTCCATTATGTTTCCAATCTGTGTTTCGTAATTTTTGTCACTATATTCCTTCAGATGAAATCTATAAACAGAGCAAATTTCAGGCCGCGAAAAACGCATATTAGATGAGGAATGGGAAGAACCGTAAAGTACTACATGTATATCTGCGGAGAGCCATTGCATTGATCTTCCCTGCCATTTAACTCAGCATCAGCTCTCTGTGCGAAGCGGTCACTACCTACATGTATACTTTTCTTAATAAATATATCATATTTCATGCAAAACAAATTAAAAGAAAATCAACAAAGGAACTTGATTATTTCAACTTATTTTTATCATCGAAAGTGAAATTAAGACAATACAAGATCTTAAATTCTCCGGCTTTCTAACCCAATTTCACCAGGATGTCTGATTATCTTTGCCAGTTTTGTTTTGGCAAATGATATATATAATTTGATTAACTGTCATTGAATCTTCACCAGAAATGATTAACACCTGAATACAAATAAATCAGGCTTAAACGAATACAAATATGTAGAAACAATTCAGAAGCAAGATATCAGTCGTTGGGCCATTTTCCATGAGATGCCATAATTTTTTCTGGTGGGTTAAAAAGTTCAACTTATTTTTAAGCAACGCCTTTCTGATAAATCCCATCTTTTCCAAGTTGTTTCCATGTCTTGGGTTAACAATACACTGGAAATTGTGTCACTTGTTTGACTGTGAGCACAATGCATATCACAATACCAACATTTCAATAAAGGTGGCACAAACAAATCTAGGCACTTAGAGGAGTGCTGTCTTCAACCTGCTCTCCTGTTTGGGGTTTTTATTTTTAGACCCATAAAACCATATAAATTCTTGTTGCTTGGGATCTTTACATTATATATATAGGGCTGATGATTTTCTGTTTTCAAGGAAAATCCAGCAGAATCGCAGAATGAGTAACAAAAAAACGGATAAGTAATTTTCCCGCGGAATTTAACAGAAATCGGTAAAATTTTCCCTGTAAAAGAAACAAATCAATTAAAGCACCACAAAATGTAGAAAAATCTGCACATTCCCTCTTTTAAAAAACTAAAATTCAAGCTCTAGACCATTTCCATTCTACAAAAACCGCTTTTACCAGGGCGCCGCCATTAATCTCGCAACTCGAAACTCTGGTGTGAACTTAAGTTTCAATAGGAAATATGGCTGCCGCGAAGCCCAAGCGTGGTCACTCTGACGACCGACAAGGCTTTTTGGAAAAAAAACGGAATGATGATAGGGCATACACGGAAAATCCTTGAACCAAAAACGGAAAATCATCAGCTCTATAAATACACCAAGATAATTTTTTTAAAATCCTTTTGGGGGTTGAAAAATGGACATTTTACAAAAGGGTTCGATTTGGAGATTTTTCTCGGGATTCTCGAAAAAATATAGTACTTAAAACTCAAAAATTTGCAAAATAAAACTTCGTAGTCATGTCCAGGTTCAGTTACTTCACTTTTTCCATAAACGCAATAGATAAATTGTAATCGAATATTAATCATGATGCTCGTGAAGATGAACACTTCTTCATGTTTAGGTGGCATAAAACTGCCTTAAAAAACATATTCCAAAATGCAAGGAACCAGTCCTGGGCATGTCTACAAAGTTTCATTTTGCAAATTTTTAAACAGTTCTGAAACTGTCAGAATCTTTTTTTTTTTTCCTTGGTGTATCGAGCTACAGTTTGTTTGACCTGAAAGAAAAACAATGGGAGGTCTGGAACTGGGTGAAAAAATGCCATTTAAAGCAAATATCACAGTTGTATTCACATGTATTGTTTTAATCTCCTTGCCCCTCAGCATGTGGCCATTTGTGCGCTATGTGGCTCTGGAAGATCAGAGGGCAGTCTTTATGACAAGGTTGTTTTTTTTTGGACACGCATGAAAAAGTTGTTTGTTGGCCTAGGTCTCTGAAGACATTCATACACAACCAGCTTAATCAGAGTCTTCAGTAAAAGGCGTGGTCTGTTCCATGATATAAGGCATTTGGGATACAGCCCCTGACCAAGCATCATCATGCAGCAAAGCTGTACAGTTATTGGCGACAGCATGATCCGCGACCTGCTACGGCCAGACAGCGAAGATTGTATCACCCACAATCTTATTTATTATTAAAATTCTTATGCGATAGCCTATTGAAAGAAGTAAAATTTTTGTCAAACAACAGTTCTTGATGGAACAGTTCGACAGTTCGGGAAATTATGATTCAGAGCATCAAATCAGTGTCAATTTTAGGCTTCTGTCTCTTTAAAACTAGCTGAAATGGCAACAACAAAAAATTGCCTCCTACAAAATACAGACTCGATTACGCTATCGTTACCGTTGGACAACTAAATCAACTTTGTGCATCCACCCTAGACCACAGCACCATACTCTAGTATAGGCTTAACGTGTAAAGTATATTAATTCCAACGAATGTCTGCTGAGTTGCCACATGACAGGCTGTTAAGTATGACTGACAGATGGCATTGTTCCGCAAAGCAGCTGAAAACCAAAAGTGACACATGGACGTTCAGATGTCACATCCCTCTGTGGTTTTTTTTGCGTTTTTGTCATATTTCTAGTTTAGTTAGGACCCTGAAATTTTGCCAACTTATAGAAAGACATTTATCTAGTAAAAACTGATAAAATCTCATGGTGTCTTGCCTGTCCTTAAATGCCATGGCGGTAGTTAGTGTGCAGAACCATTGAAGCACAAACAATGCATAAAATATATTTACATTGGCACATGTACTAGTTTATTTCAAATTTGTAGGAAACTCTTTTGACAGAAGCTACAAATGCAATCACAAAAATATAAATCATGTGAAATGGTAATGTGGTTTTGGACAGATTTCATGCCCACTTATTGCCTGTACAGCAGGCCTTCTACCTCCAGTGAAGTACATAAATATCAGAACATAGAAAAACAGAGTCTGCTTTGCAGGTAACCCCACTTATTACACCACCATGTAAGTAGGTTAGCACGGCTATACATAGCCTCCCATCACCCAAAAAATACCTTGCCCATGCCCTCAAGACCCATTAGCCAATGTATATTCCTAATTATTATTTCCGTCAAGTACTGGAAACCAAAGCTGGGTAACCGGGCTAGTCTGGTACAGATTACTTCAATCTGTTCTTCTTAACATGAATAAAATTGAGCTCTGTATGTAGGGGCAATTAACAATGTTTCTGCAAGCAAAAGATTCAGAGGGACCAATTAAATTGTCATATATCATGTGCACAGTGCTTTTTATGTGTGACTGACAGATGGCAAAGGAGGGAAAATTTTATGCAGGGAATGCCTTTTTGACCAAAAACATTGGGCATTATTACCTGCAGCTACTGCAAGAGCATGATCCTTGAACCCAGTAAGGTATATGCAGCAGCCTACTGCAAGCCAAAGTTAAGGAGACAAATTGGGCGATTACAATGAGGCACTGGTGGAAAATGAAGCTATGCAAATAGTGCAAGAACACAGCCTAATATTGCAGCCCTACTGTCCAAAAGGCTCGAAGCTAATACATGATTGACATCATGACAGTTAATAGTTATGTTGCCATCCATGTCTGTACTCAAGTTGTCGCGCTAATTAAAAGTGCAAAAAAACTGGACAAGGGCCACGACGGCAAAGACGCCTGTCTGTGGTGCTGTGTTGTGTTTCACTTGAAAACAACAGTAGACTTTGGTTTACGAGAGTAGGACCGGTTTCAAAAGTCCTGGGCTCTTCAGAGATTATCAAAGATTGCCACATTCCTTTTTACCTTGGTATTTATAGGCCCAGGTAATGTGCTGGCATGATGTAAAACCCATTGTCATTACATTAGGAAGAACTATTTGGATACAGTGTTGGTCCCCCCCCCCCCCCAAAAGTGCTTATTAAAAGGCCAACATGTCTCATGCAGCCTTCAGGTTCTGTTGAATCATGGAGTTGGAAAAAATACCAACTCCCTGTAAAAAGTAAACATATTTATATTTACCCTACAGGCCTTCACATTTGAAAATTACATGGCAGTTGTAAATCTCTCTACAATAAGGTGAAGGCAATGTTTCTGCCAGAGGGTAATGAAGGTAAAAAATCCTACCCTAAACAGAAATGGAGGGATAAGATTTCCTACTATAAAAAATCAAGAGATGTGACAATCAAGCCTATATTCAGCTCAAAATGTACTAGAATACACATCAGATCACCCTTTTTTTCCAAATTTGCTGAGTGAGGACTCCCATCCCTTACAAAAATTTCCTACTCTAGAAAAAGCTTCTGGCAGAAACCCTGGAAGATAAGCTGTTTGGAGAGTTGTTCCACTCATTACCTTTGTTTTGGGGGGCAGATTTTGAGCATGAAAAACAGTTCACTTGAAATGAGTTTTATGCAAGTGACCGTGTTCGGGAGATATCATTCACCGCAGAAATGAAGGCTTGGCCTTTGGGCTGAACAGAACTTACCTCTGAGTCGTCCAGGTATGGATGAAACCACTCTGACATTTTGGCACATTATGTACATGTATCTACTTACATCAACACTTGTCTTATCTCTGCATCTTCATTCCAAGTTCAAAGGTATTTGTATTTTACCTCAAGTGTAGGGTATTTCAGGTGCCCTTAAACAGGGAAAACTTTTAACAAGACACACAAAAACTGCACAATAGACTCTTGCGCAAATATCTATAAATGCAGATTTGCAATTTTCTTTAAGTTTACTAACCATGTTAGCCTTGCCTTCT
The DNA here is from genome assembly GCA_964020975.1 of Hermodice carunculata. Lineage (NCBI taxonomy): Eukaryota > Metazoa > Annelida > Polychaeta > Eunicida > Amphinomidae > Hermodice > Hermodice carunculata. The sequence continues at coordinate 73,144,949 of OZ026612.1, read as the reverse complement.
TAAAATCAGCCAAATCTAGTCAAATATCTCCTTAAATCTTCATAATTAATTTCAAAACTAATTAAAAACAAACGAATCAAGATTACAAGTTCCAGCTTAAAAACTCCCCTTGTTGTGGTTTAAGTTACCCAATCCATACCTGTTGACTCAAATATTAGCTCAAGGGGAAATTCTTGGGACAACATTACCAAAGCATTTATGGGGAAAGGGTTAAAGAGTCAGGAGATTTTACCAAAAATGGGGGATCTGTCAAAAGCCTTGAGAAAGTGATCCCCACTGTCTTAATAACAAACTAGGAAATGTTTGTGCCTCTGCTCTCAAGAAATTTACATGCAGATACCACCAATACCAGCTGTCGAATAATTTAGTCCTTGAATTAATACATTAATAAAAGTAGTAATTCAAACAAGGATCTATTATGTCTTTTGCAGCAACATGCCCTGCAAAGGTGAAGTATATAATATTTTGAAGATGAAGACATAATTCTTGTGACGTTTGTTAACCCCACCAGTCATGTGGGCTTGGAGCGTGTGTTCCCATACTCATTACAAAAGTCGAACAGATTGTCTTCAATTTTAGAATACCTTGAAATGAAACTGACATGTGATGGAAAAGTTGTACTTTCGAAGCACCATGCATTTTGGCAGCTCTCGCCATCAAACACACAGGGGGCATAGTTGGGGCTGACCCGATTGCAGCCCTGACATTCCAATACGGGCCCTACATTTTACTGTTCATGTGTACATATACTGAGTGACATACTCTCCCTTGGAGCACCTGTGTGTATGATATAGCTGTATGACACACTGAGACAGTTCGTTCTTCTGCTGTTATTTACTTGTATTTGTTTTGTTGTGTAGCTATGCCATACCATGCTGTTCTGGTTTATGTCAATCAAGTTCTTCCATGCCTGCACATACAGAAAATACTTCTGCACACTATGCATCTGTATAGCTGGAATGAAAATGTATCACTGCCGGTTCACAAATTAGATTTTGAATACTCAAAAGTCCATTATACGGGACACCATTTCGTTTTGATACTCATAGACCTGCAGCCCAACTGGAATACACATATTAAAGCCCGCCAGAACGTGTGTGTATTCAGTCTAATGAACAAACTTTGTGTAGTCCTATTCATTTCTAATCGGATTGCAACACACAACTCGAGTTACGTATTCCGTTAGTGTGGTTCTTCAGTAAACGCTGGTTAAACACTGTTAATAATATCTTCGTTGTTGCCGTTGTCCATGTCAGTCTCTGCAACCTGCACGATTTATCCCAGTAACTTGTGCAAGTTGTGAACTGTCACACGTTCAACAGTGTGCAACACTGACACAAATGTCTTTCAAAATATAGGTGAAGAAGTGACATGTTGACTTTTTTGGCGACTTCGTGATCTACTTTGACCAGCACATGGTCCCAAAAGATTTACTATAATGTAAATAGCTTACATATGTCGTAGTGACCCTCAACTTACCTCAGAGTAACTGAAAACACTCAACCACTTGATCCGCGCTACTCCTGTCATTCCACACACGAGGTGGCCGCCATTGAGAGCCACATTTTAAGGAATATTTGGAAAATATTAATGCGCCCGGCAACATCATTTTTCCATTTCTTTCCTCTGAAGAGTCAACAACACGAAGAAGAAAAATATCATGTGAATTTTTGCCAGGCATATAATTATTACAACTGTTACCTAGTCTTTTTTAAGTTAACGCAAGAGTTATTTTGCTACTTTTTACTAGTTGGCGCAATGAAATAGTGCAACGGCGTAATGTGGTCTCTCAGGCTGGGCTGCATCCGGGAACTTTCCTTGCCCATCCAGACCTTATCACTCAGAATGTAATAAGAGAAAGACAAAATGTAGTACGTCGTGGTCCAAAATTAAGACCAAACAGTTAGCCAATGCCCGCCAGTCAGGTTTTTAAAAATTGATAAAAGTTGTAAAAGAACTCCTTCTGTTTATAATCATCCACTAATATTCGTATCGTCATAATGTTTTTGAAGTTTTGAGGTTCGCGGAGAGAAGTGATTCGGCTCCAACCTTGTTTTTGTACTTCCAAGCCCGCAGAGGACCGAACACAACTCTTGTGTTTATGTTTACTTCATTGGATTTAACATCGAATTTATATGATTATTTTCGGAGTCTGAGGAAGACAATACAGGCCGCAGGATGTCCCGCGTGGACCTGAACAGCATACAGGCGCAGCTGAAAGTTGCGATACAACGCCATCAGGTTGTATTTGCAAACTTACTTACACCCATTCATCAAATGATTCTCCATATCTGTGATTGCATTTTTCAAGTTTTGTGTAGATGTTAATTTTGAAGATCGATTTAGAAACATGAAACTTGCATCAATTTAGTAGTGTTATGTCAGAACTTAACACTAACATACTTGTAAAAATTATTACGGATAAGACAAAAATGTACGGACACCAAGGCTTCCCTGTTCCGCGAGACAAGAAACGGAGAATTGACAGGAAAGTCGAAATGACCCACTTGCTATATACCGACTTGTGCAACTCACTTTGTCTCCAGTTGTACTCGTTCATTTCAACAGATTTACTTATTATGTCTATCTTGGTTGCAGATTTTGGTGGCTAAGATGAAGAGTGACCCCCAGGTGAGTGTCTTGAATTTATTAGCCACGTCCCTGAAATTGTGGACTTTTTGCAATATCGCTCTGCGCTCATGTTTCAAGCCGATTTTCATGGCCGTCGATTCAGTGTGAATAGCGTTATCTGTCGTGGATGCTGAATTGATTAAAACTCATCATTTGCTGCATAGTCATCTAGACTTAATTTTCTTGCAGAATGTCAGCGTACAGAAACAGCTTCACGAGATTCAGACAGAAATAACATCACTCAGCGATAGACAAGTATGGCATTTTTATTTTCTTATCTGACCTGTACTGTAGTCCGCACTTGTGCATTATAATATTGATTTTATGCCGAGTACAACTATGTTCAGTTGTGCCACACTTTGGGGGACCTTATTATGTTCAGTCCTGTATTTCCATCATGGATAATATTGGGTTTTTGCTGCTGGAAATTGTGATGATGGGTTGATATTTAAGTCCATGCATTGTAGCAACGTTCACGGCTAATAACTGCATGTGGTATGTGAGCAAGCACCATCACAAAAGAGCTTCATTGTCAATAATAAGGATGATTGATAATGAAGCCATATCCACTCTTGTAACATGAAAGTAGTGCAAAAAATTAATTGGTTTATTCAATTTTTTTTTCGTGAAAAAGCTCTGTTATTTGTTCAAATGTATGAAATGAAATAAAAGTTCATCATTCATTTATTTTAAGTACAGAATGTTCTTTTTTTTTCTTCTTTTTTTTTCTTTTTTTTTTTCTTTTTTTTGTTTACGTTTTTGTTTGCTTATGAGGAGTCTTGGTCAAATCAAACAAGTATGTGTATTTTAAATGCTTGCAGAATCCAAAAATAAACAAAACAAAAATGGAAAGGTACATGCCTACTTACATAGAGAATGACATTTAAAACACAGAAATAGCAACTTTGAAGGCAGTACTATATGATAATTTATGTTAGCCTCGTAATTCATTAGCACCAGCAGTTATCAATAAACATTTCTGAAAGGTGACATTAAATCCCCTTTCAGTGTAGTGGCGACAGTGATGGTGATAAGATGCACTCAATGTTCAGCTCTGTTCACAAATATTCCAAAGGATAAGCAAATGTGCAGAAATCATTTATGTGGGGGATGGGGGTGTCAGGATGCTGGTATAGATAATAACTTTGCCCCAGTACTAAGTATGGAAACGAAAAAATTAAGAAACGGTGACTGGTACGAAGTGCAGAAAATAAACAGGCTTCCAGTATGCAAGTACAGTAAATAAAAATGCCCAGTGTGCCAGTATGGAAAACCTCTTTACCCCCTTCTCTTATTTGTAGTATGGTATAAATTCAAAAAGCAATACTCATATGTACTTTTGTTCACATGTTCCAAAAAGATGAATATGAAAACATTATCTTTGTATCAAGCTGAGTATTACTACCCAATACACAGAATTTTGGCAGGTGAGAAGTGTGAATTCCCATTGTATTGTATATGAAAACTAGGATTACAGTACATGCATTTATTATTTTTGCAGATTAGTTAGTAAGTTTAATACATGCATGTTCCAGTCAAGAACTACAGTCATAAGTTTTAAAGTTACGAGCTGAAACAGCATGACGGTATTGAAGATACACAACCCTGGTCTTGTAGAGTGAATTGCCCTCTGTTGTGCATGTTGTATATCTGAACGATCAGTTGTTGTGTTCCCCAATGTATGTACTCCATCATTACATAGTTGTAAATATGGTAATCCTATTCATATGTGTAAGGTAGTTTTTATCATTTAAGTATTTAGTTTTAGTATCATTTTGTATAATATTGACATTGCATATTTAAGGTAGACATGGACACAGTGTTTTTGTTTTTCAGTATGTTCCATATTTTGTTCACTTGTGTTACAAAGCTGCAAATTGTTTCAGGTGATGATGTGTCAGAATAGATTTCTTAAAATATTTTGATTAGATGGAGTTGACACTTTTCTAGATTGAAAAATACTTACAACTTAAAGTATGCAACACAGCATAGCTTTATTATTTTAGCTTCTCAAAGATACAGATACCAAACTATTGATTGTGATAACATAATGCTGTATCAAGGGACTCTAAACTTCACCAACACGCAGAGTAAATATTTCATAACATCGTTTTAAACATTTTTTATGCCTATCATTTGTTGACCTTGGGTCCATTATGGTAGCTGTGGCCGGCCCACCACACTTCCAATGAAAGCGGTTGGGAGAAAGAGCAGTGTCCTGTATTAACCCCTCTTTCTTACAATTACTTGAAGCAATTTTCCAGAAAGTATCATATCCCTTCTAATTAGCACACACACTCCAATAAGTGCACACTCCCAGTTCAGGACTTGCCCAGCATGCAAAATTATCGTACAATCCACATCTTTACCAGGAACTTTTATTTTACTTTAGAGAGTGCTGCACTAATGCTTCTTTAGTAGAGAGTTTAAGCAAACCTATCCTTTGCCTGTCTCTCAAATGTATAAGAAGCTGGTGTTTCCAGTCCATATGCCAATCATCTGTTGATCTTGGGTCCATTATGGTAGCTGAGACCGGCCCACCACACTTCAAGGAAAATTTGAACATTTGGAGTTCTCCATTGGTATATACCCAGCAAATTTACCCTCTCTTCCCTGTCACTGCATATTTATCATATGGATTGCCCACAAAACTTAGTTCAGTTTAACTCATTCCATACCAGTCCCTGATTTTTTTGCGTATATTTACCTAGACTTAAGACGACAATTGCATATTTAAATTCTTCATAAAGTTAGCTTCGTTCAAGTACCAACATGTGTATAGTCTTAAGTCAGTGGTTCTGGCACTGCCTGGCAAGTCATGATGCAGCTGCTACAAGGGCAGCTGCAGCATGACTTGCCAGGCAGTGTCAGAACCACTGACCAAGGCCTGTGACCATAATATGGAATGAGTTAAATATGTTTCCGTCAGTGTTTATATACATGAAATCCCAAAATTACTGACGGTGAGTCCCACCGTTTTAAGTCCGTCAGTAAAACTTCAATGGCCAGCCCCCACATGTGTGAGTTTGAATATCAGTTCAAGTTGAATTTTATTAATTTGGAGCCATTTGTAAGTTTTATGGCAGCAGAGTTGAGTCTGGTAGTGTGATTGACAGATGGAGGATGGAGTCCACTGATTATTGTTGTTACCTGTTGAGACTGATCAGAAGTTAATTTACGCTTAGCATTAGGACCTGTGCTTTTTTTTTATTTTATTTTTTTTCTAAGAGGCCATTTCTCAAGGGAAAAAGTAAAGCATTCAGTGCACTAAATGGAAGGAGTACTATATCAGAGATGCCTACTTTTACGATTTGTCCGTATTTCGTACGATTTTTTGCTAAAAATATGATGTTACGGAAATAATTATTCGTACGGCAAAAATAAAAAGCGGTGCAAAATCAAATTCGCCCTTTTGTTGCCAGACCGTTTACTGGGCATGTGCATTAGGTTCCTTCGGAACTTCCGCCGCGGGAAGAAACCACACGTTTCAGCTGACATGCCATGGCTAAACGAAGCCGTGAAGGGGTTTCTACAGCAGATTTTATGCAAAAACCAGCGAAGACACGCGTTCAAAGCTTCTTACAAAGATACTCTTATGAATGGCCGTGCTTGGTGTCAAGTAACAAGGGAGAAACCTACGCATTTTGCAAACTTTGTAGGAGCGATATCAGCATCGCACATGGTGGAAAAGATGACTGCCGACGCCACGTGCGGTCGAAAAAACACCAGGACTATGCAAAACTTGAAAAAGACTCGTTGAAATCTAATATGTCGCATTATTTAAGGGCTACAAACGAGAATTTGTGCAGAACTGAAGAGCTGAAATATAATATAACATTAGTGGAAATATCTTTTGTCGATATGTGTGTCGAAATGAACCTGCCAATGTCCACAATGGATAAAATAACGTCAATATGCAAAACTGTGTTTCAAGATTCCGTAATAGCCATCAGCTATGTTGTATAAGCATCTGCTGAGTGTGGAATATGAATTAAAATACAACAGAAAGTCGAACAGTGACATGATTATCGGGGAAGAAGCTCGCACTTTTATCGCTAAGAAGGAAGCCAACAATCTTAGAGATGAGAGAATTGAGGAATTTTACAACAATGCAGTGGTGTTTTTCAAGACTGCATGTAAATATATCCTTGAAAAACTGCCTCTATCTTGTAAATTACTTGAACATGTTGAGGTTGCTGATGTATGTAAACAGACAGAGACAAAATGGGCTGATGTGGATTATCTGGTGTCACTCTTTCCCAGCTTGCTGGGTAGTGAGAGCAAAGATACATTGGCTGCTGAATTTGCTGCATATCAAATCACAGACCTTCGAGCACATGTGAAAAAGTCCATAGACAAAACATGGGCTGCTATAGCATTAATTAAAGACGAAAATGGAAAACCAGTATTCAGAGTTTTGCCAACAGTGATGCTTAGTATATTAACAATCCCCCACTCAAGTGCTCACTGTGAACGTGTTTTTAGTGTTGTAAGAAAAAGCCATATAGACTTCAGACCAAATTTGGGACAAAATACTTTGGAATCCATTGTGGTTGCCAAGTCTAGACCTGGTGAAGCAGGTCAAAGGCAGTACTCAAAGAAGGAATTAAAAACACTGAAAAGTTGCTATGTAAAGCATTTGAAGCACTATGATGTTTGATGTTGAAAGACTGTTGCCTGGACAGTGACATTAAAATAATATGACTTTGTGTGCATGGTGTTTAAAGCTGCCTCCCTTCATGGTGGTGTCTTCGCTGGTTTCCCTAAAATTTGTTTTAAATACTTTTAAATACACAAAGTTAAAAAGTACTTTTTAGAAGACTAATTTTAATCATGAATAATTTTATCAATAAAAAGATGTTCAAAATGTTTTTGTTCGTCTCCAAGTTATACTGATAGAGCTGTTACTGAAAAAGAGTGAAAATACTGAAAACGACAGAAAAGAATACTATTTCTCTGAAACCCAGGTAGGCGTCTCTGCTATATATATTTAATTGTGAAATTGTTGTACATTGGGAAGTATTAAGCAACATGAATTTTGAGTGTACCAAAGGTACTGTGAATAAATATCCTTCCAGATGTCTTGCAATAATTTTGTAACACGATGTTTCAGAAGAATTATCCGCGTCCCAATCCTATGAAAATATCAAAGTTCTTACACTTTAACAGCATCAAAAAGAGCCAGATGTGCCACTTTTACTGTGCCCGGCATTCATGCTTTCACCTTTGGCATGTTGTTTAGACATAGGCGGAAGTGAATGAAGGAAAGTGGTGGTCTGGGCGATCTCCAGGCTGCTATTGGTCCACGTGACTTATCTGGAATCAAAAGAACAACTGAAAATTGGTCTGAGGAGATATTCAAACATTTTAAAATGCACCTGTCAATATGCTCAGCCGGTTAAAATTCATATAAACATACGAACTTTAGTGACTTCTGTAAAATGTGTTGATTTAATTTTTTTTTTTTGCCCAACTTTATAAATTTTTCTTTTTATTCTTTCCTCCAATTTAAAAATTTTGCTTGAAAAAAAATAAGTAGACTAGTTTCATTTTCATTTTTTTTTCGACCACGGCAGCCATAAAATCTGCTAACAAACAAAGGAATAAATAGACAAATTAGAGTGAGTGCTGTTGTCTGGGCCAACAGAATATACAAGTCTGTTCTGTGGGCCCAGATACCCAAACGAGCTTTGGTTTGTATATCCCATGTTTTACAGTGAATTAAATGCAGAAAAAAGTGATTTCAAATCATGTTTTATTCAAGTGGATTGCACGATTGTTTCCCTAGCAACACATGGCTAATTTGCATATGAACTATGTAATGCAAGGAAGCAGATCACATAGCCGTATTACAGGCATTTGTAGCGAGTGCAAGCACAACCATGGGATAAAAAAAAAAAAGAAAGGTATAACTGGCAAACTCGATTCAAGATGTAGACACACTTGAATAGATATATGTATCATGCCTCACTTTTGGCAGTACTTGGATAATGAGAGCACATACATGTGCTGTTTTCACAGTTAGATGACTGAAATACAGTCTTTGAACATGTACTGTTTTCACTGTTAGATGACCGAAATACAGTGTTTAGGTCCTTATTGTGGATTGTGTCAACCTGAATCACACACACACACACACACACACACACACACCAGAAACTAGGACCCCTATGTTTACTAATTGTTGTGAAGTGCTAGTTCATGCTGTCTAGATTGAAACATTGATCTGATTGTAAAGATTTCATTAACCAGTCTATAAAAGCTAGTCTTATCAATTTTTGTTACGTTTATGATCATGGAATTTTACACAAGAATGGACCTTACTTGGGCATACATTAATACCATATGTATACATACACATTGCCTTTGTTAAAAAATACATGCAAAAATTAATGGGAATTTTGGTTCTTAATTTGTGTAGTTAAAGCATTGGTTTTCAGTGTCTTATGTTTGGTGCCATGTTGCACTTCAGGAACTGTCCTGCCATGTGTGATTTGTGGTCAGTTATGGGTCCCAATCACCATGCAAATTAGGCCAAAGAAAATAAATAGTGTGTTTGAGGTTACATGCAAAAATAAATAGGGTAGGTAGGTAGGCTTTTTTTTTTTAATTTTTTTTTTTAATTTTTGCTCTGAAAACAGAAGAAAAGTGACTTAAAATAGATAGATTGTGCATTTCATGAAGAAAATCTGCCTAGATTTTTTATTTTTTTTGAAAATCAATAAAAAGTTTTAGGGTAGGGGGTTTTGGCAAGGATCGGTAGGGAAACCCCAAACACAGACTTTTTTTTTTTGGCCTTATGTATAAAGAAAAAAAAAGAAACCCCATTGAAATTTTGACATACATGTGTTCTATGAATGAATATCTAGGTTCCTTGAGTTACTGGGGGTGCCACCTAGTGGATCATGTAATATGGCCCAAAAGTGAAAAAATTTAAAATGTTCAGGTGTGTTTGATTTTCAGTGGATCCTTATGAAATTTGGGGGGAGACATTCTGCAGGCTACATTATATGTCAGACCTGAAGAATGCAGGAGGTGCCGTCTTTAGGTGAATAGGCAACAGTATTTATTATTTGGTGAAATTCATGCAATTTATTTTCATGAGAAATTTTGGGGCTGATTTCACCAAATGTGTATCTGGAATGGAAGCTTGATATTGCATGATTCTGGATCATGTTGACTTACTTTCTCAAGGTCATGGAGGAAAAGTATTTCAGGTGTAGTATTTTTGACTCATCTGGCTTTAGGTCTGTATGTCCGTTAACTTTTGCTCATTAGCGTGAGGCCTTCCACAGTTTTCAAGTTAGCCCAACATAACTTTCATGACTGTCAGGGTATATATGAAATACTGTTTATGGTCTACCATCTTTAATTTTGAATGGATCTTCCATGAAATTTGCTGGAATTTGCCAAATTTATAGGATATATAGACCATGTCTAATGCTAGAATTGTATGTAATATCAGTGACCGTGACTTATTTTTGTGAGGTCACCATGTCTGTAAAGTTGAAAGAGATGATTTTGTAATGGCAGGGTGTAGCTTGGACTTCAATGGCAGTGTCAGCACAGCCCCAGACAGGCCTCTGTGCCACGTACATAATGTCCTTAATATTTTGTCCAAAGGTCACTGAGGACATAAAGGTCAGGACTCACTCATTGTTGTCTTGGCGCATACAACAATATATATCACAGGAGTTGCACAAATAAGCTATGATTACATGTTGAGCGAAGTGCCATGTGGTGGACAATTTTTACATTAAATGTACATAATCTTTATATGTTCAGAAACCACTTGAGAACTCCCAACTTTGAAATGAACAGGTGAATTTAGCCACGATGCCAGCAGAGAATTAGGCCCATCAGCCTCTTGTTTGTCAATATGCAAGTGACAATAAGCCGCAGGGTTGATAAAAAAAAGATTCACTTCAGACTTGGTGGGTATGTACCTTCGTTGGGCTTCTACCTACTTGTCAGTCAGCTGAGGTTTTTTGAGGGTCCTTCGTCCACAATTCACATTTTCGACTTCTTCTCAAAAACCGTCAGCCAGATTCACTTCAAACTTGGTGGAGATGTGCCTTGGGTGGGTCTCTATCAAGTTTGTTCAAATGGTCATGGTCCAGTGGTTTTTGGATTTTTAATGAATTTTTTGGTTCTTTTTTGGGTAAATCTTAAAAGAAAATCTTCTTCTCTGAAACCACTCACCCAATTGCTTTGATATCACACAAGAACACTCCCTGGGACACTTAGTTCTTAATTTGTTCACCAGGTGGCACTGCAATTTTTTCCTAATTTTTTATGAATTTTTGTGTGTTATAGCTATTTTCGACTTCTTCTCCAGAACCATCACTCAGATTAAGCTGAAACATGGTGGATATGCTCCTTGTAGAAGGGTCAAACAAAGTTGTTCACTATGTGGGAAGGCTGCGGAGTCCTGATTTGTAACGATTTTTTCAATTCTGGTACTTGTCGGTCAATGCAGCTTTCCTATTGATTACTATGGAAGTCAATGGGCATTCTAATGCTAATTCACATTTTTGACTTCTTCTCCAAAATCGTCAATCCAGATTAACTTCAAACTTGGTGGCAATGTACCTTGGGTGGTTTCTACCAATTTCGTTCAAATGGTCATGCTCCAGTGATTTTTTGATTTTTAATGATTTTTTTTTTTGGGGGGGGGGGGACAAATCTTAAAAAATCTACTTCCCCGAAACTGCTTACCCAAGTGCTTTGATATCACACAAGAAGACATCTAGGGAATCCTTGTTGTTAATTTGTTCACCAGGTGGCGTTGCAGTTTTTTGTAATTTTTTTGTGAATTTTTCTGTGTTATAGATATTTTCGACTTCTTCTCCAGAACCGTCACTCAGATTAAGCTAACACTTGGTGGATATGTTGCTAATGGAAGGGCCAAACAAAGTTGTTTACTGTGTGGGAATGCTGCGGATTCATGATTTTTAATGATTTTTTCAAGTAGGCTCCTTTGGGGTAAATGCACCTTTCCTATTGATTACCATGTAAGTCAATGCGCATTTTAATGCTTATTTACATTTTCGACTTCTTCTCCAAATGCATCATCCAGATTTACTTCAAACTTGGTAGCAATGTACCTTGGGTATGTGCCTACCAGGTTTGTTCCAATGGTCATGTTCCAATGAATTTGGATTTTTTTTATGATTTTTTTTCAAAAATCTCTACAAAAGTTTTAATAGGAAAACTTAACATGGGGATTTCTTGTAATGGTCATAACTTTAATAATATTGATCAGATTTACTTCAAACTTGGTGGGGGTGTGCCTTAGGTGGATCTCTACCAAGTGTGTTCAAATGGTCACGCTCTATTGAATTTTGGATTTTTTATGATTTTTTGGGGGTTTTTGGGGGGGCAAACCTTCAAAATTCTTCTCCTCTGAAACCGCTCACCCAATTGCTTTGATATTGTACGTAGACACTCCCGGGGACCTCTAGTTCCCAATTTGTTCACCAGGTGGCGCTGCAATTTTTTTTTAATGAATTTTTTGTATGGTTTTGCTTTTTTTCATTTGTTCTCAGAACTGTCACTCAGATTGAGCTCAAATGTGATGGATATATTGTTGTGGAAGGGTCAAACAGTTGTTTAGTAGGTGGCACTGCTTTGGATTCCTGATTTTTAAGGATTTTCAATTCGGGTACTTATCGTTCAATGCAACTTTCCTATTGATTACTATGTAAGTCAATGGGCATTCTAATGCTAATTCACAGGACAACTGACACGATATTTACTGTTTACTTGATAACTTGAGATCTGTTTTGAGTTAGCTACACATGTTAATTATTCTGTATGAAGGTCATGCTGAGGCAGTACATGAATGACCTTGACCTCGTTTGTGGGGTCACAGTGCAACATACATTAATTTTACTCTTCATTATAACTTGAGAAGTATTTGAACTTTGATGGTGCACATGTAGGTGTTCTTCTATAAAGGTCAGAATTACTCAGAACATGGTGTCCTTGATCCTTTCCCAAGTTCATAGAGCTGCAAGTGTGATGAATGTTAAGATCAGCTGAGGCACGGGCTGTTCACACAGCCCTCTTGTTTTAATTTGTCATGCTCCAGTGATTTTTACCCTTGGCACAAAAAGTGCCGGAGGGTTTTGTTGAAAATTTTTGTGAAACTTTAAATGTATTTATTTGAAGGCTGTATGAGTGGCGTCAACCCTGATGACATTGGCATGATATTTCCCAAAAAAGTTTCACTGTAGCTTTACCAAATTTTTATCAGAGATCAAACTTATAATTGACCAGGATTCTATTGAGAACCAGCTTCCTCTGATTATTTAAAAACCTATATATGAAACTTTTAATGTATTTATTTGAAGGCAATCTGAGTGGCATTAACCCTGATGATGTTACCAGGATATAAAACCTTGAAACTTTTATTTTATTTATTTGAAGGCCGTGTGAGTGGCATCACTCTGACAACATTACCACAATATCTAAAAAAATATTCACCAGAGCTTTACCAAAATTTTATCAGGTATCCACCTCATAATGGACCATGTTCCTATTGAAAACCAGCTTCCTCTGATTATTTAAAAACCTTTATGAAAATTTTAATGTATTTATGTGGAGGCGGTTGGAGTGTCACCATCCCTGAGGACATTAGGACAATATCTCAAAAAATATTGACTGGACCTTTACCAAATTTTTGTCAGGATGCATGTTTTGATGGACCAGGTTCCTTTTTGTATTTGTAAATTTTTTACGAACTTTTAAAGTATTTATTTGAAGGCTGTTTGAGTGGTGCACAAGGGGACGACATTATCATAATATCTCAACAAGGATGCACTGCAGCTTCAAATTTTTATGAGATATGCATATTATGATGGAAACATTCCTATTTGAAAACCAGCTTCTTCTTTTTATGTAACATATGAAACTTTTACAGAATTATTTGAAGGCCATCTGAGTGGCAACCAAATGGACAATCTTGTGGCCATAATATCTCAGGATGTCTTCGTCACAGCTTTATCAATTTTTTGGTGCAGTCGCACCATATTATGACACCTGTGCAGGCTCAAAAAAACAAGTGCAGAATTGAGGGAAAAAGATTCTGAGTGCAGAGAGTAATCCGTTCTCTGAACGTTACTTTTTTTTTTTTTTTTTTTTTTTTTTTAGCTAAGCGGACTGACAGAATCCGTTTGCGTCCTGCGTCCGTCTGTCCTTCCGTCTGTCGTCAGACTTTTTATATTCTCGACTTCTTCTCAAAAACAGCTACATAGAATGTTTTGATTTTGCACATGGATGATCCCCAGGTGGACCTCTACCAAGGGTGCGAAGCAGATGATGATGCAATAATTTTTCTATTTTTTATGTATAATTTAATTTATGTTTTGAAAAAAATTAAAATTTCTTCATCTTAAGAACTACGAAGCCAATTGCTTTGATATTGCACATAGGGTCATCTGGGGTCAACTAGTTCTTATTTTGGCCACCAGGTGGCGCTGTGATTTTTTCCTATTTTTGTATGAATTATTGCCTCTTAAGGCTATTTTCAACTTCTTCTCCACAATGGCAATTGCTTAAAATTTTATCAGAATATAGTTGGACATTAGGTAATGAAAGTTTGCGAAAATGATATGGATATGTTAATTTTAGGCAAAGTTATGGGATATTAAACTTCGCAACTGTATATTATTAGTTATTCACTGTTTTAGTGTGAAATACAGGAAGTATCTCCCCCAAAGATAGCTGTATTACCCGAGGCGAAGCCGAGAAGTAGGAAGTATCTCCCCCAAAGATAGCTGTATTACCCGAGGCGAAGCCGAGGGTAATACAGCTGTCTTGGGGGAGATACTTCCTGTATTTCACACTAAAACAGTTAATGACAATTTTATCCCACTTTTCATGATGTAATTTCATGCCCAAAAAATCTTCACTCCCACCTGCTTCCTTAAGATACGTCTTTAACAAACGTGCTGCTCCTTCATTTCCTTTTACTGTGTTTTTGGGGGTAGCCTTCTGTCTCTTCGCCTCCCTCTCTTCATCAGTTAGGTGAGCAAATCGACGTTTAACTTTTTGTGGCTGCTCTTCGCTGTTCGACCCGTTGCTGCTGCAGTTCACTTCACAGTCAGCCATCATGTTGTCGTCTGCAGTGTGTCAAGGCTTGTATCGCATGACAGAGACTTCTGGTTGCTGATCTATGCACTAACCAGATAGGGAGATACAGCGAGAATACCGCTGTATTCCCCGGCCAGTTACGAGAATACCGCTGTACTGCCCGGTCAGTTTCAGGAATCGCGCTGTATTTCACCATTGCAGTAATTAATGCACAAATAAGGGTGATACAAAGAGTGTACCATAGCTATTAACCAATCAGAAGCCAAGGATTCTGTCAAAAACGGGATAAATATATATATGGCAATACAGTGCATATATTACACTATTGTATTTACCATTTTGACTTCTTCTCAAAAACCGCTGGATGGAATGTTTTAATTTTGCACATGGATGTTGCCCAGGTGAACCTCTACCAAATTTGCGAAGGAGATGATGATGCAATAATTTTTCTATTTTGAATGAATTTTTCAATTTATTTTTTGAAAAAAAAAAAATTTCTTCATCTCAAGAACTACCTGGCCAATTGCTTTAATATTGCACATAGAGTCTCCTGGGGTCAACTAGTTCTCATTTTGGCCAGCAGGTGACGCTGCAATTTTTTATGAATTTTTGTGTGTTAAGGCTATTTTTCACTTCTCCAGAACAGCATGATAGAATTGCTTAAAATTTTATCAAAATATAGTTGGACATAAGACAATGAAAGTTTGCGAAAATAATGTGGATATGTTCCACTATGTGCCACTCTACATACATGTATATAGCTGTACAAATCTAGACTGCAGTCCATGTGTTCCAATACTGTAAAAGCAGATCCCAGTCAACAGAGCACAGGATCATCATGATTCTCTTGTTTTGTTTTTTGTTTTTCCTTTTATGTGGCAAACCTTATTAATCTTTTCTGAAACCGCGCACATTATTGCATTGATATCACACAGCAATATTCCTAGGGACTCCTACTTCTTAATTTCTGCACCAGGTGATGCTGCAATTTTTCTAATTTTTTGCTGTGCTGACTTTTCAGTCAGCTGTGCTTATGTGGTAGTTAGGCATCCGTCGTCTGTCAGCTTCCACAATTCACATTTTTTACTTCTCCAAAACCAACTGCCAGATTCACCTCAACTGGGTGGGTGTATACCTTGGGTGGGTCTCCCAATGGTCCAATGGTCATGGTCCACTGATTTTTGGATATTCTGTAAATAATTTTTTTTGTTCTTTTTTTTGGGGGGGGGGGGGCAAATCTTAAAAAAGCTTCTCTGAAACTGCTCACCCAGTTGCTTTGATATCACACAGGAACTTTCCTAGGGGCTGTAGTGCCTAATTTGTTCACCAGTTGGCACTGCAGTTTTTGTCTAATTTTTAATGGTTTGTGTGCATGTGTGTTTTGCTATTTTTAACCTTTTCTCCAGCACAATCACACAGATTAAGCTGGATTTTGGTGGATATGTTTCTTGTGGAAGGGTAAAACAAAGCTGTACACTAGATGGAAGGGTTGTGGATTCCTGGTTTTTTTTTTTTTTTTTTTTTTTTTTTTTTTTTAATTTTTTTTTAATTTGGGTACTTATTAGTAAATGCACATTATCTATCGATTACTATGCAAGTCAGTGGGCATTCTAATGCTTATTCACATTTTGGAATTGTCTTCCAAAACCTTCATCTAGATTGACTTCAAACTTGATGGCAATGTACCCGGGGTGAGTCTCTACTAGATTTGTTCAAATGGCTATGCTCCAATAATTTTTGGATTTTTTTTTTTTTTTTAAATTTCTTTGTTCTTTTTTGGGCAAATCTTAAAAAATTGCATTGGTATATGTACATGTCAGCGGAGCACAGGACTGTCACAGTCCTCTTGTTTTTTGAAAATCTTAAAAAAGTTTTAATAGGAAAGTTTAATATGGGACTTTCCTGTAATGGTTATAGCTTGAATAATTTTGGCCAGATTTGTGTCAAACTTGGTAGGGATGTACCTTTTATAAGTGTCTGCACATTTTGTGCAAGTGGTCATACTGCAGTGCTCTTTGGACCTTGACCTTATTCCCAAGGTCACACGACAACTGACATGAAATTTACTGTTCACTTGATAACTTGAGATCTGTTTTGAGGTAGGACCTTAACGTTGCATAGGTTATTAATATTTCTCTATAAAGGGCATGCCTAGTACAGTACATGAGTGACCTTGAGCTCATTTCTGGGATCACAGTGCACCATACAGGAATTTTACTCCTTACTATAACTTGAAAGCTACTTGAACTGGGACCTTGATGTTGTACATCTTAGTATTCTTCCATAAACATGATAAAGGTCAGATTTACTCAGTACATGGGTGACCTTGATCGTATCCCAAGTTCACAGAGCCCACAAGTGTGATGAATCAAGGTCATGCTGAGCATGGGACGTTCAGACAGCCCTCTTGTTAATATCTTGCGGGTTTGGGTGTTTTTTTTTTATTATTATTATTTTTTATGATGAAAGAATAATTACATATCTGAAAAAAAGGTATTTGAAAAAACTCCCAGAAATTACCTGGACCTCATTAGTTTGTCAGTGTTGCGACATTATAGGTTACTCAAACTTGGAAAATATGATGAGCAGGGAAAACTCAATTGTTGCCAAGTTTCTAGCAGGTATCATCCCACTGAGCTCTTTCTTCCCCCAGTTGACAGAGAGTGACATTATCAAGAAATTGACACTCGGGGAAAGATGCATAACAATCTAATGTCAACTATCTCTAGAGTGTTAGTAAGCTATTATTACCAAACCCAGACTCACATGATAGTCATATGAATCCAGAAAGTAGCTTGAATGTTAATTACATGAGTTGGGTGAGCATAAAGAAGGTACCATGACAGGGGCAGAGTAATATAATCCCTGACATTCACATGCACAGGGACTAGTGTCTGGGCTTCTTCAACTAATACATGTAGTAATGTATGGAAACACGGTCACTTAGTCATCTTCCAAAGCATGTGCATCTATTGCGTATCAGTTTTACCTGGCAAGTATTTGCAGTCTGTTTTGTGGAAGACTTTGTTGGGCTTCAGCACATCATCCGTTAATGCTAATGATAGGATGATTGCAGAAAGACTACTCTGTAATGGTTGATCTATTGCTAAACAGTCAAATGTTATGCTGATTCACAATGGCAAGGTATGTGACTGAACTGGTTTCCTTTTGAGGTTCTCCGCCAAATTCAGGTATGTTTTGCATATTAATGAGAAACACAACCACTGATTGTTGGGCTAGTTGCCCTATTTTCATGTTGATGGCAGCTGGGGGAGGTTGATAGATGGATAGCACAGCTGAGAAACAGGTGACTGTGTTATGACCAGTGTCCTGCAAACTCCATTCAGCTACTGCAGAATGGCAAATTAACATTGATGTGCTTCTAGCTGAGCATGAAGTGAATGCAAGGTTGTTGCTGGGTCTTGCTATTTATGGGCCAGGTTGACCTAAACATGCCAGAGGTGGATTGCTTGCAAACTGAGAGTAGGGCTTCCTGAGAGTCTTGTGTGTATTTTACAAATCTATATCTGTCACACTTTTTATATCTATGGAGGCTGGTCATCCCCAGTCCTTGGTTTTTCTAACAGGTTTCTGATATCAGATCAGTCACTTGCAGCCAGCTCAAACAACATCTTGTTTCATTGCAAGATGTACAATACTTGAGTGGGGGTAGGATAAGTGATGTCGTCATTTGAAATCTGTTGTGAGCTAATAATTTGTGGTACAGCTTGAGCATCATTGATGTCACCTTCAAAGTGTTCTTCCAGCTCGTTCAAAAAGGGCTTTACTTAGGGATTACCCCAGAAGGGGCCCATGGCCCTATTGGTGTATTCTAGATCACAGTTATTGTGGCCCACAAAAATCATGAATATATGTTGACTGGAATGGTAGTCAGCAGTTTCTTTCATGATTTTTGTTGCAACCCTGATCAAGCACAGGTCACTGATCTCTAAATATATATATATATGCACATTCTTCTAAATGCTGAATAAAGTAGATCACATTTTTTTATTCATAATTCTTCTGTGCCAACCACTGCTTGCAAGTTGCATCAGTCGCATACACTTCATTAGTTATAGACAGTAATGGTATGTGTTCAGGGGGATATTGCATGAATGCCCCTCATATTATCAGTTTGTTTAGCATAGTACTGCCTGATATTGGCTTGAAGGCTTATTAAAACAATTGTAACAGAATTGCAGGGGGTTCTAGTTTGAACTCATTTGCTCTGCATACAAACTTGGAACTCATCCAAAAGTGGGTTGTAGTGGTACCTGCAATTTAAAACCATCCATATTGCCTATAAAACTTGTCTTATGTGAGAGATGGCCTTCATAGCATATACCACTATTGCATCAAATTTGATGTACATATCGACATGCACAAAGAGAAATATAAATAAGCATAGTGGTCTGTTTGGAGATGTAAAATAATGTTAACATTAAGAGATAAGTCCGAGAAATGTAAGTGTAGTTTATAAGGCTTTATGGTCTCTCAAAGGTAGGGATGATTTCATGTAAACACATAGGCTATATATATTAACAAAATGTTGGTCAGTATTGAAGAAAGTGTGTACATACAATACTGTGTTTAAACAAGTCCGTTTATCTTCCATGTTGGGAAGGACTGAGGAATATGTGTCTCATGTTGGCAAAACTTGCTAAGACAGTAGAATTGTTTTCACACCCACTTACCATCTCCTCCCCCCCCCCCCCCCCCCCCCCACACATACACAATGACAGATTTGTTAGGAAAAAAAACTTTCATAACCCAGCTGCATGATTTGTTGCACAAGGTGGGGAAAAATGGTTATATCTGTTTCTGCAGATGATTACCTCAGCAGTAGAGATCATTTAAGAGTCAGACCATTAACCCTCTGGACCTCAAGAGCCGATATATCGGCCTTAAATACATTGAGTTGTGAACCTCTTAGGACCCAGAGGGTTAAACTGTGCTCTGAGACATAATCTTTCAAGACATGTAGTCTCTCATTTGCAGTCAAGTCCTGTTTAAAACTGCTACACATGGAAACACCCAACTTCTGAAATGTCAAAAATATGTACTAGTACACAAATATAATTTTCAATGCCTCTAAAAATTACCAGAATAACCACTGTCTCAGTATTATGTAAATGTACTTGTCAAATTTATCACGATTGTTAGTATCATTAAATCAACATGTTATGTGTCTCTTTGTGTTACATTAATTTCTTTATGAGTGCAAGGACACACACTCTAAATTGCTTTGATGTTGCTGTATTCGTATATTTGCCTATTTCACTAATTGCACAAAACTGTGAAAATAAAAACACAGTGAAATAGTATTTTAACATTGTTTGAATAGTAATTATCTCCAAAATAGTAAAATTAAAACTACAGTAAAATGTCAAATATACCCCCCTTAAAGAAGAAAACATGAAAATATAGGACACAAAAATAAAGCAATGTGTGGTAGTAATTTATTGTAGTTGAAAGATTAATTTGTGAAAATGAGACACTTTTTAGATGCAGCATTTTCAAAGTTGAAAGATATTGATTCACATAGAAAAATGTTTTTGTGTTGGCATGGATACAAATCATATGCTGACAGGAAATTTATGTGTACTTGTTGCAGAAATCCATTGTGCAATTGTTACGAAAAGAAATTGTCAACAAGCAGCATACAGAACAACAGAGTGAATGTACAAGTGCATTACCGGTAAGTTATCTTATATGCTACATGTCTTATTTTTGCATACTTTTTCTTCGTGTGGAAGGTCATCTAACCATGTAAAGGAAAGATTTGAAAGATGGATGTTTGTCTGAACATTAATTTTTTTACCATAATCATTGAGGTGGGTATGAGTCATCACTTGACATGGCTGATCTTTGTTCAGTAAATATGCCTTATTGTGCTCTGATCTGATCTTGGTATATGCTCCCCTCCAAGTACACCTGGTCAATAGAATTCTTTGCTTTGGTCTGAAAATGGGCTTCGATGTACTACAAATATGAAAGTCGTGAGCTTGGTTTTGGCCCAGAATGTGGATTGGACACGCATAAAAAGTGGATATTGAAACCCTGTCTAGACCTTTGAGCCTACATGCAGATGATGGGTTTTTAACTTGGCACAAGTCAAAAGATGTTGACATGATGGTGATCCAGACACTGCACTTTTATCCCTGAAAAGCCTTCTCCCATTTTAGATCTTCATAGGTCTCGGAACTTGTGCCATCACTCATTTCTGTCCTTAAACTTTTGCTTGTTGGCATGACAAAGTCCACAGTTTTCTAAATAGCTACATATAAGTTTCAGGACTTATCAAGTGTATGAAAATCCTTGTCAAGTTTGATATTCGTGGAATCACCTATAGATTTTTTTAAAATTTAGGCTAAAACGGTAAAATTATTCAGAATGGTGGGGGGGGGGTTTGGTTTTTTTTTGTTTGTTTTTGTTTTTGTTTTTGTTTTTGAAGAGTTCTTCATGAATGATCATTAAACTTGGCAGGGATGTCAATCAGGCAAAGAGCCAAACACACATTGAAATTCAGTGGCTCCATCTTCAGTGTCATGAAAGATATGGACCAAAATGAGAGAGTGGGAGATGCAACTTGTACGTTTACACCAAATGTGCATTTGGCTAGGGGTAAAATTTTATCAAATTCTTGTGACCTTGACCTATTTTGAGGTCATTACAGATGCAGTAAGGGGCACATATAAGGGGCACACTATATTTTGAGAAATAGGAAGGCTAGCAGTACCAAATGTACCACAAATGTTGATCATACATGTATATGAAAGTTCAATATTGCATAGTTGGGTGACATTGACCTACTTTCTCAAGGTCATGGAGGAATACATTCCAGGTAATGATTTTTATGCTATGGTCAAAATGTCTGAACTTGTGCACACATATCAGCATACCAGTACATGACTATTATGCAGACAAAAGGCTATGAGTATGACGTATGGAGTCCGGGTGATACCACTGGTAGCAGTAAGTGCAAGAAGCATCATAGGTATTAAAAGTACATTAAACTCATCATTTTGAATGTAAATTGCAATGGAACTTGTAGATTTATGCCAAAATGTGGGTTTGGCCAATTTACCAAATTTTTGTAAAATTTGGTGTGACTTTGACCTACGTTTTGAGATCATTAAGAACATAGTAAAAATTGTCGAAAAATAAGAAGGCTTACTATACCAAATGTTCCACAAAAGTGAATCATATATAGAAGTTTGATACTGCAAAATATGGGTGATCTTGACCTACTTTGTAAAGGTCACAGAAGGAATGCACATCAGGCAATGATTATATTGTGATGCACATGACATAATTGGGGCTGATGATTTCCTGTTTTTGGTGCCAATTCCAGATATGCCACGCATTAAACACTTTGTTTCCTTTGTTTTTGGGCCGAAAATATATGGTTTATCTCACTGTATGTAAATTGAGTCAAGGTTTATATTTATATCAGTTTGTGAAAGTCACTGCCAACTTACCATATATCCTTAACTTGGAAGGCTTTCATCTGATTTTAACAAAATTGAATTCTGTAGGTAGCCTGCAGATAGGTCATACATTTCTCGGGTCTTGACCTGTTGACCTTTAATTTTTCCCTGTAACTCAAAATTTGATTTAACAGAAATTTAAGTCTTTGTGTATGTATCTTGTGGGTGGGGGTCCATCTTTCTTTTTGGCCAGGCAGACCCAAAGTTGAGCAAAAAATACAGTCATGCATGTAGCACTGTGAGAGTTCTAAATGCCAAAAAATTCA
Organism: Hermodice carunculata; assembly: GCA_964020975.1. Taxonomy (NCBI): domain Eukaryota; kingdom Metazoa; phylum Annelida; class Polychaeta; order Eunicida; family Amphinomidae; genus Hermodice; species Hermodice carunculata. The sequence goes on along the minus strand of OZ026612.1, from coordinate 73,122,466 downwards.
TCTGTGTGTTTGATTTATGTGAGACACTGAAGCTATAGAAAATAAGCTTCAGAATAACAATGCATGGTAGTCATGCAAAAAAAAACAAACAAACAAAAAAAAACCAGAGAACATATTTATCAATAAATGAGTTACAGTAATACCTGCTGTGTGGCAATTACCATATGAGCCAAGTAAACATGGTCATTTATGCTAATGAGCACTGTGACAAGCAGGGCTCGACATTAACTGGGAAACCCAATAGGAGATGTCACAATTAGCAATTTATGTGTATTTGCTTGAATACACAACCCAATACACAAAATTTTTGTGGGCTAGAGGTGTGTATTCCCTAAAGATTCTGTGTTAAAGTAACAATCAATACGTTGAATAGTTTTGCAGCAAAATTTATCAAATTTACAGGTGTACTTTACTAATATACAACTATTTGCCACAACATATTTGGTGTTTTTAGACAGAGGGGCTTTAAATTTACATAAGTCCAATTTACTGTGGAAACTAATGGAAATATACATACCTAGCCTGCCTGCCTACAGAGCCCTCTACTGAGCCCTCTTGTGATGAAAGAACAAGATTTAAATAAAACTGAAAAAATGACAAATGTATTATACATGAAGAGAATAGATAGGTCTGCATGAATAAGTTGATATATTGGCATTCAGGGCCTAGGCTGAAAAAATATGGGACAAGTAAATTCCTTTTCAGATTCTGTGTGGACAAGTAACTTTGTCAAGGGAACAAGTAAATTTTCTCTCCCACTTCTGGGACAAGTGGCCAAAATCCTTAATATCTAGCCCTGACAAAGTGCCAGGTGCTGTATACACCTTCACTGGTTTTTCCTGTGGCAATGATAATTACTAAGATGCAGCAGGGTTACTGAATCTTGCTGTACTGAATAAATTCTATAGTCTTAGGGCAAGAAAATTCCTATGTCCTATTGTCAGTTACAACTAAACTTTGATGCAGACTAGTGAAAATTCAGTAAAATAACATGTAAATGATTAAGGGACTTTTTACCCTCAGCACATAAAGTGCCGGAGGGTATTGTCGTCTCCTGTGTCGTCTGTCCATCCGTCTGTCTTGTAGACCTTATAGCAATATCTCAAAAAGTGTTCACTGTAGCTGTACCAAATTTTTGTCACAGAAGATCCTTATGATGGATCAGCTTCCTATGGAAAACCAACTTCCTCTGAATATATTTAAACTTTTTATGAAACTTTTAATGTATTTATTTGAAGGCCGTCCAAGTGGCATCAACCCTGATGACGTTACTGCGATATCTAAAAAAATGACCCCCACAGCGTAATCAGATTTTTGTCAGAGATGTATATTATGATGGACCAGGTTCCTATATAAAAGCAGCTTCTTCTGATAATTTTTTTACCTTTTAATGAAACTTTAAATGTATATAATTGAAAGCCATCTGAGTGGCATCAACCCTGGCGACGTTACTGCAATATCTCAAAAAACTCTGACCGCAGCTTTACCAAATTTTTATCAAACGTGGATCTTATGATGGACTGGTTCCTATTAAAACCCACTTCCTCTGATTATATTTAAACTTTTTGTAAAACTTTAAATGTATTTATTTGAAGGTCATGTGGGTGAGGTCAGCCCTGACGACGTTACTGCGATATCACAAAAAAAATATATATTCTCCAGAGATTCACCAAATTTTTATCAGATATCCACTATAATTTGAACCAGGTTCCTATTTATCTTCAAGGCCGTCTCAGTGTGCACAAGGGGACGATGTTGCCATAATATCTCCACAAGGATCCAACACAGCTTCATCAATTTTTTTCACTATAGGTGACCACATTCCTATTGAAAACCTGCTTCCACTTATTTTTTGAGAACTTGTTATGAAACTTTTGAAGTATATATTTGATAGTTGCCTGAGTGACGCACAGTAGAGTGAGTGGTCTCTGTCACCAAAACTTTCCCCAAGAACACAGCCAAAAGTGCTCTTTCATTTCATAGAAAACATTATGGAAATAGCATAACCAGACCGCCGGTCCACCACTGTGGACCTGGCTGTGAAATTGTTGCCACTACATGACTTTTCTGTCTTCTATTGCTATTCTCTTAAACATTTTACCATTAATCACTGTAAAATTTATATCATCAGATTCGCCACATTTTCAGCTTTCTGTTGATATAAGTTTCATGGATATTGTCAGAATATATTTATTGTGGTAATGACAGTCAGAAAACTGGCTTTGGCCACTCAAGCAGGCATATCACACCCGCAGTGCGGCGGGTCAACTCTCTCGCTGCCTTTCTTGGACATTCATTCATAAAATCAAGTCCAGCGTGGTTCTTCTATGTTATGGAAATTTATTTTTATATGGACCAATCAGAGCACAGAATGATGATGATGCGCGTATAAATTATATTTGAATGGACAGAGTGGAAAGGGAAATATGGAGGAGGAAAGGTTGAGGTCTGACTTTGAACCCAAATATTTCCTATAAAAATATGTTGTGCCAACTTCAAAGCTGTATCATAATAAAATTTAATCTTTTTAAGTTTCATTGGAAAAAAATACCATTTAATGCTGCGGATTTGCATTTGTAAACGTATTGTCTGACGATAGTGACCTGTAGTAAACAGATTTAATTTCTGCCGCTAGGGCGATAGTAGCACATGGCGGATCTAGGGAGAAATGATACTTAATCGGCGAATGCACCCGTTTTGCTTAGTGCCTGTTTTTTCCTCATTATATGCCTAGATTTGGTCAAATATGTGAAAATCAGATATAGTAGTTTTAACGAATGATTATTCTTTTTGGGGCGTATTTTTGGCAGAACTCGGAGCACATTGGCCAGGTGGGCGATAATTGGGAATCACTTAATACAATCATAATTTCACTCAAAAAGAACAAAATAGCAGTCAACGAAGCAATATAATGATGAAACATGGAAAGATAGTTAAAGTTTAGCCTGTTTCAAGACATTTTAGCATGCTTTTATGCTAATCTGATAGATTTATGTCCTGAAAATGGAAGTTTTCACTTGGCACTGCCACTGGGTCATGCCCCAACACCTGAACACGCGTCTTGACTTGGTTAGTTACCTGATCTACATCATTCTAATTTCAGTCGTGAAATAAACTTTTTAAAAAAATGATCAGCACTAAAATTGATCACAAATAATTTTGAATCAGAGTTTCATGAAAATAGATTAATGAAGCAGATATAGGCTGCATGTTCAAGATTTTCATATTTCTCCAACAAATGCATACTTCATAGCATTGGAAAAATCTGGCTCAATCCTATCCAAATAATTAAGTTAAGCTGTGATATTGAGTGTTAGTAATTGGTTGATCAGACTGTTGTAACAGATTTCAACAGTATTTTGAAAAATGATGAAGAAAATCACAATAAATTGATAATTTGGAATTTAAATACAACAGTGAAAAGAACTTTCAAGTTTATTGTGAACAGCATTTCAAAAAACGAGAAATCTGAAATCATAGTTCTAATGTGAATAATTTAAAAACAAGTCATATCTGGACAAAGGACTCACATGCACAATTATTCTACCAGCATTATTTGGACATTTGCATCATTGTGCATCACTATAATGTATTCAAATTAAATAAATGTATTGTTCAAAGTGATCTATTATTATTATTATTATTATTATTATTATTATTATTATTAGTAGTAGTAGTAGTAGTAGTAGTATTAGTATCATTTTTTCTCAAAAATGACCAGAACTCAGATATCCTTTCATGATTGATAGTTTCTGGCAGACTGGCTTAGGAAAAGTTACAAATTTTTAATTTTTAAATTTAATAGTTAAATTTAACTTTTTTTTTTAAATGTTTCTTTTCTTTCAGTGACTGCATTTTGACATGCCATATTTCCTTTTATAGTTATAAGATGCAAATTTATGAGGGTAAAATACATGTGCATAGAACCTCATTTTTGACTGGTTTAAAAAATTTAAAATTTTGGAATTTTAAATTTAATGGTTAAATTTAACTTTTTTTAAATGTTTCTTTTCTCAAATGACTGCATTTTGATATGCAATATGTACTTTTATAGTTATAAGATGCAAATGAGAGTAAAATACATGTGCACGGAACTTCATTTTTGTTCAGTAATCAAAGTTTAGATATTTAAAATTATGCTAATTAGGTACATTAAATTAATGTGGAAATAACAATTATCACTTTAAAGTTATTTCAATTGTGAACATTTGTCCTGTAGCTGAAGAGATGGTTTTATTTTGATGGTATAAGGGTGAAATTGTTTAATGTAGTAACATTTACTTCTTCTAGTCTGCTGATTAATATGCAAATTAGGTGAAAATATGCAAAATGGCTTGCCACAGACAAAATTTTATTTCATTTTTAAATTTAGCATGCAAAAAAACCTCTTGGTGCCAAATTTCCTTATTGTCCATGAAAAACCAAAAAAAAGTTACATAGAAAAAAGGAGAAAACAATAGCTAATTAGGGGGTCCATGGTTGTAAGCCCTCTGGCCATTGAGTCAATATTAAAGATGAGGTCCAAAAACGAGCCATTCATACCATCTTCAAACGGCTATATCTCTGGAACAAAAGAAGATAGAAACAAAATTCCAACTGCCTTTTAATCATGACAACTTCTTTCCAGCTATTTGAAAACTATAATTAAAAAATTAATTAAAAATTTTGGTCTGGTAATGCTAATGGAAATTGTAGGCCCTCTGTAAAGTATCGAAGTCTCAAAAAAAAAATTGCAGACTTGAGGAAAAAAAGATAGTGGGCACCAAGGGTAAGCGCTTCTGTGAATGCTATTTTTAATAAATGGACAGAGAGAAGACAAAGAGGGTGGGGGTGGGTGAGCATAAATGGGTCATCAGAACTTTTCCATAATGGTAAATGTAAGCAAAGGATGCATGAGAGTTTTTACTACAAGTTTTATCCAGATTTCCTGCAGGAAAGTACCTGTCATTAAGGCTATAGACATTTTTATTTTGGATTATTCCATAGGTCTCATCCTCCCTACATTCACCCAGTTTTTGCACCACACAATGTTGACATCATGTCCCAATCTGATGGGTTTTGGCCAATACAGCTTTGCATCTTGAATCACCAGCATGATCAATGACTACATGAAACCAAATGATATGCCACAGTGTACCTTGAGTTGTATGTGGTCTCTTGCCACCCCCACAGCTCCAAAAAAGACAGAAAAAAAAGAAAGAAAAGAGAAGGGGGAAAAGTGAAATCCCCATGTCCCGGCAGGGAGAGGGTTAATTAGCAATGTATGCTTAAATCCTTTGGTGAACAAGCATGCAAGGGTTACCATTGTTGTGCACATAATGAACCTGCCATGGGTTTCACTTGGTATTACATAACTGTACCGGTGACAGGTGGGGTCCTTATGTGACAGGGAGTTCATGCAGTTTGGTCTTTGTCTCTTGACTGATGGTGACATTTTCAAATACTCGACACAAACACAACAGCAGTCAGTCAACTTTATGAAAGTCCCACAATAAGTAAAGTAATATTTTGGATTTTTTCTTTGGGATTTACTGCGATTTCCCAGAATACCTGAAATTTATGTCTTTGGAAACCATGGCAACTGTGTTAGATTATGCAAAATGCAAGGGGGATTGTAATTGAGGCATTCATTAATCAACAGCAAGTACAGAATGTGCCATGCGCATAGATTGCCAAAGTACACTTCACACAATCAAGATGAAGCTTCACTTATTAAGCTGTGCTGTGAACTGACATTTTAAGAAATATTAGTGCACATCTATAATTAAAAAAAAAAAAGTGTACAAGCAGCAATGTTTCCAGTTCGGGGAAAAACAAGGTCACATTGGTTGACTCATATTCTGAATGACGTGTATTGCTTTGTGAGCAGTGACAAAAACAAGCCTTACAAGTACACCCTCATAAAGATATGAGATGAATTTTGATGAAAGATCGGGCTTGACTTTAAGAAAGCTGTATTATGTGGGATCAGTAAATTTTCACTTTGCACAGTAAAGATTCTGAGCCCCACATTGATTTAACCCATTACTTGTCCTAAACTGAGGTCAGATAAGTTACAAAAAACCTTAATGTGAAACCTTCTGAAAGCTTCAGTGAGCTATTGACAAGCCCAGCGTAAACCAGTGTTGTTATAGTTCAGTAGTTATATTGATAGGTAATGCCAAATTTGAAAGAAAAAAAACAAAAACAACAAAAAACCCTGGGTGCTTGACCATGCATTTAAATAGATGCATAGTATGCATCCTTGCCGGGAAGTTCAAGGACTTGAATTTGTACAGCTGAACATTGAGCACTATTAATACATGTCATGTTCAGGAAAATATTGGCCTCTTGCCATTTTTTATAACATGATCTCTATCTGTGTACAAGATCATGAACTCCAGGTTGTCTGTGTGCTGATCTGCCATCTGATGAGCATTGTTACACATCTTGGTCGGCTGTCAGACTGCTGGTAAGAATGCGGATGTTTTATATGTGCACACTGAAGCCCTTTGTGCTGTGGAAGTGACTATTAACACTTTACCATCAGATGTCAGGTGAATCTGTCTCAGGTTTATTGGCTGTGACTTCCCTTTTTATAAACCATCTTGAGAAGAAAATATTACATTGTTTAGATGTTTAAATGATGGTTGAAAAAGAAAGGAAATTTGCATGCAGGTATGCCTGTAACTTAAGTGTGTGTGTGTGTGTGTGTGTGTGTGTGTGTGTGTGTGTGTTTGGGGGTGGGGGAAGGTGTTTTTTTTATTTGGTCGGTTGGTTTTGTGATCTGAATGGCGAACCCTTTTCACCAAGATAAATGCTCTTTTGGCCAGGAAGGCAGTTGTGTGCTTTGATGCACAAGCCAGGTGCAGTGTTTGGGAATACATATTGGTGTGGTGGCAGGACAGGTGCACCATGTTCTAGTTGACAGTTATACACATCACAGTGCCAGAGGTGACTTTGTGCAGACGTGTTATTGTATTGGTTGTAGAAGTAAGGGGCCACATATTTTGGCATAAAGACACAATTACAGTATTTTGGCCATATAAGTTTGCCAGTGTCTTGAGATAATTTGCAGTGCATTCTAAATGACTATTCTCAGGATACTTATGAACTTTTATATTTTGAAATGTTTTGATGTCTAAAAAATACAAGAAATTCAGACATGTATGGGGGGGTTAAAGTCTTTTCTAAGATGATATATACATATATTTACTTTATAAGTTTAATAGGCACTGATTTACAGATAAAGTGTTTATAAATTTTCCATTATTCTCTGATTCTAAGTTATGAATGTATATATGTTCAGATGTGTGACCCTTTCAATGGTGGTTCTGATAGATGCAACTATATCATCTTGAAGAACATTTGTCTTATTTGATGTCTCTCCCTTTGCTGAACCAAATATCTCGATCAGATATATGATGATTCAAGGACCAGAGAATGTCTATTTACAGTGCAAGAAACTTACTTCAATCTGCAGGTGGCCAAAAAAAAAAATGGGGGGAGTGCCTTATCGTTTTTTAATTTCCTGGGTGCTCTGACAAACGTAGGGCATAATGACCAGTTTTGTGCAAGATAAGATGACTCAGTCAACCTGTTTAGTGACATTTGACTGAGCTAATAACCATTTTGAGTGCTGATGCCACTTACTAAGACCTGTGCTGTTTTTGGAAATTAGCTTTTTGGTTGGCCTAGATGTCTGTTGCTTGTACTTGCCTGTGATTATAACTAGAGGTGATGTCAGAAAAAAAGTTGGGAGTTAAAAAAAAGGGGGCAAACTTGCATCAATCTTATTGTGAGCATGTTTAGTATAATTGGGTGCAAGTGACATTTTTGTAGTACATGTATTGATTTAGAAATTATTGGGTGAAAATAGTGAAATGTTTGAAGTGAGGTACATGTGTACTTGTTTGTATCAGATCTCCACCCAGAGTTTTAAATAGTAGGTGACATGACCTCAGCCATTGATTCCCTTCCTTCTCCTGCATCAGTGATGTATCAACAGTTTTAATGGGGAAGGGTCATAGTCAACCAACTTGTATGTTCACATCAATATATGCAAACATACCTGTGAGGTAGCTAGGACTTCAGAAATTGATGAGGAATGAATTTCAAAGAGTCAACTTTGTGAGACTTTTTTTGGCCTTGTCCCTATGTTTACCTAGCTTGTTCTTGTTCAAGTGATGTAAATGTACAATATTCTGAGGTAAATTATAGAATATGCAACTGTTGTGCATACTGATAGAGGTTATTTTGTAAAGTTAGCACAGAGGCAAAGAAGCTCAAATGTGCAGGGCTTGGCTTTCAAGGGAAGTCCTTTCGCATGGAATAAGACTGGACCAGTAAAAAATGTAAGCTTTATACAGGTTGAATGCACTGCTTGTATGGATTTAAGATAGATAGTGTTGTGGCACAAGTAACAAAAATCCTTGAGGTCAAGTGCTGCAGAGATCAGTTTGTTTAAAATTTCAGTTACAAGCTAAAACCAAGCTTGTAATTCCAAGATCTATTACAAGCGACACTTAAAATGGTGAAGGATTTTGTCCTCTGCACTGTACAGCATTTACAGAGATGGGCCGCAGAAACAAGGAGAAAAGGTTGCCAGAGCTGGTCTAAGAGCTCAACACAAAAGAAAGAACTAGTCCCTGATTCAAGCCCTAGCCGCCTTTTCACTGAGGGGACCAGTTTCCATCACCAGTACTGGCGTGTCAACCTTCAGTAACCAGCACCACTACACTTACATGAGGAGCCAGATCAACCCCTGCTTCGGATGCATTAGTACGGCGATCATAGACATGGGCCTCAGTGACTCTGGCACCCAGCTACAGTGAGGCTTCACTGTAAGCATTAGTAGCAGGGATATTAACCAGGTTGTCTCTCAGGGCTCGTCAATGCACATGTCCAATTGCACTGGGAACTATTCCTGAAGCTTTCTTGACCCAGGTACAAGTTGCGGTTGTTTGGAAGGGTAGTGAGGGGGTGCAATAAGGTGATGATAATCCATTGTCATGTAACAGTGTTTAAAGTTGGGGTGCTTTGTGCAATTTAAAGAACTAAGGGGGTCTAATCGGAGTTTGTACAACTCATGTTATGTTGGCAATTAGACTGTCAAACAGACTTGTTCAACAGGTTCTGATTTTAAAGATTTTTTCGCGTTTGGGTACTGATCGGTAAATGTACCTTTCTTATTGATTACTATGTGAATGTCAATGGGCATTCTTATGCCAATTCACATTTTCGACTTCTCTGAAACCGTCACCCAGATTGACTTCAAATATGGTGGCATTGTACCTCGGTTGGGTCTTTTCCCAATTTTTTTTTAATTGGTCACACTTCAGTGATTTTCCGATTTTTATATTTTGTTTTTGTGTTAATTTTTTAATGGCAAATCTCAAAAAACCTTCACACCCAATTGCTTTGATATCACACAGGAACACTCATAGGGACTCCTAGTTCGTAAATTTGTTCACCAGATGGCACAGAAATTTTTGGCTCAGCTGACTTGCTAGTCAGGCTAAGCCATCAGGGAGCTCCGTCAGCTGTCATAGAAATACTTTTAAATGTCATATGCCCTCTGCTAAAGCTCAACACAGGTCTATTCAGTTGCAACCTTGATTTTGTGGGACAAGCTTGAGTCACATGCCCACGGCCGGGCTGTTAATGCAGTCCTCTAGTTTGAGTTTTTTGTTACCCACGGCACATAAAGTGCTGGAGGGTATTGTCCTCCCCTGCGTCATCCATCCATCCATCTTGTCAATGTTACCGCAATATCTTAAAAAATATTCACTATAGCTGTACCAAATTTTTGTCACAGAAGGACTTTATGATGGACCAGGTCCCTATTAAAAACCAGCTGCCTCTGATTAGCTTGAAACTTTAAATGTATGGCGTCAACCCTGATGACGTTACTGTGTTATTTAAAAAAATATTGACCGCAGCTTTACCAAATTTTTGTCAGAGACATATCTTATGATGGATCAGGTTCCTATGTAGAACCAGCTTCTTCTGACTATTTTTTAAGTCTTTTTGAAACTTTTAATGTATTTATTTGAAGGCTGTCTGAGTGGCGTCAGCCCTGACGACATTACCACGATATATATTGACCACAGCTTTCCCTAATTTTAGTTAGAGATGTTGCTTGTGATGGATCAGGTTCCTATTTAAAACTAGCTTCCTCTTTGTATTTATTAACTTTTTATGAAAGTTTAAAGTATTTATCTTTTAGGTCATCTGAGTGGTGCACAAGGGGACGATGTCACCATAATATCTCAAGGAGGATCCAATGTAGCTTCCCCAATTTTTTTTTTTTTTCGGAAATGCACATCATAGTGGACCACATTCTCATAAAAAACCAGCTTCTTCTTCTTATTTTTAAACTTGTTAGGAAGCTTTTGAAGTGTTTATTTGACGGCCGACTTATTGACGCATGGGACAGTAGTCTCTGTCACCAGAACTTACCCCAAGAACACATCCAAAAGTGCTTAATTTCATAGACAACATTATGGAAATTGTATGTAAAGTATTCTACTGTGCAGTCTCAAAAAAATATGCATAATTGAGTCTAAAAGATTGGGCACCAAGGGTAATCCATCCTCTGAACGCATTTTTTTTTTTTTTTGAGTCAAATCTTGAAAAATCTTTTTCGAAGAAATTGCTCACCTAATTGCTTTGATATCCCACAGGAACACTTCTAGAGACTCCTAGTTCTTAATTTGTTCACCAGGTGGCTCTGTAATTTTTTTTTCTTTTTCTATTTTTCCTTTTTTTTGTGTGTGTGTTTTCACTATTTTTGACTTTTCCTTCAGAACCATCACTTAGATTAAGCTGAAACTTGAAGGATATGTTCCTTGTGAAAGGGTCAAACAAATTTATTCACTAGGTGGCACTGCTGTAAATCCCTGATTTTTAACAGTTTTTAGCTCAGCTGACTGACTAGTCAGGCTGATCTTTTAGGAGGCTAAGCCGTCCGTCTTCCATCCATTGTTCATCCATTTGTCTCTTTTGTTCTTTTTGGGGGCAAATCTGTAGTTATAATTAATTAACAAAGTTCTTCAAGCAGCTTACAATTTTGTCCGGCCCATACCTCGAAAACATGAGCTAGCTCTTTCAAATTTTCTGGGTAGGTGCAGTATAGTAGGTGTGAATAGGTACATTGATTTTAGCGTAATTATCCTCCTTCATTAATTAACAAAGTGTGTTAACCAGCCTCAATATCTTCTGCACAGTTTTGTTCAGCTCATATCTCTAAAAATATAGTGGCTGGCCATTTCAAATTTTCAGGGCAAGTACATCTTATGTAGTAGGCATGTGTAGGCAATTTTTGTGCCTAATACTTCATCTTTAATGAATTAACACAGCTCATTAAGCAGCCACAAATTTTCCCCATAATTTCAGGCCCATATCTCGAAAAATATATGAGCCAGGTCTTTCAAATTTCTGAGGTAGGTGCAGCATTTATAGTAGGTGTACATAGGCATATTGATTTTGGTCTAATTAGCAGCCTCAATATCTTTGGCACAATTTTGTCCAGCCCATATCTTCAAAATATAACAGCCGGCCTTTTCAAATTTTCAGGACAGGTACATCTTATGTAGCAGGTGTATATAGGCACATTTTTTGTGTCTAATGATCGCCTTTCATTAGTTTGTTAACACAGTTTATTAAGCAGCATCAAAATTTTCCCAATAATTTAATTGCCCATGTCTTGTGAAATATAACAGCTAGCTTTTTGAAGTTTCTAGGTTGGGAAGATATAGTAGGTGTGCGTAGGCATAGTTTTATATGGCTATCTGGGTTGGGAAGATATAGTAGGTGTGCATAGGCATAGTTTTATATGGCTACTTTTTATCTTTCATTAAATAATTAACAAAGATCATTAAGCACCCTCAATTTTTTCTTACCACTTGTCTCAGAAACTAGAACAGCTAGCCTTTTGACATTTTCAGGGTGGATTTTGTGCTGTCATCTTTACAAAAGAAGCTGGATCTGATTAGATTTTGGTGTCACCATGACCATATGTAAACAAATGGCAGTCTACTTAGATGTTCATTAAAACTTGTTATAGGAGTGCATGCAAGTTATCCTGTGGTAGGTGTGTTTTTGCTGGAAGCTTTCTATATTGTAAATCATGTATGTGATGTTTTTTTCTGTGCTGGTGACTTTTATCACAGGAATGCATTGTGCATCAGTTTTGATTGCCCATATCTCAGGAAAATATAACAGCTAGCCTTTTTGAAATTTCCAGGGTGGGTAGATCTCATATAGTAGGTGTGCATTAGCATAGTTTTATGTCACTACTGGTCATCTGACCTTTGGTAATTGTATGTTAAAGTACCAATACATGTAAAAAGAAATTGTGGGCGGGGGATTAGCTAGCATCAGCCGCAACTTGTTCTGTTTGAGGTACGCATTTCCGTGAATTCCATCGATTTTCCGCAATTGCGGAAAATCATTGGCCCTGCCTGTTCTTAGATGCAAGACAACCATCACCATCCCCATCCTTCCGAGCCCCCCAACACTTTATGCTGCCTTCACTGTCTTCATGTTGTCAGTGTTCACAGGCCCCATCACTGTCTTGTATGGACCAGCTACCTGTTGGTGACATGAGGCATTTAATGGATGAGAGGAATTATTCACCAGTCCAGTTCCCATTCTCAACTCTGGATGCTTAACCGCCATGGGATGGGGTATGCTTGTCGTCACCGGTTGCACTGAATTGTTGTACGCTTGCTCCATGTCCAAGGATTGACTAACAAATATGGGAATAATATTTAAAGTCCCAGATTGAAAAGTTTTTTCACTACGAACCATATCAGATGTAGTTAAATGTCATTTTTAAGGGTAGATAGACATGGGAATGAAAAATTTGGCATGACACTGGCAATGGTGCCTGTCTACACATGACATTTAGGCTAATGGTGAAGTTTTGCAGAATTGATGGTTCCCATGGTTTTTCTCTCACATTTAAGCTCAGCTCAGGCTGGTATTTATGTCTCATGGGGTGGACCTAGGAGATGTTAGTTTCCTACAGGTAACTTCTGAATGACTTAACAAAAAAATTCAAACTTGGGAACATTTTGTATTTTTCGATGAGATATAAAGTGAGTGTGAATCTGGGCTATCTTGATCTAATTTTCAAGGTCACAAGGTAAGGGATGGTTCAAAGTTTTCATCATTTTTGAATTATTACTTACAGTACGGGGGAGGGAGTTAAATGGGTATGTACACTTTCGCAGAATATGGAAAATGATTGTCAATTTTTGGCCTGTTTTGTGCAATTTTGCTATGATTTTTGCGGAAAATCATCATTTTCAAAGTACTAATTTTGGGGGGAGGGAGGGGGTCATGAAATTTAGTACTCTAAATACTAATTCAAAAATGATAATGTTAAACCATCCCTAACTTGAATGTGAATTTGGTTTCAATGCAGTGACCAGTTATATCCTTCAGAGACATTTGATTTTGTCTTGCAAAATTGGTAATCCCAAGTGAATATTTTGGGGTGTAAGCTAAACTTGGGCTGTTTAGACAGCCCTTTGGTTTTGTATCAGCCCTGTTACAAGTATAATATGTAGGCTTGTTATGATTTACATTGTACTGTTTGAACTCACTTGTGTTTATTTCTGTAGTGATGTTGCTTGTGATTTTGATTGTGTGCTCATCAAATTGAGTGCCATGTAGTCTGCATGTCAATGCAGCATTACAACAAAGCTATGCAGCTTAGGAGGCAAGGTTTTGATGTGATCATCTCTGATCTCTGGATGTTCAGGTTTTAATGAAATGTCAGCATGGTCATTGTTTTTAAAGGAAGTCGGGATTAATCTACCATAGTTTCATGTGCCTTTTAATTTTTCCCAGTGTGAAGAAAAGGCCCCAAATTTGTTTCCAGTCCTCTTCAATTATCGAAAATCATGCAGGATTCCCCAAATCCTAGATTAACCTCCGGAAGTGAAAGTATACTTTTGAAACTTAGGTCTGGCTTTTTCATAAAAGTTATTATTCTGTATTGCTGGTGGTGTGATGTGAGGGTCATTGTAAGTTAACATTCATGAAAGTACTGGTACTGTCCAAAAATTCCCTGCCATTTGGATAGGTGGTCCTTCAGAAGCTTGTTTCCATGTGTGAAGTATATTTATGACCCACTGGTAACTTGGTAAAAGACAGGTGGTTATGAGTCATATGAAATTGGATACGATGAACTGAGCAAATATTGTGTCCTGATGGATGGGAATGAAGTTTAAATGTGATATACTATGGTACATGCTATTTAAGATCACCCCTTCTGCCAGCCAAAAATGGTCACGTATAACAGGCGGTCTGAAATTGTAGGTAAATGAACAAAGAGTCTAGACTTGTGCCATTAGAAATGTGGTAATAAAAGCCAAGTGTTCTCTCATTGTAGTGGCCTTAAATTACAGTTACTACTGTACATGTAATGGTCCTGGTCAAGGAACTAGGGTGCATGTTTATTGATGGAATGTGATGCAGTGGTCCCTGTCTTCAGAGACCACCCCTAGGGCAGGCAAAACATGGTCTCTCAAAACAGATGGTCTTTCATTAGAGGTGCAATAACATGTAAAAGACAGCACAATGTTCTGAGAAGATGGTCTTATAAAGATATATGGTCTCTCATGGGAGGGGTCTCTCAAGACAGGTACCACTGTATATACAATGTATTTGTGTCAGTTCTTAAAGAATTGTTTATATTATAAGACCCAGCAATAACAGAAATCCAGAAAGTCAGATCAACAAGTACGTATTTATGGCTGCATGAATGTTTCATACATACCAGTGTCATCTGTTGAGAGAACATGAAACTAACGATGTGCCTCCTGAATTGATTCTTTTTCCCTGGCCTATCCAGTAAAAATTGAAACACGAATTCATGTTTTATTAGTGTTGAAGGAAACAACATAGTCCTAGTTTGGAAACCAGAAGCAATCATCTATAGATGCATGGTGGATGTAGAGTTAATTTAGTTTACATTGCAATTGGTACTTGTGAAATAGCAGTGCAAGTTACCAGTTCAGCTGTTGGTTCTAAAAATCTTTCTCGATACTTTTGAATGTAAAGGAAGGGAAACTGTGTACAGATGACAGCTGGTGTTCAAGCAAGAAAGATGATCAAACTGAGCTTTCTGTAGTTTAATTTTGAATTTTTTTATAATTTTATTTTGCAGACGAACACAACCAATACTGTCCCAGCACACTCAACTCCACCGACCACACAAACACCAACAAATCTGTCACTAGGTGGCAGCACAGTACAACTAGCTCCTACCAATCTGTCTACCAAACCTTGCCAAGATAGCAATGTCAATATCACACCTGCTTACAATGCGGCTGTTAAGGCACGGACCAACACAATTAAGGCACAGATGCAAGCAGAGCAGCGCAGCAATTCTCCCCCCATAAGAGTACCACAATATACAATACACAGACCCTCAATTTTACAGGTAAGTTATTTTACAGTTAGCTTGTCAGCTTTCAGACTATGGATCTATATTTAGATCTGCTTGCCTTTGGTGAGAAATTGTGACATGCCCACTTGTGTCCATGCAGTATTGCCAGAGTTCCAAACTGTATATTATTATATAATCTCTGTGGGATTTAGGTGATACTTTTTTTGTAAAAGTGTTGTATACATGGCTTGTCAAATCCACACCCAGATGTGCAAGATCCTTTGAAATCACAGTGTGATTATGACATGGAACAACATTGATCAAAACGAAGAACCATCATAATGTATTACATGTTTCTCATCCTTTCTGTAAATGTAATCTGACAATCTGATTTCTTTTGTGGCACATTTCCACCACAAAATCAACAAATCAATAAAAAAAAAATCATCAGTTATTGTGAACAATTTATGTGCTGGTAAAGGTATGATATTATGATTGTGTTCAATATCTGTATTCTTGGAATGATGTCTGAACTACTTTGACATCAAAATTTCTGTTGAAGGATAATAAGTTTTTTTTTATCAGATAATGGTCTTATGTTAGTACATCTTGGTTTTCAAGTCCAATTTTGTTGTAAATTGTAATTATAGTGTACAATTACATCATGTAATTTTAATTTCTTGCAAACTAAAAGCCTTTTGCAGAAATGTGGCAATAAAATTGTCCACAAAAGAGTTAATTGAATCAATGAGCTGAGACAAGGCAAATGGCCATTAAGTCGGAGCGGCTTGGTGTCCGACCAGTTTTGTTGATCTATTCAACTTGTCAGGGACGGTTAGGAAGACTGTCTTAGCCCTTATATACCTGGGTGGAGTTACGCTTGCTGTGACGTTACACACATGTATTGTGTTTAATTAAATCTATGCTTGATTTTTACCCACAGGGAAGAAAACCCACAATTTTGAACAGAAGTGGTCAAAACCAGTCGGTTCCAGTTCCCCCTTTACGTAAACCATCGGACTCAGACAATGATCTACGAGTAAAGGCTGCTGTAGAAAAGAAACAGGTGTCTCCTGAAGAAAAAAAGGTATCTATGAATATCAGACTTGCTTTATAGAACTTGTAGCATGGAAGCCTGTATGTTGGGCATTTTTGGTACGGTGGAACTTATTCTTTTCAAGGTATAAACTATTATGTTTTTGCCAAGGGGTTGCATTTCTTCAAAACATAACTTTCAGAAAATACATGTATTGACCATATTATATTTACAACATTTTAACACTGGTTTCATCTTGAAAAAAAATAGCTAGTCATTGACTGACCAGATGTCATCATGGAATAAAACAATAAATAATAATTTGTTTCCTTCTGCTTACTGTCAGTTATAAGGCATACAGCTCCAAATAGTACATTTGCTTGCAAGTACATATTATTTTGTTATTGGTAGGTAAGCAATGATCAAGATTTGGTTGCTCTTACAAAATTTTTTCAGCTAGCGTATAGAGCATGAAATGTATGAGAGTGTGTTTAATGTTAGGTTTAGTCTTCTGTAAGATACTCCATGCTACAAGGCCTTTATTGTTTTGTAATTATTAGACACTTGTTAAAATGGGTGAAAAAGTACGTCACTCAAACCTTTGATGGAGAGATACCCATTTGGCTGTCACCAGTAATGAAGTATATACATGGAATTCAAATAAAAGGAGATACATACCCATTTGATTGTCATGAGCAAAGAAACATATACATAAAGTTAGAACATGAACAGTATCTTGTCTGATCTTTACCCATTTCCATACACCTGTATTATAAGGCCACCCTTCACATGAGACTACCTTCAGGAGGCAGAAAATGATTAATACAGTAATAGGTACTACCTACTGCAGTAAATAAGAAGTGAAATAGGTCACTGAGATGCAAATTGACAACAGTGAGGTAAAGGCTGACCCATACCCTCCCAGACTGCATAGAAATCTCTGATTCAGTGTTTTTACTTAGTATGAAATATGTGTGAACATGATAGTGATAAATTTGTACAATAGCCCTGGTAAAAAAAAGTTCACTTGGGTTGCCTGTGTGGGAAAGAGTTGAAGGAAGTCTGACCAAGGGGTTAATGTTAAAATCAAACTAAATGGCTATAAATGCAGTTTCAATATGTCTGGATGGAAGCATTCCTCCTGCAGCCAGCATGGTGGCTCACATGTTACCTGGGTAGAACTTAGAAGTGTTTGCTCTGATGCCAACATGCTGGTTCAAATGTGAAGAATTATATCAGTACATGGTGGATTTTTCCCATTTTGTGGTTTCAGAAATTGGAGTACATGGCATCATTGGATTTAGTTACGCCTGACACACTCAAAGGTAAGAAATAGAGTCAAACTTGAACATGTTTAAAAACAGATGTTGCTAAGCAGTAGTTTGTGTGGTTCCAGGTCTTAAAAATTGCAATGTACATAGCTAGATGACAGTTTACACCACTACATAAACTGGTAAGAGCCAGTCCGTTCCCCCCCCCCCCCCCCCCCCGACAGATATGTGGATGTGGGGCATACACAACTTATGTCAGTTTGTCACTAATTTTTGTCAAGGCAAACATAGATGTTTCAAAATGAAAGAAATTGAATTTTAGTTATTGTGATGCCTTGTTGCTTTGGGGGGTGGGGGAGTACAGGAAAAGCCAATGTGATAAAGGCAAAGTGTTGTGTTTTTCAGTTTAGTGTATGCATGCCTTTATAACTTAAGAGTAGGCATGTGTGATCCACAAATATATAAATCAAACGTGACAAGGGTGGAGAATAGACCTTTGTGGTACATCACTGCAAAGTGGTAGTGCTTCAGAATTTTCATTAGGGTACCCAACATATTATTAGAGCTGGATATTACAGCAAGCCCAATGGTCCAAGATGAGTAAAATTGAAAATTACAAGCCTGAGTAGGCAACCAATAATTCCAAGTGCACAACCAAATTATTTGGCACTTTCAGAACTTTTTAAAAAAAAAAAAAAAAAAGTGCTCATTGCTTAAAAACAACTAAGACAATGACGAGAAATACCTTGCAAACTCAAACAACACAACAGGAATTTCCGTACATAAAATTTACAGTGATATTATTTTCAAAATCAACAAAAAATAGAAGATGTTGCAATGGGCAATAATAGGGGTTTTACATACCAATGTTTCTGGAACATATTTGTACTGAATCTTTCCCAATTCATGATCCTGGATCCTCACATTCACTGTATGGTGCATGTTGGATTTTTAGTAGTTCCTCAAAATGGCACTAGATGGCAGACTAAGCAATAAGCCTTGACAGGCACCACATGTGCATTCATCGTATGTGAAGTTAATAATTAATAAAGTAGGCCTACCATAATAAAGGAAATTAATGCTTTTTAGTTTGGCCATTCTGATGAAAATTAAGTTATATTTTAATGAAAAACACATGCAAGATTTTATCTTTGATATCTCTGGGAATAAAAAGAAGTCTGTCAGAAACATTACAAAAACCAAAACTTCACTTTTTTTTTTTGTAATTTCAAAAACAAACATTTTAAATCTAAACATTGTTAAAAGTTAATTGAAATATAATCAAAGAGCATTTTGGGGTTTGATTTCATGCAGTGTGTCAGATTGTCATTGTAAATTTCATTAACATATTGTAGATGTGTACTTAGAGTAAAATACAATGGAAGAAAAGTAAATTAGTGTAAGTGGAAAAAAAAGATATTATAAAACAAAGAAAATAGATAGGTCTGCATGAACAAAGTAATAAATTTGCATTCAGGGCCTATGCTACAAACGTATGGGACCGTTAAGTTTCTTTTCAGATTCTGTGCACAAAGGTAACCTTATCAGGAAAACAAGTAAATATTCTTTCTGACTGGTCCTGGAACAAAGGGTCAAAATTCTTAATGTCAGTCCTTTGAAAAAAAACTCTACAAGCATTGGTTAAAAGTTCCCTACAGTTCACAGAATGATAATTTATAATACATAGAAAACCATGCTTGACAGTGTTGAAAGGCTTGGAAAGCTTCAGGTACACACTAAAGGTGTGCTGCTTGTCTCCTGTGCCTTGAATATTTTTTACATGACAAACAAGTGCCTGCCACTGTGCCCAGGTAACAAATTAAACTGACCTGAAAAGAGGTAATGTGTAAAAGGGGAAAGAACATCCATTTTCAACATGTTTCAACAAATGAGCAAATGAGACGGGGCAAGGGCCTCAGTGACTCGAGGTACACAGAGCTATAGTCCGACCGGTTTCGATCAAGGTGGATCTCATTAGGGACTGGAGACTAACTGCCATGTGGCCCACTTATATACGTCGCGGTAACTTTGCCGCTGCCAAGGGCTTTACGTATATTCTTTTTAACGTCAAGAGAGTGACGTCCTGATTGTGATTGGTTATTCACATTCATCAGTGAAGTTCATAAAAGCCTTTGAACATGGAATCCCTCCCAAATATGGAAGGAGAATCCTATAGACTGAAGGATCAGTCATTGTACATAGTGGGGTGATGTGGGACCTAATATGGGTGGTTCCACAATGGTTAGAAATGTTATTAAAACAGTTTCTAGGGCATAGTGTTTAGTTATTCTCATTGTCTCATACCAGTGTATGACTAGAGGAGATTCTAAGGTCCAATATCAAGGGAAAATGTGCAACAACAACAAAAATTTAGCATTATACGGAGCAAGTGTGCTCACTTCCCCATGATATTCAGACCGAAGGGCTCTAAGGAACGTAGTTGGTGCATCTAGTATTCTCTCTAAGAAAAAAAAAATTAAAATTGAAAAAAAAAAATGTTTCAACAAATGTCCAAGTTACCCAAGGCCTAACAAAAATGTGTGGTTCCGGTAACCAGACAGACCCTACTAAAAAGGCCCAACCCTAAAATTAATGGAATAAATTTTTTTATAAAAGTACTTTCAAGCCACCCTTCCTTAACATATCTGACCGATCCAGGCCAGTGCTACAAACTCAGTCAGAGACCTACATGGCTCAAAAGGCCCAACGCATGCTTGGGGGGGGGGGGGGGGTCTTGGGGCAGAAAAGCTGGCCAACGTGTGGCGTTATTTTGCAGTAAAGTCAACTCAAACACAGCATTTTATTTCAACTTGTCTTAACGGTCAACGTGGGCCGGGGAAAAAGCATAGCTGCTAGATATAGCCACGATGGGTGCGGTATTGGTATCTAGTATCGCTAGGTTTTAGATGTCCGTTCTCCGAGTTACCGGAGCAAATGGTCTTCAACATATTTTTAAGTGATGACTTACAATCGTAACTTTAATCTGCCCACTCATTTGTGTCTGAAGCAGTTATCATCATAAGTTATAAATCCAAATGCAACACGAAAGGACACAGGCAAACACATTCAGCGCCATTTTAAACATGGCGCAATGCATTGTGGGAAAGGAAAAATCACAGTGAATCGCGGCCACGTGTTTTCAGCACGGTTCCAGGTGTCCGTTCTCAGAGTTACCAGGGCAAATGGTCGTTAAAGTACTTTTAAAACATGACTTACTATCTTAACTTTAATCGGCCTGCTTGGTTGTGTCTAAAGCAGTTATCATTAGTTACAAATCCAAATGCGACACGGCACGCCCGAGTGCCATTTTGAACATTGCGCAATTAATGCATTGATTGCGTGACAGTCTCACAAAAGTACTCTTGATTTGGATATCAAAGTGAATCGCGGCCACAGCATATATATCATTGATGCTCTGAAATAATTGCAAAATATATACTGTTGGTTTCATATATTATAACTCGCTTCCCACCCCCACTCGGCAAGATCGTCCCAATGCCCATCTACAAACCATTGGCATTTGGTGCGGAACTCACTATTTTCACAATGGCAGCCAAGTCTATTGGATATTTTGAAAGAGGTAGCATCCAAAATACATGTGTGATTAATGTTAAGGGAAGGTTAGTTTGTCAAATGAATGTAATGTACAATATATAGTGGGACTTTTCCAGAGTGAGCATTACCTGAAAATGTAAATACAATGATAAACAGTGACCAGTTGTACGCCCCAGAATTAGGATTTTGTATCAGACGTAGAAGTTGCCCTGAGGCAATGAAATAAGGGTCAGCAATAGGCTAATTGCCAAGTGCCCCACTGTGTCAAAGACGAAGCTCAATGGAGAAGGTTGCATCGATAGGGGATACAGGTTCGAAAATACTGTCGAGGTTTTATATAAGTGGTAATAACCCACAGCTTGGGTGCATAGACGGACTCAGTGTTGCTGTTGTCACCCTGCCACTGAAGGTGGCACAGGGACGTAACATTACCGCTCAACCACCATTGCCAAGACAACTGTGTCTGGATCCAATGGCCAAGAAGTCTAGTTGAGTTCACTCACTTGATTCCATAACCTGATGGCCCTGTGGTTCTTGGTTCCTATTGATCTGGTGGTGACTTCTGGTGCGCATGCTCCCGTATCATCATTCCTCTTTTGTGCACCATTACTAGCTTGCTCTTTTGAATTGAACCTCCTTGAACTTGCATCATGTTCACTGTTCTTGTGCTTTACACGGGTTCCATTCTGCAGAAAATCATTTCTTAGTGGTCAGGTACTCTTTGGCGACCTAGATAGCTGATATCTGTCCTGCATATACTTCTTCAATGCTTGAGAGTAGAGCTGGTCGTTTGGCAGTAAACCTAGATTTTCAAGATGGCGTCTCTATGTACAGATCGCAGAGAAGGGGAAGACAGTGCACACCAGGCAATGACTGCCTTTTGGGCAGCAAGCCACAGGTGTTGATCCAGTGACCACTTTGCCCACATCCTTGTTGGATAGAGGGCAGAAGCTTGACTCACAGAACCACTATAGGGCAGCCTGGGACAATCCTCAGCATTGCCATGGTTGTCACCTCCAGTTGGGTCACATTTGTTTTCGCAAATGAATGTGCAAATACTGTAAGGATTGGGGAGAAGACAAATTGCTGCTCTATGAGCAGGCATGGAGAAAGAGTGATAGAGTGAGGCATAGGCAGCAAGCCATAGCTGCCAAATGCCAGGCTTTAGAATCTGACTACGTGGAGTCATCACCAGTGATACCACTAGAGATGCAAAGCCGAACCCGCAAGGCATGGTCGCAGGCTCGGGTGACTGCCATCTGTACACCAGAACCCATGCCCTACCCCGTGGAAGTAAGGAGAAGGGGCAACATAGTCACAAGCAAGGCAGCAAGAGATCTCCTTCAGGAAGTCACAAGCACCCAGCTCACCCC
Source organism: Hermodice carunculata (assembly GCA_964020975.1). NCBI lineage: Eukaryota > Metazoa > Annelida > Polychaeta > Eunicida > Amphinomidae > Hermodice > Hermodice carunculata. The sequence continues at coordinate 73,099,849 of OZ026612.1, read as the reverse complement.
AAGACAACCAGTGCATCTCTAGTCACTAACTCGAGGGTCGCCCTGGCCTTGGAGTCTATGGCTCGGAGTACACAGTTGCAGGCTGATATGTTGCATGCACTGATTGTCCCCTCTCATGCTGCTTCTTCGGAGTGCCCTTTGACGAAGTCGGCAGGGTTCCAGCGCTCGGAGCAGAAATCGCGCAAGACTGCAGCTTGATTGCAAACCTACAGGTTCGGGTCTGGGTATTCCAGAACCTTGCAAAGCCGGGAAGAACTTCCTGAGCTTCAGTTTCGAGAGCTTGGATTATAAGTCCATTAGAGGTGGAGAGAGAAGGAAGGCGCCCAAGTCTGTGCTTGCACCTTCTGTTGTGAGTGGACCATTGGCTCCTGTGGTAGTGGCCCCCCTGGTGACCCACGTGCCACCTTCATTGCCTCCAGCTGCAGTGCTGGCTTTGCCTGTTGCACATCCACCCTGGAGAGAGCAGCTGGCAATTTTGCTGATTCGCGCCTTTGAGTCAGGTGCCCTGCCTACTCTCTGGAGAGGCAAGCCGAACTCGAGCTCCACGAGGAACCACTTGCAGTTGAAGCCTGGGTCATCTTCTGCTGTTGCTGATACTACCCCTGAGTGCAAGCAGACTCTAATGGCAGAGCAGCTTGCTGTTTGAGCCTTGAGTCAGCTCTTTCTTTGCTGCAAGGCTCTGGAGTTCCCAGAACTTGTTCAGGACCCTTCCTGCCCGCAGATATCTCAGTCGATGGCAGCTGTTACATGAGCCGAGCTGAGCCTCTGGGAGACCCAGCAGGCACCTTATGGCCATCAGACTTCTCAGTCAGGGGCCGCTGTGGCCCCTGCAAACGGTTTGCCAGAAGCCCCACTTTCCAGCCTGACATGGGCTGTGGAGACAGGTGGTGTTTGAGGCTCCAACGACTTTCGCGGAAGTCATCGTTACCCATTCACTGGGCATGGTGACAGACCCCCTGTGGTCCTTCGCCTAAAATGATGCATTGTTTCCCATCGCAAGTCCTGAGTCTTCGGATCTCAACACTGGGGAGGAGGATAAGTTTCTGCTCTGAGATGCATCTGTCAGCAGAAGGGCACAGTCAATGCTTTGACTCTCACGCCACAGCCTCTTTGAGCGGCCAAGCTCGATGGTAACCGTGGAGCCTGTGCAACAGTTTTCAACACCCATGGGCACCACTCTTGCTCCGCCACAGGGCTTTGAACACTTCAAAGCCCTCATTCAGAGGAAGAGAGGTACATGGCAGCCGTGCTGTCCTGCGGGGCTTGTGCCTGGAAGATGCACGTCGCAAGACCCCTGTCCCTTTCTCATCCTTTGTAGCTGAGTTTGATGACCAGCTCACTGTTGAAACTTGTGGCACGCAGGTTCCCGTAGAGCTGCTGACGTCTAGCTACCGGAGGCAATGGCAACTCTTCCCCAAGCCAGATGTACAAGAGCGATGGTATTCTGCACTTGAGCAGATCTTTCTTTCCCATCCAATGCTGGTGGATTTGGATTTGGATTTGATTGGGAGGAGTTTGATGCCCGGCAGTGGAAGTCCATCACTACGTCAGACGAAGTCTTCAAGTGACTGGAGGAGGATGCCAGGGGATCTGTCCTTGCTGTGTCAAACTCTGATGTCTCGTTGGCTGCCTTGAGGTATATTCTGGATGATCTCTAGGACTCTATGCTGTGCGGGATTAGCTAAACCAGGCATCACTTCTTGCGACTTTGTTGTCGCGAATGGTAGATCCACAGGTGCAAACTGCCTGCACATTGGAGGCTAACCCATCATTTTGTTGGGGAGGGGTGCCTAACCCCAGGGTCAGAGTCTGCCTGACCGGATATTTCCCAGAGCCCGGACAGGGCCACTTTTCTGGGGAACTTTGTTTGGAAGAGATGGGGGAAGTCGTTCGCCAAGCACAGGACCTTCAAGCCCGCTCTGCCAACCAGACCCACACCAAGGCATTGACCAACTCTTTTCGGTCACTCTCTACCTTGGCTGCTTTGGTCCTGAAGCATGGTGCTCAGACTGTGCCTACTCAACCTTCGGCTCATGCACCCTCATGACACGATGCCTTAGGAAGAGCGGGTAGCGATCCAAGAAGGGGAAGCGCTTCAGCAAAGCCAAGAAGTTGGACTCCTGCTAAATTGACCAAATCTCAGACTTGTATCAGGCAGTCTTTCCTGCTGTCCTGGCTCAGTTGACCCAGGTGTTTGCTTCCCTATGGAACCATATACCAGCCCCCTGGCGCCTGCCAGTTTCACGACTATGTCCTGTTAAATCTCCAGGTCTGAAGGAGTAGAAACAGACAGCGTCTGCCCACAAGGTGGACAGCTATCATATTTGCAGGCGAGTTCCAGGGGGGTTCAGTGTGGTCCCATGCTAGTCAGTAAGGAGGGTTTTGGGTTTGGCTGGATGATGCTGGTGGCGGCTTCCAAGTCCACATACCGCTGAAGTTTTCTCTCAAATGTCACCTCGTCACACAGACTGATGGTTTCTCCCCCAGGCTGCCGCTCCCCGTGGTCATGTGGTCAGCATGCCAGTAACGTTACACCCTCCGTCTTTGTGTCTGTTAATCAGCAATGGTGATCAGGAGGTAATGTTACGTAACTAAAACATGAAATTTTTAATAATTTCATTATTAGTAAGTATACTTACCTCTCGACCACCAGAAAAGCCCACCAGACCACCCTGCTTCCTTTCTCACAGCTGAGGTCAACTGACCACTCATCAAAAGAGGAAGGATGATTAGGGAGCATGCATGCGTACCAGGAGTCACCACCAGATCCATAGGAACAGAGAGATGGCACCACACTACCATCAGGTTTTGGAATCAAGTGTATTCAACACATGCCTATGGATACTTTTGCATTGATCCAATGAATTACAACTATGCTTGATGTTGGTGACTTTCAGTGACTATTTTTGAATGAATTTTGTCACTCAGTGTATTGGGAGTATATTTTATTGGTCACAAGTCAACCACAGAAGATATAATTATACGTGATTGGTCAGCATATTTTCCTTCATAGATCTATTAGGGAATGTACCATGCATCTGTCCAGGAACACAGATACAGTGCATGTTTTTTTTTTTTTTGTTTTTTTGTTTTTTTTTTCTTATACACAGGGTCCGGTGCAAGATAGATGAATCTGCCTGGAATATTTTTGGAAGTGGGAAGCTTGTAGTGTCAATAAATGTATACTTCATAGTGTGTATTCTATTTCCATGTAATATTTATGTATATATGAAACAGAAGTTAGCTTTTTATTTTACAGGTCTTGCATTTACAAGTAAGTACCTGTGTACATAGTCTTACCTGTCACATCATTACCCATTTTTATTCTGATTTTCTTGAATTTATCATATGACTTGTCTTGGTTAAATATTAAGCTGGGGCAAGGAGTCGCTATCAGAGATACATGTCTGAGTACTTCAGGCTGTGAACTGTGTTCTGATAGCTTGTGCATTGAAGCCTGTAATTATTTTTCAGCTTGACAAAGCCTGTTTTCAAACATTACACAGTGAATATTTTTTAAAATTACCCATTGAATATGTTCAGGTAAGAGTAAAAATAAAATTCTTAACAGTTTCTGTATTTATTAATTAGAAACAAGGCACAGTAGGAACAGACAGGGAGAGAGTATAGAATGTGGCCATCACGTCTGGTATAGATGATATGGAAATGTTGCGAGATGACTGTGATAAATATAGGATCTCATGTACATGGAGTGAAATATGGTGTTTTCCTATAACAAGTGCCTTCGGCTGTGCTGTGGTAACAAATTAAACTGATGTCAAAGAGGCAATGTGTAAAAGGGGAAATAACATCCATTTCAAACATGTTTCGACAAATGTCCAAGTTACCTAAGGGCTAACAAAAATACATGTGTGGGCCCGATAACCCAACCAACCCCACTGAAAAGGCCTGAGTCCGACCCTAAATAATTTCTTATGAAACATAAAATTTTTTTAAAAAAAGTTTCAAGCCGCCCTTCTCTAAAAATTGAGCGACCTTGCCTGTAAAATTTTATCGAGAAAGTGGCCATCATGTGCAGATATTTTGCAGTAACGTCAACTCAAATGCAGTATTTTATTGCAACTTGTTTGGAGTGGAGGGGTAACTTCTGCCAGGGAAGGAGCATAGCTGCATAGCCACGGTTCAGTGAAACATCATAGCCATTGCCCAAGTTGAAAAATTTTATTGAGAAAGTGTCTGTCATGTACCGTTATTTTGCAGTTCAGTCAACTCAAACACAGCATTTTATTTCAACTTGTCTGGAGGGTTAAATTGGGCTGGGGAAACAGCATAGCTGCATAGTCTGTTCTGTGATCATTCTTGTAATATTTCACTAGGTTCTGGGTGTCCGCTCCCGACTTACCCAGGCTAACGGTAATTAAAGTACTTTTAAAACATGACTTACCATCTTAGCTTTAATCTTCCCTCACGGTTGTGTCTGAAGCAGTTAGCGTCAGTTACAAATCCAAATGTGACACAATACCTTTAGCCGGTGAACCATGCACCATTTTGAACATAGTGCATTGCACGACAGTCGCATAAAAATACAGTTGGTTTGGATATCAAAGTGAATCGCGGCCACAGCATATTGATGCTCTGAAATACATGTATTTGCAAATCATATGCTTTTGGTTTCATATGTCATAACCCTCACCCCCCCACCCCAAGATCATCCGAATACCACTATCCTCATTTACAAACCATTGGGTGCAGAATCCATAACTTTCAAAATGACAGCCAAGTTTGTAGGGTTGTTCCATTTATATATTGAAGAGGTTCTGTCCAAAATATCTGTGATTAGTGTTAACGAAGGTTAATTTGTCGAATGAATGTAATGTAAAATAGGACTTTTCCAGTGTGAGCATTACCTAAAAACGTTAGTACGACAACTTGAAATTGCCAGTTGTTGACAGTGGTGGGCGCCAGAAATGGGATTTTGTATCAGACACTAAGTCTTCCCGAGTCTATGAATTAAGTACTACCACTGGGTGCAGCAGTCAAGAGCCCTGCTGAGTCAGAGATGGAGCTTAGTAGAGAAGGTTGCCCTGATAGTGGATACAGGTCCAAAAGTGCCGGCAGGTTTTCATACAAGTGGTAACAAGAGAGCACATTTGTTGGTAACATTCATGAGTGAGTGTGGGTCATGTGTGCATGTCACTAACAAATGTGCTATCAACTGACAGGAACACCGTATTTCACTTTCACCCATGTGAGATTCTCTATTCTATGTTTAATTGGGTATTAACTGCACTAATTATGCCCTAGACACCTACTTTCAAATCCTATCAGATGTGCTGTCTTTGTTTATGCTGGGTGTAGTCATACCACATCAAACATCCCAGGCACTTTGATTTCATATACATGTCAATGCTCTATGTTATGTTGGTTGCACGTCACTGTTAAGTGGTAACAGTGGTTTGATTATGCTACCAGGACGGAATATGTTTTTTGGTTTAACTGCCTCCACTCCCCCCCCCCCCCCCCCCCCCAAAAAAAAAAAAAAAAAAAAAAAAATTTAACTCACCAACATAGATTAAACAGAGCAATACAACATTCTGGTGACATTGGTGTCTGTGCACAGAGCTCCATGTCACAGAATTGAGTTTCATGGTGGAACACTAAGTAATTTTTTTTTTTTTTTTTCAGAGTTACAGAGCAAAAGGTCGGAAAGAAAACGAAGGAGCACAGCAAACCCACAGTTTAGTTACGGCAACTTTGAACCTGAGGTAGGTCACTGGGAAAATATGGCTTTTTCTCTTTTTGTTTTTTTTCATTAGTGCAATTGTTGTCATGCTGTTGTGCAGTAGATTATACTTTCTCAACATATCTTAGCATTACACTGGGTGTTGTGGTCACATCGTCTGTTTGTTAATACTTGTAGTATCTATCTTGATGTTGTGGTTTGGTTGGCTTTTATATGGTTCAGCTGAATACATGTAGACACCTATATGATAGTAAATGTTGATATGCAGTACATGTATATCTGTCGTTGAGCTACACGGGAGAAAATAATGGGTCTAACTTTTCATTTGATAAACAGCTGGGCTTCCAGTTTCAGGAAAAACTTTGCAATACAATGGATAAAGACAGCTTGCACCATGTATAATGGATGTTTCTGTGAGTACAGTTCTTCATTCCAAAAGTTAAAAGGTGTTAAAATATTAACTGTCTAATGTGATGAATGATTCCATGTACATCATAGAAATTTTTTTGCAGCGCAAGCGTGGAGTTGTCAGTTATCTGTCCAATGTGATGCCTGGTACACAGAAACGTAGAGGTACATTAGAGTATTTTATTTTCTGCCTGTTGAGCCAGATACCCTCAGAGTGGTTGCTGTATGTCCCTAATCCTGGGCTCTGTTGATTCACACTGATGTGCATTTTTTTTCAGTAGAAAAGAATATCAGTTGCCCATAACATTTCATTTAGGACGAATAAAAAAGTTCTTTTAACCCTTTCCCCCTAAAACTGGCTGGTGGTCAAATGTCGTCTGCTTCAGTGTTTTCAACTAATTTCAACAGTAATGAAAAACAGTTTTGACGGAGAATTGAAGATAAGCCCTATCAAGATCACATGCCCCAGGTCAACAACTTTCCGATGGAATCAAAGCACTAAGTGCCCAACTCATGCCAAGGAAAGTTGTAGACTCAAGTGTCAAATTAAAGGGGGAAAGGGTTAATGCTTAGGTAGATCAAACTGCAGCAAATTGCTTACATCATCTTAGTGGAACTGAAATTAGCATAGTACACTGCAATGGAGAATATGGGTCAAGGTTGTGTCAAACAAGAAAAGTATTAATGTGATACAAGTGACAAGTTTATACGCGCAGTTAAATTATGCTGCACATCACTTCAAATTTTGAGAGAATCCCAAACAACAGTTGTTTTTACAGAAACAAACATGGCTTAAGTGTGCAGAGATTAGCCAAGTTAAGATTAGATCCATGCAGTCTGCAAAAATTTGTCTATAATCCTTGTCTGTGTCTTATACAGCAAGATTTATCCTATCTTCCTTCAAAGTATCATTCTTTCAGCAGCAGCAGATTTTTGCCTGAATAAAATTATCATTATGGAGCATGCACAAGTGTTTATTTTGTAAGGTCAGGTTCAAGCAAATTTGGTAAATTTAAACTTTCATTGCCTACAAAGAAAAGGATGCAGTGCCAGGAATTGTACATTTCTACAGGCAACCTGTAGCTGACATCCGGTAGTGGTGCAAAGTTTACTGCTGTTTGTGTGCTTTGTACATCAGCCATAACTGTGTGTATGTATGTATGTGTATATATATATATATATATTATATATATATATATATATATACATACACATATATATATATATATATATATATATATATATATATATATATATATATATATATATATATATATATATGTTCTGCCTATGTATGTAGTTTCCTATGTAACAATAAAGATTGTAAGATGAGTTGCAAAAATATCAGGGGCATTTCGGTCAAAGGGTCTTTCATATTTGATTACAATAAAACTTTTGGTGCAAAGGACTCAAAAGATTTGTGAAATGGAACTTGATACAAATATGCCAAGAACCAATTTTTTGTTTTCCTTCAGAAGAAATTATCCTTTTGTATTGATATTTTGAGTAAGTGTAGTTAGTTTTGTAACTTTTTTTGTCTTTTGCTCCCACAGTAATATTTAAAATGGGAGCATCACCAAGTAAAATAATGTTCCCCAAGTTATACATTTTCTCTAGTGCTGACGATTTCACAAAGATTTGGCAGTTGCTTTTTTAGCTGGGTTTTTTTTTTTTTTTTTTTGGCTTGTTTGTTTTTCTTTTTGTCGGTTATTGTACAAGTCTTGTGCAAATATGATTCTGAGATATTTACAATCAAATACAGTAGAGTATATTTGTTGACTTTATATACTGCCAGAACAACTGCTGACACCATTAACAAGGGTGATTTAGTGCTCACCCCAGGGGGTATAGTGTAGGTAGTCTTAAGTTGGATAGCAGAACAATTTTCATGGCAACCTGAAGTTATATTTATGATCTTTTGAGGACTACAAATTTTCTGTAAATGACATGAATTTAGTGAAAAGTTAGATACAGATTAATTTTGATATAGTTATTTCATACAGCTATATTATGCACTTCATGTTTTTGCCTTTGTTCAGCAAAATGCACAGCAACTTATACCTGCCCCCCATCACATTTGGCTGTCTCAGGACACTACCAGTAAAATTACCAAATTATTTGAAAAGTGTAATTCTATAATTTCCACCATTGGACATACTCAGCATCTGTGACATTTAATCAGATATTGTCTGTAACCTTGCAGTTGAAGAACTTCAACATGAAATATTTCATTGGCTGAAGGACCATCAAAATGAAAACAAATAAGTGCAAATAAAGGCTATAATTTTATAAAGAGATAAGTGTGAATATGAAAACAGCAGATTAGTGACACAAACTTTGTGGAGCCATTATCACAGTCATGTGCAGAAGATTTGTGTAAGTCATATGAAGGGCAAGGTTATGTTTTGTATTCAACCTACAAATGAGATGTCTCTGGCACAGATCATATGATTCAATGGGTTGTCAAAGGTTTATTGCAGTATCAACAAGACTAATGGCAAACAAGTGGTGCAGTGCTGCATATCATTTTTTACCCCAGGTCGACCACCCAAAAATAGTTCTCCAGCAAACAGCAGGCCTTGTACCCCCAGCACTGCAACTGGCGCCTACAAACACAAAAATATACCTGTGGCAAACGGTACTGCTGATGTGAGTTCTGTCTCCTTTGTTTTGTGCTTTGGCTCTGTTTACTTTTGGCCTCCAGATGGTTAATATCAATGTACAACAATTACACCTTTCATTGTATCCATGGGCTCCATATTATAATCATTTCAAACTTATTGGCACATGTACTTCTTTTACTTTAACTCCTATTGTCCCATGTATTTCTCCATGGAGTTTAACAAGTGGGGCATGGTTATTACTAACAGGATTTCCCCGCCAGGTTGCATTTACTCCTGTAGGAAATCAACAGAGGTGACAGGAGAATTTTGAAGACATAGCTGTGTTCATTTGCTCTTCTTTAACCAGCTTTGAGGCTTTGTATCAGGTATTATGCAGTGGCTAGTGTCCTTTGTCAAGGAAGAAAATATGTTACAGTGGAACCTGCCTATTGTGACCATGCTTGGGATATTTTTATCACTTTTCCATAAATGCTTGCAACTGTACCCCCCCCCCCCTTTTTTTTTTCATAGGCTCACACCGGATGTCTGTCAGCTTATACAACATGGCTTTTTCTCACCTGCACCTGGTCTGTCAAACCTGAACAAGTGCTCACTGACTAATACATTACCATATTTCATGCCTGATTGGTTGCAAGATGGTCCTGCAACCATCACAGGGATCAGTTAGTGAGATCTACAGTTTTGTAGTATGTATTAAGTAGTTCAGATACTTCAAAAACTGATTCCTTGAGTAACAAACAAAATGTTGGCAAATTAAGGTCATGCGTAGTGACCGATTATTTGAGTGGTCTGTTGAAAGAAAATCTGTTCTGCAGGCTTACTGAACAAACAGGTTACATTACATGATATAACTGAACCTAATGTAGCAGTCACAGGTCACATCAGATGTCACATTAGAGAGGTGAAAAATAAAAGTTGCTTCGAGGGTCACAGCACACTTACAATAGACAGGGAGTTGCAATATAGAGATGATCACCCGAGTAGGTTCCACTGTATGTATGGTAGAATAAAGTGCAGCATGAGATTTATTAATCAAAGAACGCATCAAGTGCAGAACACTGTTCCTAAATTCAGTACATTTCTTCAGTGTAATGGTATTTCAGATGTGACTTCTCTTAATATAAATCAAAATAATGTTAATAGCATACTGGAATGCCCAGCATATTGTTTATTTTGTGTAAATATTTGAGCTGTTCAGGTAATGTATGGCCTTTATCTGCATGCTATGCATGGTTGTTTCATGTTTTATATATGTGTTTTGTGTTGTTACAGTATGGCAGGATGGTGTACATGTTGAACATCTCATCTTTGAACCTATTTAACAACACTAAACTTGTCTGACTAATATATACTATGGAAGGTACACTGTCTGGGTGAACTGTTCCCACACAAACTGGGTTTTCTCACAATTAGATGTACATTTAATGGAGAGCTGTTTCTGTCTGAAGTGATTGGTAAATTAAAGTGGGATTGTCAGGCCCTGTAAAATTAAATTGTCCCATGTAGCATCAAACTCACAATGTTCTCACTGCTCAGTATACTTGTTATGTGGACCATCAGAGTTGGTGGGGCTGCAACTGGGTGAATACATGTAGGTACCAAGTGAGACATAAAGTGCACTTCTGTCTGCCCGAACTCTTTCAGGAAGCAATGAGTCCTCATTAAAAAAAAAAGAAGGAGGAGGAGGAGGAGGAATGTTTTCACTGTTGTAGCTGTATGTTCTGCAGTAGATAATCTTAAAGTAGGACAGAAATTGCCAATCGCTGTGTTTTCTCCACTCTACTGGCGTGCTTTTGACCACATGATCCCTGTTTTAGCACTGAAGAAGGAACTCAGATTCTGATTGGTCTATTAGGTTATTGTGGCAGCAGACTGCAGGGCACAAATATTGCCAATGGCCAAGGTGATAATGATAAACTTCATTATTGGTCTATCTATCAGTGGATGGAAACAGTAATGCAGTTTTAACCTTGCTGTAAACAAAATCTTGTGGCCCTGGGTTAAACCTAATTAATGTATGTGTAGTAGAGATAATATGGAGCTTGGTATGCATAGGAGACAAGGACAGAGAATGCATAATTTGTCACTTGGTCAGTTTTTTCAGACACTTCTAACTAACACACCAAAGACAAAAAAAGAAAAGAAAAAAGAAAAAACAACTTAAGGAAAGAAGATCCAATATTCGTGAAAAGTGACAAGAGAGCAGTTCTAATGATACAGTTTTATAGACTTCTGGACTAAGGGTGCAGCAAACACAGATGCAGAGTAGTGGAACAAAGTTGCAAAATGGAGGCACATGTTCCAGTTGTACATGGAATGATGTAGTGAAAAGAACTACATACATATATATCTATTTGGTTCTTTGTGCCAAGCAGTATATGTGTATGATTTCCCAGTGGATTTTATACATAGTAAAACTTGTCTTGAAAGACTATCCCTATGGATGACCAAATTTTGGTCTCTCAAGAAAGGTGGTCTTTCTCAGAAGGTATTTAGAAGACAGTACTTACCCAAGTATCCTGGAAAGGTCTGTCATTGGAATGGTCTGTCAAGACAGGGGCCACCATATTCTGAATTAGTTCCCATATACTATTGTAATATATTGGCAAACTTTTTACACTCTTTTGGATGCCTATCTGGTAAAAGTTTTGGTGGGAAAATGGAGTTAAAGCTTGCTTATTGAGAAATGGCCAGGAAAATGTTAGTACAGCAATGATTGGTCAGTATTTTATTTGTTAGAGAACTCAATTTAGCAGATGATCAGTGACTCACAGAATATCTGAGTAAACTGTTATGCCACCTTTGAGAACAAAATATGCCCCTTACTTTTTACTACTCCCTTTTTTTTAATTTCATGGACCCAATTTACATTTTGCATTCAAGTAATAAAATTACACAACCAGGCTTAGATGTGCAATAAATACTGGAATTGTGTTCTGATAGAGGAAAACATCAACTGTGGTGTGAGCGATGATGTTTAGTGAGCAAGGACCCTTGATCAGAGTTTTGTAATATACACATTTGGAAACAAATATTGCAAAGGACACAGTTGCCACAGAAAAATGTATTTGAAAAACAGATGAGAGGTGGTGGACCGGGATGAAGCAGGCTTGTTTGGTATACAGTATGCCATGTTAGTTTCCTGTGTTCTGCAGGGAGATGTCCATGAGGATTTCTGCGCCGTCTGTGGTCTAAGTGGTGAATTACTAATGTGCGACACATGTAATCTTGTATATCATCTCCAGTGTCTTGATCCACCCCTTCAGTCTATCCCCTCAGGGACCTGGAGTTGCCCTAAATGTCACGTGAGTACAAACAGGCGCCACCAGGTGGCATTAGGCATTGCTTCTTCCATATTTTTGACTTGCTGAGAAAGCATTGTCATTGTCATGAATGTCTTTTAGCTCATTGCATGAATGCTGTTTATTGTGTATGGTGATGATCTAGATTTATATTCTTGTTGCTAGTGTTGGCTTATGACTTGAACAGTTAGTAGTATATGTAGTGGAAGTACTTGACTTGGCGAATACTATGTTCATTTTCTGCTACAGCTGGGACACTTATAATTATATGCTGCCCTCTGGTGAATGGGTCAGCACTTCTTGATTGGTTGTGGTAACATTACAAATTAGTCAAATTTAAGTGCAGCTATCGTATATATTAACTTCATATAAGTACAGACTTTTTAGCTTAATGTGATACTTACAAAGACCCATAATTTATGTTTCAGCCCATTATCAGTAACTTTGTCAAAGAGGAGGAAATAAATTTTATTATTGTCTGACAGACAATCAAATCATACTCAGTTTTTTGGTCATTGATATCAATATGAAGTGACCTTCCAGATTACAAAGCAGAGCAGAGTGATTAGATTAAGTAAGTATTACTATGTAACAAAGTGAAAACATAGGTGTTTGTTAATGTTTATCACTTCATTATTCTTTTTTTTTTTTTTCTTTCCATGACAGGCGCTTCATAAACAGTCGGGCAACTGGCCTGGTACACTTGAACTGGTTCACTCATACATAGCACAAAAAGCAGGTCAGTCTACATAGTTATTGTTTGATAATTGACATCAGAGTCTTTTACATATATATACATTTCACCCTCTGAGGAATGGGCCAGTGGCTGTCCTCAGCACAGTGTGGGTGCACATAGTGCACCATAGACAACAACTGCTGACCTCAGTGAAAGGGGGGCCTAGGACTTTTACAACACTGGACTGTTTCTGGTACAGTGAAAACTCATGATAATGACACTCAAATATCCGACATTCAATATAATGACACAAATTTTCATGGCAAAAAGTTTATTTTCTTTGTTATTTGATTCGTTTACCTAATATATTCAGTTATCTGACACATTTCAATGGGGAACAGATAGGGTCATTATAACAAGTTTCACTGTAGTTTTTAAATGGGCGAAAGTTGTATTCAGAAACATTGGCATTAGGTCCCTATATATTACTAAAAGCCTTCTTGCCACAGTAAACAAGTGGCATGTGAACATAGCTTTATATATAAAAGAAAGAAAAAAAGTCCTTGTATTTTTAATACACTTGATTATGTAGCATCACTTTCAATTCTCAAAACATTTCAGATTTCTTTCTCTGGAACCTAGCTAATGAAAAAGTTATTGATTTCCACCCCTGATCCTTGACCCAAAGGCAAAAAGTCTCAATATTAGTGTTAAGTTCTTCTGATGGTTTATGGTATGTTAAAAAAAACATACAGACATGAGTTTGCAGCCATGTATTGGATAATCAACAGCTAGGTTCTAGTTTCTGTCAAAATATTTTCATCATACATATAGGTTTTTATATGTGAATAAGAAAGTATAATAAAGCACCATGTCTTCATATTCACCTTGGCATATTTTGCAAAAAGCAAATTTGCTGCAACCAGCTTATTTGAATTACTTGAATATGTTAGAACTGTCAACATAATTGTGTACAATGTGGCATTATGTTGTAGCAAAAGAAGAGGAGAAGAAAAAACTAATGAAGAGGAGTCAAGAGCTACAAGGAGAGAGGAATCAACTGGAACAGAAAGCCAAACAGCTCAGTAATACAATCACGGTATGAGTTAGATCTGCAGTCAATTGTTACTATATCCCCCTTCGAAGAAGGCAGGCCATATTGCTTTGCTCATGTCGGTAGGTCAGTAGAGAGACTGCATTATGATAGGACCTGGATATTGCACAGGATAATAGTCCTTATCCAGGGCTAGGTCAAGTTCCAAGATGGGTGACCTTGACCAAATTCAAAGTTCATGAGGTCATTTTAGTGCACTTGGTTTCTGCATTGTAGCTCAGAATCTAAGTTATGACTTCAATGTTGCACATGGTTATGGTCCTCAATTAGGGCTTGGTCAGCTTAGAAGATGGATGACCTTGCCCAAATTCCCAAGGTCACACTACCTGGAGTCCTATTAGTGAACTGTTTCTGCATGATAACTAAAAGATGTTTTTGACCTAGGGCTTTCATGTTAAACAGAAATATAGCCTTCTGTAAGAACTAGATCAAGTTCTGAAATAGGTGACTTTTCCAGACCATAACTGAAGAATTTTGGGAGATAGGACTTTGATGCTGCCCAAGTATATACTCCTTAACAAGAGCTACTTGAAGTTTGAAGATGGTTGACCTTGACATTATCTAAGGTCACAGAGATACTACAATAATTTTGGGTTTCTGCATGATAAGTAGAACAGTTTTTATGAGAGGACCTGTATATTGCACAGGATGATAGTCCTTATCCAGGGCTCAGTCAGGTTTGAAGATGGGTGACCTTGACCCAATTTCCAAGGTCACAAGGTGAGTGCAGCAAAGTTTGTTTCTGAATCCTAACTCAGAATTTAACTTAGGACTTCAATGTTTGCACATGATTACAGTCCCCTATTAGGGCTTGGTCAACTTAGAAGATGGATGAACTTGACCAAATTGTCAAGATCACCACACAGGGTCCATTTAGTGTACTTGGTTTCTGCGTGATAACGAAAGATGTTTTTGACCTAGAGGTTTCATATTGCACAGGAGTACAGCCATCTATGGGAGCTAGATCAGGTGTACAAATGGGTGATCTTGAGTCAATTACCAAAGTCACAGAGCCATATTACAGAATTTGGTTTTTGTTCAATTGCTGCAGAAGTTTTTGAGCTACAGCTTTCATATTGTACACATTTATAGTCTTCTATAAGGGCAAAATCAACTTTTAAGAGATTTGACCTTGACCTAATTTCTAAGAGGGTAATGAGGGTGAACATAATAACAGCAGGGGAGCATCTATGTTTTACAAACATGTCTTATGTGTGTCAGGTTGTTTTCGAAGATGAGCTGTGGCATTAGAAGAAACAGCATCTTTAGAATGCCAGTGAAAGACTTAGGTACACATTTAACAAATATAGAAACTGTATGTGTCAGTAGTGTTGTTGGGATTTTTTTGTAAGTTGCAATTTGACATGGCAATGGTGATATTGACTGGATGAGACAAAAAGGGGGAAATGAGTCAAAATTGAAAAATAAGTGAGTAAATGAAGGAAGAGAGACAGAGAAAGAAAAAGAAAAGGAAGAGAGCAAGAAAGGAAAAAATAAGTATAAGTGTCCTGCACTCTTTGAAGATTTCTGAGTTTTTTTCCACCTCTGCTAACCATGAAGGACCTTCATATTTGTCTCGGATGACACTTTTAAGGTAATGTCCAACCCATTTCAGGGACTAAAATTGAATCTTAATACCTCTGCAATTGTCATGATTAACGTAGGGAATATATATATATATATATATATATATATATATATATATATATATATATATATATATATATATATATATATATATATATAATGATATTGCATCAAAACACCTTATCATGACATTTTTGCAGATTACAATGTAAAGTTCATGTAATTTAGACTACATGTGCGTAATTTTTTTTTTTTTTTTTTTTACTCCTCGACCTTCCAGGCCGGAGGGGTATTACCATCATCTACGTGTCCGTCCGTGCCTTGTTAACGCCATATCTGCAAAAATACCCACTTTACAGAGACCAAATTTTTATCACAGGGGGCCATTGAGGTGCTGCAGGTGCCTATTTAAAAGTAGGTCACTAGGTTATATTAAGGTCACTTTACTACATTTAAAAAAAGAAAAACGGTGTTAACACAATATCAACAAAAATATTAAATGTAGCTTCCAATTATTTATGACAGTTGGTCCTAAGGATGCCGCAGAAGCCTATCGAAAACTAGGGCACTGGGTCACATATTTAGGTCACAGTGCTGCATTGAAGAAAATTAGCGGTACTATGATATCTTCAAATCTTCATTTTTTCATTGTAGCTGCACCAATTATTTATGACAGTTGGTCCTAAGGATGCCTCAGAAACCTAGTGAAAACTAGGTCACTGGGTCACATATGTAGGTCACAGTGCTGCATTGAAGAATAATGGCCTTGCTGTGATATCTCTGCTTATTGCATTTGCGCCAAAGCTTTGTCATTAGGTCAAACAGAAGTAACATTGACCTACCCAAAGGTATTGTCATCACCTATGCGGCCATCCATCTGTCTGTCTGTCCGTCCTGGCTGAGGGGTTTTTGGTCACTGATCAGCTTCTGGTTTCTTTTTGTTACTTTACTTTATGTACATATTCTCAAATAAATACAGTTCAGTGACCTAAATATGACCTAGTGAGCTACCTTTTTCTGTTGTTTTTCTTCAATGAAGTGATTACCGGATCTGAACAAACAGACCATGTATGGATAGCAAGATGTGGGGCGCAAATTTTTAACATTTTTTTAATCAGTTGAAGGTCAAGGTCAAATGGCCAGTAGGAATATCGGGGTCATCTTGTGAATGCAGTGCACCCCACAGTTTTTCTGTTGGCCCATATAACTTTTAGAACATACAAAGTGTATAAATATCCATTTTGGTGGCGCCACCTATAGTATTATACTTATAATTTACAGGTCAAAATGTGAAAATCTTGTGACCTGTCCAGCATCTTTAATTTTTTGTGGATTTCTTCATTAAATTTGGTGGGATTGTAGAAGAGGTTAAAATCTCAGTTGCATTTAACACTGGTGGTGCCACCTATATTTTGACTGAAAATATGAATAAAAATTCCTTGAAAGATACAAAATTTCATACAGTAGTCCCTCTTTTGAACGACCACCCCTAGCACCGACAAAAAAGCGGTCGTATAATGCAGGTGGTCGCTCATTGGAGGAATCGCATGTGCACCACCTCAAATCCATGGTGGACTTGTCCAGGTACTTAAGTAGCGAGGCACGCAAATTTCTGCCACCACCATGTCATCATTATCGATTACAATTGCTTTGAAAAAATATTGTCATTTAACAATTACAACCCTTAAAATCTTTATTTCAATAAAGAACTCTTGTCTGGGTGCTGAAAGATGTGTTTCACAACTTCTTGAAAATATTTGCCGGTCTTGAGCTTTGTCATTTTCCCATTATGCTCAATGGGCCTGATACATCGCCGGGTATGGAGCCTTCGCTTGCGAAGTAACCAGCTTAAACTGTCATAAAATTGTTTTGACAGCATTACTCACTGTCTTAACTTTATTCTAAACATTCGGTGGAGCCTAACTCACCGTAATTCATAACTCATGTATCAAAATAAGACTCGGCATTTTCCCATTGCCGTGTGTTTTGGGCGCCATGTTGGCCTCGTTCTGAACCGTGGGAAAAATGGATCTGGCATGTACTTCGTCAGTGTCTGTTGCACGCGCTCAAGCAGGCAAGCACGTGTTTGAATGGGGTTCCAAGTGATTTTGATGTAGCGAAAGTTTTCATAGTTCATTTTATAAAATATAGTATCATCAAACATGGTTCAATTGGAAATGGGAATACTAAATAATAATATTTCTGGACTTTCCGCTTATTCGCCACAGTTAGGTTAGGTTTCGCATGCAAAAAAAGTTATGACCACATGGCTCCGGTAAACAACGAAGATTGTTCCAGTCGCTTCCGGCAACCTCCGTCGTGCATTCTGATTTCAAGCATTTCAAGATGGATGATGTGAATGAACAGGAGTTGAGTGGGAGCGATAAAATTCCCATCACAAGTAAATTTCTGTGGATCATTATGAAGTTTAGCTCAGAAAACAATCCATAATGTCCCAGCATACAGAGAAAGAAAAAGAAATATGATGGTTGAAATCCTCTTGAGTTGAGATCCACTATGGAGAGGCCCGATACATGCGGAGTAAGCCACATTCAATGCCATTGTAAAAATGTAAATAAATGGAAAGATCCTACACTCGTGAGGAGGAATAGATACTGATTGATCAAATTAAAAAGTTGTTTAAGGAAATTTACCGTAGAAAGAAATCCTTTATTGCTTGCACTCAATAAATTTGACAAGAACCATGTAAATTTTATAACAATGGATGAGTTGCATGCACATATTTCGTTTGCAGACTTGAGGCGTAGTGGCCGGATATGGCTTAAATTTGTGTTATGCAGTCGCAAAATTGGTTCATTTTGCATGGTCGCTGGTCGCGTTTAACAGGTGGTCATTCATAAGAGGTAAATTATTAAAGAAAAACAACTTTGGCGACCAAATGTGGTCGTTCATAGGAGGGGTCGTTCAAGACAGGGACTACTGTATCTTGAAAAATGTATAGGATATATAGATCATGTCCAATGCTAATATGTTATGCAAGATCAGTGACCTTGATCTATATTTGTTAGGTCATCAGACCTGTTAAGTAGCTTGGACATCAATGGCAAAGAAAGTTGATCCTCCAGAGATTAATTGTACTTGAGTACATTGTATATTAAACAGTACTTGGTGACCTACTTTCGGGTCAGTCACCCTGACCAAATGATTATGTGACCCTGAATTATTGTTCAAGGTCATAAAGCTCTTAAGAAAAGGACATTTAATTCAGTATCTTGATAAAGAATAAGCCAAATGATGCCAAATGTACCACAAATGTGTGTCATGTGGAAGTTTTATATTGCATAATATGGATGACCTTGATTAATTTTTCAAGGTCAGGGATGGAATACATTACAAGAAATTATCTTTTTGGTGATGGCGATCAGCAGAGCATTATGCCCATGGGCCTCTTTTCATTATTTTACCAGTTCAAATAGTTTGTGCGTTAGTTGCGCCACTGTAGAACTCGACCTAAGTTGCAAACAAGAAGGCACTAATCTATTGACGCGTCATTAAAAAGGGTGTCCAAACAAGCCAGATTGCAAATGGCACAACTCAAGAAAGACTAGTTAATACCTGACAATGTTGTCCTGCTGCTTCAAATATTTTCTAAACAATGCGAAGGAAACGCTAATAAAGGTACTCATGTATCTGTAGTATTCAAACAAGCTAGTTAACAGATCTGATGATTTTATTGCACTGATTTCACCACTCTACCATAGTTCGATTTGTGTTGCGTCTTCACTGATAATCTCTCAAGCAATAAGAAATCAGTGGGGATTTTCCAGTTGCTGTCTAACTTTGTATGAACCCAAAGACTTCTTGCTTTCTTCCTTTCGCTGTGATGATATTTGTTTGACACCCCTGGACGTGGCTGTTTGGCAGCCCTTTTATGTAATTGGGTGGGTTGATGCATAGCATCTGATCGCCTTTATTTTATGGTCAGACTCATGCAATTTTAGTTACTTATATGTAAGTTTGCTTTCATTCAGAACCATGCTTTCAAATTTGTGGTGTTCATATTGTAACCACCACCGTAACATGTCTGCATGTCAGAGGCTCGTATGACCATTACCATGATTAGGCAATGAGGGGCCACTTCACTGGTTGCTAAGCTGTGCCACATGACTGTTAGATTGGCAGCAGGCCATGTCACATGACAGCTCCTGTCTGTAAACAAACTTACAAAACACATGCTGGTCTGTACTGTGGTACCGGTGGCTACATATTTTGTCATTTTGTTTGTGCTTTAAAACTGATTTAGCACTTTCAAATTTTGCCCAACTGTAGACAACACATAAATGTTATCAAACATGGGGAAAAAATGCCTGAAAATTAGCCAAAATGTTTTGGACATTACCTGAATGCTTTACTGTTGGTTTATGTATAATTTTAGCATATTGTCAAACAAGTACGTACTAAAGTTCTGCCAGTAAAGAAACCTTTTCAGTGCAGATATATTCTCGAAACTCTAGTGGTGAGATCATGCTCCTTTGGTTGCAAACTCCTGAAACATTCTAGGATTATTTTCAGTGGGGAAAGCTTTAGTCAGAGGTACACCCTTTGTACTTCTGAGATGTAGTAACAAAGTTGAAAGGTATGATGTACATGTTTAAATATGTGTTGAAATTTCTCCATCTGAACAGATTTTTATCTTTTATGTTTTCAGAAACAAATTCAGCAGAAATCGGAATTGCTGGTAGCCAATAAAAATGCACAGCAGAATGTGGACAAACTGAAGGCATTTGTGCGGGTATTTCATGCATGAGTGAGAGGTTCCACACTCAGGAGAGATCCTGAGACATAAAACATTTTTTTGTTTTTGGTGTCAGCTGTGCCTGCCGCCATGTTAACTGACCCAGTGCCTGTTGTGCGTCACAGGTCAAAGTGTGGAGGTCAGAAACAAAAGTTCAAGATGGTAGTACCTACGTCTGCCTCAACTGGTACTGTATCTGCTATGCTCTTATCTATCCATGTGCCAACATGATTCAACTTATTTATTGGAGGACATTCATTCTTGTCATATCAGAAGCCATTCTTTTCCCTAGCTTCTTGAGTGCGCAGCGTTCTTGCTCCATAAAAGTTTCATGATAAAATTCATGTGCAGCTACATAAAAATATAGCAATACAGAGGATGCAAAGCTGATATTATTATATTCAAAATGGGGAATAAAAAATATTTGGCATTTGATAACAAGTGCCACACCAGTAAGGTACTGCAAATGGACTCTACTTTGGCATGTATCATTTTTGTGTTCTGGATACTTTCAACAGTTTTACATATTCTTAAATTGGTAATTTTAGGTGCACCAAGATAGTGTTGGTAGTGTGGTCAACTAAAGATGACAGACAAAAGACTTTTGTTTTTGTATTGCCGTGATGAGTATTAGTTGTTGATGCGGTGTGCAAGAACTGGTGCATGCATTGGTGCTTTTATACTTCACCAGATTTGAAGTCATGAACTTGAACCACAAAAATTAAATAAAGAAGTTCCGCAAAAGTAAGTCTGTTTACAGTACATAGACTTATCTACCTCACGTGATACAAATCAATTACTGGATGTAATGGTGAAGTTAAACTTGCTGCAGTGTCGGAATGTTTAACATTGACAAAAGTAAAAAGGTGGATTGTATACATAAACTGCATGTAGTATATATGCATTAAATTTCCAAGCTTAATTTGTACTTTTTACTTTTTATATTATCATTATCTGTTTTGAATAATTCAGCCATATTATATTTAGACTCTGAGAACACTGATAGCGTTGTACAAAGTCGCAACATTTTGACATGATGTAGCTTTCCATAAACTGGTTTATTAGAAATTGGATGTGAATGCTGCCCACTCAGATAGCTAAGGATTGTGTGGTACACTGGTACTAGGGACTGGGACAGTTCCAGCCTTGTGTGTGGTGTTCCTCAGCAAAACCAGGCATTTACGTGGGGTTGTACAGTGAACACTATATTTATAATGTTGTGAACAAATGTTACTGAAAGAGACAATATTGACTATTTATACAGGCATCTGCTTCTGGAGTAGAAGTCCTGTTTCCTGGCAACTTTACAAAGAAAATTTACAACACTGTAGTGTTAAGTTTGTTCATGTGGGGTATTCACTATATGCAGGGAACAGTATTGCTGTAATAATCCTTTGGTTCATTCTGGAGTGCACTTTGATTTTTTAACAAAATTTTGTGTTTAGAGAAAATATATATTGATAAGAGTCCAGTCAGATAAACCAGCAGTAAAATGAAATCCTGATAATTATGATTTGCTCATACACCCCAAAAAATGCAGGCAGAGAATATCAGGATTATGAGTCACAGAATTTTACATCTTTCTTTGTGTATGGACAGGTAGAGTGATGCATCAGGGACATCTGTTGGTGGTATTCACAAGTAAAATGATGCATTTGAGTCATATCTCGGTATTCAGATGTTTGATAATGGGTCAGAAATATATCTGTTAGTGGTATTCAGAAGTTACATTATGAATCAGAGAGATCTGGTGGTGGTATTCAGAGATAAAATGATGCATCAGGGATGCCAATTGGTAGCTTGAAAGCATGAGCACCACTTCTGCAGATGTTGCTTTACAAAGTTAGTGCAGTCAGGTGCATTTACAAAGGAAATGCAAAGTTGAGATTCAAACAAATTTTTGTCTACACACTTTTTCTGAAAAAAAAAGAAAAAGAAAAAAATCACCAGGGGCAGTAGGTGAGGTCCAAATTGATGATTGTGCTTTACATTTAAAAAAAAAAAATCTGCGGTATGCAAATTTCTTTTTTCCCCCCCCCCTCACAAATTCAGTTTATAGAAAGCAAATTTTGAAACATGCATAATTTCACTGTATCGCTGATGTTTAAGCTATGTCAAAGAATGTGTTTACATGTTGAATGCACCTGGAAGTTAAGTTTGTATATACATGTGTATAGTCTGTTTGGCTTTTTTTTTTTTTTTTTTTTTTTTTTGCTTTTTTTTTTTTTTTTTTTTTTTAAGCTTGTACAAGCTAAGGGCAGTTAATATTCCATTTCTACACAGGTTTTGTGAAGATTCAAGGCCATGGCTTGGAAGATATATGGGATCTGAATTAGTAATTTTAGTAACATGCAAGGCATAGTTTCATTATTTGAATTTTCCTAAAACAGGAAAGATTCCCGTTTCAAGCTTGGTGCCTTTTAGGTGTGTCCATTATGAGTGAAGCAGTCAGAAAATGTGTCTTCAGAATTTCCATGGTGCTCTAAATATAGAATGAGGGACTGACAATATACAATTTGTCCACATGTGTATGGTTGTGTTCACCAAGTATTTTTTTTAATTAATTGTAGAGATTGCTTAACTGTCTCACTCCTGAATCCACATTTATACTTTGAGTGTTGCTTCAACATTTCACAAGGAACTTGACCCATGTTATTGACCAGCTTGACTTTTACAGAGTCGCAAAATTAACCATTGTCTGACATGGGATCAGAACTTCTACACTGAAAACTTACTTCAGTTATGCATGTTTCAGGTATTATATGACATTGTGGCACCACTTGTGTTCTCTTCCACAGTGACATCTCATGACCAATTAAAGAAAATACCAGGAACTGAGAGTCCATGTGGTACCACATTGAAAAATTCTTTTAAAAATGCATCCTGTGTAGTCACATGCTGCCACTACAATTTCTGCATTGATCTACGAAAGATTCCCAGAGTGTTTGGTTTAATATATAGATGAATTGTAGCAGGGACAATTATGCATCTATGGAACAGGTCCACAACATATCGTATTGTCTGCCATGTGAGATAACTGAAAACATCACTAGAAAAGTCATTGACTTTTATTTCCACACCAGTGCAAATTTTGTTCTGCTGGAATAAATGGGGAGTCTGTCTCCTCATGCAATGTTTTCTACCCTGGTAAGTGCAAAAAAAAACAGCAAGTGCAAAATTTTAGACTGCTGTTGTGTAACATAGGATACAAATTAAGTAGACATGGCTGTTTCTGATAGATAACAGAGCAAATTGTGGCAGAGAATGTAGAAGACAGCTGGAGTGTAGAAAGTGACTGTTCCAGCAGAGGTAGGGTTTGCCGTGAGGTGATGTGTGCAGGTATCAAGTTGGGATGAGGGTGAACAAAGGGATAAGGGATGTTACTCCTATTAATACATGTGGGAAAAGCTTGTGCAACACGAGATGTTGAAGGTACATTTTATTCAAAGGGCAGAACAATGCAGCTTTCCAATCCCTACTTTAATACATGACCCTTGTGTTGCTGTATTGTCATGAATTCATGGGTGCAGTACCCAGTGTAAGTTTCAACTCGTGGTTCAAAACATGACCCATCTGTAAGGATATTGTCATGAAGTTGGAGAGGGTCAATCTGCCTTGACACTTCCTCTTTCAAAACATAACCCTCAGTGACTTTATTGTCATAAAGCTTGAGATGGGCAATCTCACGTGGCACTTCCTGCTTCAAAACATGACTTCTGTATCAATATATTATCATGAAGTTGGAAGTTTTGAAATCCACTTCCTGCTTCAAAACATGACCATCTGTGGCCATATTATCATGAAGTTGGAATGGATCAATCCAGCTTGACACTTCTAGTTGAAAACCTGACCCTCTGTAGCCATAACATGGATTTAGAGGTGATCAGTCCAACTTGATGGTTCCTACTTCAAGACACTGTATAGCCTGTGTTCAGATATTTGTGACGTACATAGGAATGCTCAATTTTTACATTGAATGTGAATTGGTGTATTTCTGTTTCTCTGTGTAATTATTTATTTGAGGTCAAGGAGGACTTGATATTCATTGTTCAAGTGTGAATGGTGCCTTTTGTAGATAGTGTCAGATTATTACTCACAGGATAATGATCTTGTGGCCTAAGAAGGGGCAGATATAATGATCACATGTGAGAAGTCAACTCTTTGTTGCCAGCACATGGAATCTGCCTCAGTGTGTATAAACCAACTGCAGTGGCAAATCTCAAACTTACAGGCTTAATTTTATTCATCATCACAGACTTAATCTACATAGCAAAGGCAACACATTCTGACATTCTCGATGATTTTTTTTGTCAGTGTGGCAAACAAGGGCAGTGAATTTTACATCATTATTTAAGTTAAAGGGGAACTTTGTTTTAACTAAAAGTTGCCAACAAAATGATGAGAACCTGTCCCTTTAATATGATATTCTGTAAGTTTGTAGAAATGCTACAGAGCTACTTGATGAGCAAAAGATAGAGTAAATGGATTTGGAGGATTACAGTCTAAACAAAATTTTTCAAAAGCTGTTTATGAAATAAGCCCTAGTCTGTATCATATGCAAGTATAAGAGTCTTTGGAATTCATTGAGGAAATTACAGCTGGTATCTTGCTGTTCCCTATCCCACAGGTGACTATGCAAAAATACAGAGTGGACAGAAGGCCAGCTGTTGCAAGATGGAGAAAAAAGAAAAAACTTAAACCTGGACTGAGGACAAAATTATCAACTTTTGTGGCAATAGATGGGGCAGACAAGGCTGGATTGAGCTATACATGTTTATTTGGTAAAAAATGCAACATTTTTGTTAGAGACTTTTATGTACCATTCAGTTGCAGTCACAAGGTAATCAAACTTAGCGTTACACCCGTGTATGTTTTTTGTGTGTACATAAATATAATAATGTGGTTTTTAAAGATCACAAATGTCCAAAAAATACTGTTTCTTGTACAGCAGTTTTGGATAGCTGTACTATATCTGCTAGTTCCCCCTGGTGGTCAGAACTTGTACCATATTTGTATTTTTTTTTCTGTCTGTATTGTTTGTTAATATCCCATTTATTGGGAGATGTGTTGTGGGAGGGTTGATAGGGCACCAACTGTATACTTGTTGTCAATTTCATCATCACTTTGGTTCAAAACCACCAACAGCAAAGACTAATATATTTGTAATCTCATGGGTGAAAAGGATGGTAAAATGAACAGGATGAGTGCAGTAATATACCTACATATCTGTGGGACAAGTGTCTGTCTCCAGTAAAACAGGACTGTTGAGGTGAGTCTTGTAGAATTTAGAAAAAAAAGAAAAAGAAATCAACATGTGGCTGATACACATGCACTGCAATGCAAACAGGCCAATCTTGGGTCATATCAAAGGCATACCGCATAAAAAACACAGAAATGGTCTGTTCAGTGTGCAAACTGGTGTGAAGTTCAGCAGCCGGCAATGGCAAATGTGGCCAAATGTTGACCATGTTTTTAATTATTCCTACTAATTAAAATCTGAGATATGTAAATGGCAGTCCTGTGAAGTAAAATAGGATCAATTTTCAATGACTAAATTTGAGTATGAACAGTTCAAGAGGCATTGAACTTTCTTGATGGTGTACTTGTACATTGTATTTATCTGGTGTGGAGATCCTGTCTTTGTTGTGGCTGGTTTTAAGCCATGTTTCATCAGTTTTGAGCGAATGTTGAGAGTGAATGGGTTTTATACTCAAATCAAATGTCCAGTGAAATTCCAGTGGATGCTTTGCAGAAAAAGCTTTATGAGTTTGATAAAAAGTAAAACCAGTATGGTACATGTACTTTTTACAAGTGGACCATACCATAAATTAGGATCTTTGCATGGGAATCCATAGCGAGGTGATCCACACAAGATTTTTCTCTCATATTCCATGCTTGATGCCAGATCGTGGAGTTCTTATTGAAATGTTGTAGATTGAAAGTTGATACTGACAGCAATTGGAGACCCTGAACTAAGTTGTAACTAATTGTACCTTTCATTACAGTGACTCCTTATATAAGGGGGATTGACGAGCAGGCACAACTTGAAGGCTGCATTTTTTTGGCTGAAGGCCAGGAATGTGTAATCTTCACATTAAGGTCTGTCAGTGAAAATATGCCAGAAAAACAGTGGCAATATGAGAAGGCTGGGGTTTTTTCCTTTTTTTGTTTTTTTAAAGTCTACTTTTCAAGAGGTATTTCTTTGCCGAGAGGAGTCTTGATGGTATTGGTACCACTGCATCAGAACTGGCATCAGTTTACATTACAATGGGAAAAGCTTGTAGATCATGCATTGCACTTCTGGCACAAAATAAGAGCTTTGTGTTGTGTACAGGAAAATCATGACTACATTTTGTCTGTGAAACCATAAACAGTCCATCCTTTGCAGGAGGCTGAGATCCAAAGACTGTCTTGGAATATTTGAAACAAAAAGAAGCAGAGAATCTGCTGGTTTTCGTGGACATTTAGACATCATTGTGAAAGAATGTGTAAAAGTATGCATGTATCGTGGGGCTGTCTGTGCAGCCTCACAGACAGGTCTCTGCATGATCACAGTGCAGCAACTAATAAATGAAGAGCAATACTGGTGAAGAGTGAATGTGTACTTGTCTCATCACCATAAGTTATGACATTGTCACGCGAGCTGCTGTGACCAAAACTGCTCAACCGTGTGTACATTGTACTTGCATGTTGCTCATATGACCACACACAGTATGCAAGCAGGGAAGACCTCCATGCAATCTGGGTATTCCCTATATGTGTGAATGTGACCAAGAATGAAAACCCTTTTACCCTAATGTATGTATTACATCACCAATAAAGAGAAAAACTTATCTGAATAGAATGACTGTGTTTTCTTCATTTTCCAAGACAAAACAATTGTTGTCAATGAAAACATTTAAGCTACTTTGGATCAGAACAAAAATGTCCTCTGTAAGTTAATAATTTCTGTATGTTTGGAAGGATGAGGTCCCTCCCATACCAAATATTTATTTATCAACCTGGTTTAACTTTTCCAGTGCCAATCACGTCTGAAGTCGATCTACATAAGTCAAACTAGTCTGAATTACCATTGCACTATGAAACCTTACGGTTTGAATGTCATGGGGAAGTAAGCATACTTGCTCACTCTTATGCTAAATTTTTACTTTCCCATGCTTACTTTCTTATGACACTTCTCAACCGAGGACAGAACAAGAAAACTTCTGTACCAATGGATTGGGAGAATAAATAGGGAATTAATTCAGTTCTCTGGTCAGTATCCATTAATATACAATGCTACAGACACTTTTGAAATCATGAATTTGAATGAATTCCACGAACACCCCATGATCTCCATGGAAAATCCTCTTCTGAGAAATTCATCTCTGGGATACTAATCTGGGGAAACCCCGGCTTTCCCCAGCAACCGTCTGTTCACGTCTGGAATGACATTGGATTGCCATGTCAGCCAGACTCCTAATCCAACAGACCAAATCTGGTCATTGAGGTTTTTGACTTGTTAACACGATTTCACGTCCGGTTTCTTGAGTAACGTACGTTACTAGGGCCCTTGTTACCTTAGGGTATATATAGGTGTGCCCAATCCATTACAGATCAGCCACTGATGAGACCCGTCCAGGTGGAAACCGGTCTGACGATTTCTGGTGGGTGTGACATCGACAGGCATCCTAGTTTGCCATTCACACTTGCCCAGTATCTCTATAATGAATTATCATTAGGACCCCAGATTCATATTTCTCATAAAAACCTTTCATTCAAGTACCAGCATGCCTATAGTTCCAGAGAAAATATCCCAAGTCAACAGCTTTTCTCGGCGTGCTTTCAAGGAAAGCTGTTGACTTCGTCCAAAGTTTGGCACTTAAAGAGTTGAAAGGGTGAAAACATGATGCGGCATCAACAAATGGAGACCTTTCGATTTAAATTAATTTTAATGTGGGGTTGGCTTGTGCAAACCACACCTTGTTGACAAAATTTAAATTCGTTTAAGAAATGTGATTGGAGATGACATTAAATGATTCCTGCAAATCTTTTGGGTGTGATTTAATGTCATTCAAGTTCGACTGGCTTACTGTTCAGTTTCAGGGTGGTCAGAATGTACTGGTGTAGTTGTCCTAGTTGGAAGAGTGGCATTGATTCAAAAGACCTAATGATGCCTGCAAAAAAATTTGAAAAATGATCTTTTATCTTGGTAACTGATGCTGAGGCATTGATTGGATGAACTTTCCGAAGGTGCAATTTTGCACTACTATGGCACTTGCTACTGAAGATGCCCTTCTGCCAGCAAAAGTAGTCTATTTAAGATGCCCTTCTGCCAGCAAAAGTAGTCTATTGGTTTTGAAATGCAAAGGAATAGACATCATGATATTAAGAGCAGGTACATGTGCCACTGTCCCACTTGTTGCCTTTCAAAGTAGTTCATTTTGTGCTGGTTGGTGGAGGAGAAATTTAAGTTGGTCCTTGACGAAATGTGGTCTCTCCAGATGTAAATTTACTGTACACACAATTTAAATCTGATTGGGGGGGGGGGGGGGGGGGGGTTACTCTTTCAGGAACCTGAACTGTTTTAAATACCACTGTTCTCAAATGAAAGAGGGTAGCAGTTCACATGTTTTTGACATTTCCTGAAACTGGCCAAAACCAGCCGACAGTCCAATGTCTGCTTCAGTCTTTTACTAACATCAACAGAAATAAAAAACAGTTTGCATGATAATTGTAGATAAGATCTAGTCAATTCAAGTCCAGTCAAAGTCAAAATACTTTAATTTCATGAGATACTTGATTCAGCACAACACTGTTTTCCAACAAGGCCCTGACAAAAGATGCACAGTATATGTACAAGACACACAGCATAGAGTATATAGATTACTTAAAAAAAGAATACTTAAAGAATGACACAAAGAGCATGACTGTGATAATCAATTTTTACCATAAATTTGGCACGACTCTCAATTATTTTTCCAAATGGTATTTTATATCTTCTGCACATTGTGGCTCATAATGCCAGTCAAATTATAGGTGGCACCACTAGTATGTGCTCACAAAATTTGTACATTTTGACCCATATATAACATAATGCTGTAGGTGGCACCACCAATGTTGAACTTCACCTAGACTTTTTATGCACCCAATATCTCCTGAAAGTTGTATGGGACTAACTTGAAAGTGTTGACTGTATCATGTTCACAAGAAAAAATCTACAGAGGGATGGACAGACAGACATCAGTGATGGTAGGAGCTCTGCAACCTTAGGTCAGCACAGCGAACAAATGTAGTGCCAACTATTGAACAAGTTGATGTCCAAGGGCAACTACAAGTGTTCTGATGTAATTTAAGAAGAGGGCTGTGTTAACAGCCCATGCTTAGCTGACCTATACATTCATCACACTTGCAGCTCTGTGAACTTGGGTTAGGATCAAGGCAACCCATGTACTGAGTAAGTCTAACCTTTATAGAAGAATGCTACCATGTGCACATCAAGGTCCCAGTTCAAGTGGTTCTTAAGTTATAGTGAAGAGTAAAATTCATGTATGTTGGTTGCACTGTGACCCCAGAAACAAGGTCAAGGTCACTCATATACTGTCAAAGCATGGCCTTCGTAGAGAAATATTAACATGTGCAACATCAAGGTCCTAACTTGAAACAGATCTCAAGTTAGCAAGCGAATAGTAAATTTCATGTCAGTTGTCCTGTGACCTTGGGAATGAGGTCAAGGTCCTAACATCACTGGAGCATGACCATTTGCACAAAATAGGTTGACTCTTATAAAAGGGACATCCCTACCAAGTTTGGCACAAATCTGGTCAAAATTATTTAAGTTATAACCATTACAAGAAATTCCCATGTTAAACTTCTCCATTAAAACTTTTCTTTTTAAAGTTTTTTTTTTTTTAAATCATCAAACATCCAAAAATCACTGGAGCATGACCATTTGAACAAATTTGGTAGAGACCCACCCAAGGTACATTGCCACCAAGTTTGAAGTAAATCTGAGTAACATTTTCTTCACAGGAGTCCAAAATGTGAATGACGATTAGAATGCCCATTAACTTGCATGGAAAGCAATAGAAAAGGTGCATGTACCAATAAGTACCTTAATAGAAAAAAAATCGGTAAAAATCAGGAATCCACAGCAGTGCTACTTTGTGAACATCTTTACTTGACCCTTTCACAAGGAACATATCTACAAAGTTTCAACTAAATCTGAGATACGGTTCTGGAGAACAAGTGACAAGTAACGAAAACACACAAAAATTCATTAAAAAAAATGAAAAAATTGCAACACCACCTGGTGATCAAATTAAGAACTAAGAGTCCCTAGGACACTTCTTATGTAATATCAAAGCAGTTAGGTGAGCGGTTATGGAGAGGAAGATTTTGTAAGATGTGTTCCAAAAAAGAACAAAAAAATTCATTACAAATCGAAAAATCACTGGAGCTTGACCATTTGAACAAAGCTGGTAGAACCCAAACAAAGGTACATTGTCACCAAGTTTGAAGTCAATTTGGATGACAGTTTTGGAGAAGTCAATAATGTGAATGAGCATTAGAATGCCCACTGACTTACATAGTAATCAATAGGAAAGGTGCATGTACATCTGTACCTATAAGTACCCGAATTGAAAAAAAAAAAAAAAATCTTTAAAAATCAGGAATCTGCAGCAGTGCCACCTAGTGAACAACTTTGTCACTTCCACAAAGAACATATCTGCCATCTGCCAAGTTTCAGCTTAATCTGAGTGACGGTTCTGGAAAAGAAGTCAAAAATAGAAAAAACACACAAAAAATCATAACAACTTAGAAAAAATCGCAGCACCACCTAGCAAACAATTCAGAACTAGGAGTCCCCAGAAGTGTGCCTGTGTGATATCAAAGCAATTGGGTTAGTGGTTTCGGAAAAGAAGATTTTTTAGATTTACCTCCAAAGAGAACAAAACAATTCATAAAAAAATATAAAAATCCAAATATCAATGGAGTGTGACCATTTGAACAAACTTGGTAGAGACCCACCCAATATCCACTTGGTCCTTGATAACAGTATCAGAGGGACCTGCCTGTTGATAAATTTCATTATTTAATCCACTCAGTATTGTCTTAATGCAGTGTGGTTTACTTGTTAGTGCAATGTTATTACTAGCTTAGTCAACAGGTGTGATGACAAACTTGTCATGCAAGTCTTGCAATTCCTGACCACAATGTGAATCCTGCAGCACTTGTTTGATCTGTCTCCACTTTTGAAGAGGTCCTTTTCTCAGGTATTTAAGTCTTTCATCCACTTTTTCCATTATTTTAACTTTCCAGTCATCAAATGCCTTGTTACAGATTCCTTTCTTATTACTATGTTTCTTATTGAAACTGTCAAGTCCTCTTTTAATCTCCTTTCTTGCCTTTGTGAAGTTGATGTTGTGCTTAGTCCTCTTTGAAATGAAGGTCTCAATTTTTTGTTTTGAATGATTCTTAAATCACCTGTGATTACATGTATGTGGTCTTTATCCATACACTTCTTGAAAGTAGTGTCACATTCACAAGTTTGATTATTCATATTCCAGCTGTCTAAATCCACTTCATCCATTATTCGATTGTAGGTGAAGACCTTATTACGAATACTGGAAGTGCATCTTTAAGCAACTGTGACATCCTCCTCAATATGGTTACTGACTGAATTTTCAACTTCCTGAAGTCTTAGAATACTTTGTAGGTTTATGTACTCAATAGCTGGATTTTCATTGTGTATTATCTAAGGATTCGTGTGTTTCTTTTTCTTCTAATTTTTCCACGTTTGTTCTTTCTATAGCTTCAATTTATGTTGTATCATGTCTTGTACTAAACTGACAATCCTATCTGTTAACTTCCTGTCATTTGTTACTTCATGATTTAGAAGTAACTGTCCCAATTGCTCGAGATCTCTTTTCTTCATTTGTGGTAAAGTTTTATTGATGTAGTATATAGTTTCTTTGATTTCAATTTCTTGGAGTACGTTGAATACACATTGAGCTGTAAGAGATTCTTTATGTGTTCTGTGTTTACTCTTATGTTTGTTCTTCTTTTTCCTTCTTTTGTTGAGTATGTCATATACATTATCATTCTCTGTTCTTTGATCTATGTTCTTATATTGATTATTAAATCCATAGGGATATACTGTTCAGAGTTCTTTAATCCAAAATGTGTCTCTGTTCCTTTGCAATTCTGCTGTTTCCTTATTCCTCTTTTCATTTGAGTATTTTCCTGGTTGTTTTACAGTTTCAATAATTTGGACTTTAAAAATGTTTTGTTCTTGCAAAGTCCACCAGTGAAGTGATCTGCTAGAATTGTAGAAATGGATCTTTTGTTAGGATGTCTCATTCTATTCATATGATCATTGAACCTTTCATTCAATTTTTGGTTGGTTTCATCGACATACTGACTACAGCAACTATCACGGTAATCAGTAAAACCAAGTTATCTGTATTGCACGCAAGTTTTTTCTTCTTGTAATTTTTAGTTCTGTAAGTTCTATGTGTAACAGTACTTGTAAACTTTTTCATTTCCGTGAATTCTTGGCAAAGCTTACGGTTAGGTTTCCGGCAAGCTTTAACCATTTCAACCCCATGGTCCCCAGAAGAAGGTCCCAGATTACCCACTAAATCCTGATTTGTTCCCTCTACTTTGGCGTTAGCCTGGTGAGGCACATGAAGTCTCCTAGGATCAGCTTGTCTAACCCCAGGGGAGGCTACATCCCTAGTGGGCTGCCCAGGGGATGCTTCTGTTGCTTGTTGGCTTCTTGTCTGTACAGACGGACAACGGACGAAGGACCATCCTATAAGCTCAGCTGACTGATAAGTCAGCTGAGCTAAAAACAATTGTTCAGTTTTTCATTTTAATGTTTTTCTTAAAGTCCGTTTGTCCATTTTCAGCTGAGCTTTTGTGAGGGTCCGTCATCCGTCGTCCGTCTGTCCACAATTCACATTTAAGTTTTCTTCTCAAAAACCGTCGGCCAGATCCACTTCAAACTTGGTGGGGATGTGCCTTGGGTGAGTCTCTATCAAGTTTGTTCAAATGGTCATGGTCCAGTGATTTTTGGATTTTAGATGAATTTTTTGTTGTTGTTTTTTTTGGTAAATCTGAAAAAATCTTCTCCGAAACCGCTCACCCAATTGCTGTGATATCACACAGGAACACTCCCTGGGACTTCTAGTTCTTAATTTGTTCACCAGGTGGCACTGCATTGTTTTTTCTAATTTTTAACGAATTTTTGTGTGTTATAGCTATTTTTGACTTCTTCTCCAGAACCGTCACTCAGATTAAGCTGAAACATGGTGGATATGTTCTTTGTAAAGGGTCAAACAAAGTTGTTCACTATGTGGGAATGCTGCGGATACCTGATTTTTAACGATTTTTTCAATTCGGGTACTTATCGGTCAATGCAGCTTTCCTATTGATTACTACGGAAGTCAATGAACATTCTAATGCTAATTCACATTTTCGACTTCTCTTCCAAAACCGTCCACCAGATTAACTTCAAAATTGGTGGCAATGTACCTTGGGTGGGTTTCTACAAGGTTTGTTCAAATGGACATGCTCCAGTGATTTTTGGATTTTTAATGAATTTTTTTCAAAAATCTTTTAAAAAGTTATAATAGGAAAGTTCAACATGGAAATTTCTTCTAATGGTTATAACTTGATTAATTTTGGCCAGATTTACTTCAAAGTTGGAGGGGATGTGCATTGGGTCGATTTCTACCAAGTTTGTTCAAATGGTCACACTCTATTGATTTTTGGATTTTTTTATGAACTTTTTTGTTCTTTTTGGGGGCAAATCTTAAAAAATCTTTTTCTCCGAAACCGCCCACCCAATTGCTTTGATATCCCACAGGGACCCTGCCAGGGACTCCTAGTTCTTAATTTGTTCACCAGGTGGCGCTGCAATTTTTTCTATTTTGTAATGAATTTTTTTACGTTTTTGCTATTTTCGACTTCTTCGCCAGAACCGTCACTCAGATTATGCTGAAACTTGGTGGATATGTTCCTTGTAGAAGGGTCAAACAAAGTTGTTCATTAGGTGGCACTGCTGTGGATTCCTGATTCAGGTACTTGGTGGTCAATGCAGCTTTCCTATTGATTACTATGGAAGTCAATGGACATTCTAATGCTGATTCACATTTTTGACTTCTTCTCCAAAACCGTCATCCAGACTGACTTCAAACTTGGTGGGGATGTACCCTGGGTGAGTCTCGACCAAGTTTGTTCAAGTGGTCACGCTCCAAGGATTTTTGGATTTGGGGATTTTTTATGAATTTTTTTGTTCTTTTTGGGGCAAATCTTAAAAAATCTTCTCTGAAACCCCCCCACCCAATTGCTTTGAAATCCCACAGGGACCCTGCCGGGGACTCTTAGTTCTTAATTTGTTCACCAGGTGGCACTGCATTTTTTTTCTTCTATTTTTTTATGTTTTTTTTTGAGTGTTTTTGCTATTTTTGACTTATTCTCCAGCACCATCACTCAGATTAAGCTGAAACATGGTGGATATGTTCCTTGAAGAAGGGTCAAACAGAGTTTTTCACTACGTGGCACTGCTGTGGATTCCTGATTTTTAAAGATTTTTTCAATTCAGGTACTTGTCGGTCAATGCAGCTTTCCTATTGATTACTATGGAAGTCAATGGACATTCTAATGCTAATTCACATTTTTAGCTCAGCTGACTAGTCAGTTAACTGAGTTTTTTTGAGGGTGCATCGTCTGTCCGGCCGTCATCGTCCACAATTTACATTTTCGACTTCTTCTGAAAAACCGTACGCCAGATTTACTTCAAACTTGGTGATGATGTACTCTGGGTGAGTCTCTACCAAGTTTGTTCAAATGGTCATGCTCCAGTGATTTTTGGATTTTTTATGAATTTTTTTGTTGTTTTTTTTTGGGGGGGGGGGGCAAATCTTAAAATATCTTCTCAGAAACCGCACACCCAGTTGCTTTGATATCTCATAGGGACACTCCTGGGAACTCTTAGTTCAGAATTTGTTCACCAGGTGGTGCTGCAATTTTTTCCTTTTTTTTTTTTTTTTTTGGTGATTTTTTGTGTGTTTTTGTTATTTTTGACTCCTTTTCCAGAACCATCACTCGGATGAAGCTGAAACTTGGTGGATATGTTCCTTGTAGAAGAGGCAAACAAAGTTCTTCAAAAGGTTGACTCGGTTCAATTTTTTCATTCATTTTTTTAAAAAGTACAAAATAAAAAAAAATTTTTACGAAACCTGAACATGGGAGATTGTTTGTAATGGAAACAACTTAGATAATTTTTGCCATATTTATGTCACACTTTGTAGAAATGTACCTTTGATAGGTCTCTACATATTTTATTCAAATGGTCACACTGCATTGATTTTTGCATAAATTTTTGGGTAAATTTTTAAAAATAGCAGATGCATGTCAGCTGAGCACAGGATCATCATGATCCTCTTGTTAACATTCAGGTTTCATTATTTCTTATTATTTTTATAACAATAGGCCCATGGGCCTGTGTTATCATAAATAGATGAATTTAAGTATATGTGCTGAAACCTGCGAATACTACTACTTGGATAATGGGACCTTATTAGTGTCACAAGTGATCAGGATTTTGACTTCCTTCACGATGTCCCTAAATTTCATAAAGATCAACTAAACATTTAAAGATGTTATATGTGTTCACAAGATGTTAACCATTTTTATTCATACATTACATAATACTGCAGGTGGTGCCACCAATATCAAACCTGATGTAGAAAAATGGGCCTAATATGAAAACTGGATTCAATAGAGGAGTTTACGATCCCTTGTACCATGCCTCCTTTGTTTTCTCAAGGGATATATATTTCACCTGCTTACACATATATCCCTGCTTGAAATTTCTATGGCTAAATTTCAACACAGGACTGGTTTGCTTTGGTGAATATATTTTAAAATGCATTTATATTCATGAAAACAAAGAAGGCATGGTATAAAAAGGATACATCCCTTGTTCTCGTGATTTATCTGGAATCCTGCATTTTTAAATCCCTACCCTTCGCTCACGGATTTAAAAAAGCAGGATTCCAGATAAATCCCTTGAACTTTGGATGTATCCTCTTCAGATTGCGGCAGTTGATGGTGTTCATTTGCATAAACTTGGCTGTTTGCCAATACAAAACTTCACAAAAGGATTTGTTATTATGCAAAAAAGTAAAACTATGCAAGTTATCATCCTCAAGTGCTGTCCTCTGGGGTCCTGAAAGAATCTATTGCTTTTACATGCAAATTTTTTGTGAACAGATTGTGAATGATTGAATGAACTCTCCCACCTATAGTCAGCACAAATAGAATAGTGTTTATTTCTTTTGAGGGTCTTATCTTATCTTATCTTATCCCACTGGAAATGCCCAGTTAAGTCTGACCATTTCCCTGTTGAGCAATCCCCAAATAGTCTGCTCCCCTTTCAGATCTACTGTGCTGATGAAAAACCTTTTAGCCAGGGCTCAACTGGATTAACGCCATTCAAGGATGACAGGAGGAACCAACCAGGGAAGCAACCGAACAGACAGGGCTGTAGTATGGCAGGCCACTTGTATGCCACATCATCTAGGCAGGTTCAGGAGTCAATACATGGCAAAGAATTACTTTTATGCATTCACACCTTGCCTTTACCACACAATAAATCAATTCATTACAAAGACTTTTTTACGCATTCACACCTCGCCTCTACCACACAATACATCAATACACTGTGAAGAATTACTATCATGCATTCACACCTTTATACCTGTACCACACAATACATCAAAACATTGTAAAAAATTACTTTTATGCATTCACACCTCACCTATACTACACAATACATTGCAAAGAATTAATTTTATGCATTCAGACCTCACCTATAACATACAATAACTCAATACATTACAAGGAATTAAAAACAAAAGACATAGACCAAAATTTTGTTTGGAACCTTTTAATTGGACTAACTATTGTACAGTCCTCAAAACAGGAGATAAATTATCACCATACATGATTATATATAGAATATTAACACACAGGCCCTACCATTGTTGGGTAAGGTACTTCATGATATATAATTGTATTATACTTTCTCTGTACAACTTTAGAGTGACTTTCATAACAGTACAATGATTGTGAACAATTAACGATCAACAGTACTTCATAATGCAATCACCACGCATAGGCACAACCACCACAGCTGATAACAAAACTGACACCAACAACTGTTTTGATACAACTCATCCATTGGAAACTAACCAAAAGTACTCGGCTGTCAAATAATGTCTGCTCTAACAGTCTTTCTCAAGTTTCCATTGTAAATCACAAAGAAAAAACAAAGCAAAAAGTGGCCGTGTGGACAGCCCATGCGCAGCTGACCTAGATACATATACATACAAATTTTCACACAATTTCACAGCTATTACATGTAGCTCAGTGGTTTCAAAAAAGTTTTTTAAGCTCCCCCCCCAAAAAAAAAAAAGAAAACAAACAAACAAACAAACAAAAACCCAAAACGCTCATACAATATCCGAAAACAGCTGAACCAAGAGTTTATCCTTGCAGGAGATGCACCCAAGGAATACATATCCCCACCACTGCCAAGTTTTGAGTGGATCTGTTCAGTTTTGACCACATACACATGGATGAACACTAGTATTTCTTCAGTAATCATGCTAACATGTACTCTTGCTGATCAATGTGTAATTCTAATGATTCATTAAAAATCAAGAAATGAGAATAGTGCCATCTAGTATTAACTTTTTGAGACTGAGTCAAAAATTATAAAAGCATAAAAAAATATTGCATACCACCTGCAGAACAAATTAAGGTCTAAGATGTGTTCCTTTTAAGTTTCCCAGCAATTAGCCAGGCTGTTTCAGAGAAGATTTCTGGATAACTGGAGTGTGACCATTCAAACAAACTTGGCAGATATCTACTGAAGGTACATCCCTGCTGTTTGCAGAGGATCCAGTGAATCGTTTTTGAGAAGAGATAAAAAATTTGAACTTGTTGATACAGGACAGTGGATGAGGAACCATGAGATCACCTCGGCTGACTGACAAGTCAGCTGAGCTAAAAATCAGACTAGACCTGTTCAAGGGACTGAGGTTGACTGATTTTCCTTTGTGAAACCCCACTCAGTGTAGGTCGTTCTCACTTTCTCTACGTTTTGTGACCTTCCCATGTTGTCTTATGTCACTAAAACCAGGGACACGATTATGCCACATCTTCAGTTCAACACAACAAATGGTCTATAACAAATTCTAACGATCAATATTATGGGTAAAACCTGTTGCCATGAATGACACACTTTTTACCCATAATATTGCTTGTTTACCAATAATAGGACACAATCTTGTGTAGAGGACTGGGCCATATACCTGCAGTTGTGTCATTCCAACTGCCACCAATGGGGCAGAGGTAAACTAAGATTTAGAGAGTATGAAGTGGTCTATCATAGGTCCTTAGGACAGCCCCACCCAGTCAGCAGGTCCCAGATCACCAGCTTTCCTCAGTGTCTCTGGGTTACCATCCAAGCCACGTGGAAGAAAGCTACCAACTCGTTTTCATACCAATAGGCAAGGACAAGAGCAGAAGGTCCAAGAACTGCCTAAAAGAGGGCACTGCATTCAGTGGAGGGCTAGGGTTGTGTATTCCCATTACTTCACATTGTAACTTGCAACTTAACTTGAAAACTACTGCACATAGAAACACCAAATTTCAGACAATAAATCTAGATGCATAACTAAATACCTCATAAAAATCGTATAACCACAGCTACTAAAGTAACTGGTTTATTTATTGGTTGCTTTAACATACAAATTAATGGGAATACACAGCTCTAGCCCTCCGAATGTTTGTGTATTCAGTTGTGTATTGGGGCAAAAACACACCTTAGAGCTGACCTTTCCTATTGAGAAACAGATAAAACTGACAACTACATGTGTGTAACAATGAGAAAATAACTCTTAAACTCTGTTCACAAAATATAGAACACTCTCTGCATGTCTTCTGTTCAGTTAACAACAAATAAAACATCTATTGGAGTAGTACATGTTGTCCATGACAAAGCATACCATATTTTTCCTGTTCATATAGCTGAGTTGGCACTTTTGAATTATAAAGCAATGCCAGAAGACCATGACGTGAAATCCCAGTCAATCTGACAAACCTTATTACACTTTCATTTGATGTAAAAACTGATAAAAAATTGGACAAGTTTCTAGGACTCTTAAGATCATTTTCAGGCACACACTTACCAGAACACGTGACCCAAATGACTCAGATGAAAAATGTGGGGGGTCACATGACGAAGCATGTTTACAATACAATCCACCAATCACTAGATAATTAACCCACTCTCAGTTACAACTGAACTATTTTAAAGTCAACAGCTTTCCACGAAACAGGTTGAGCTCAATGCATCTGGCCCCTGCCAAGGAAAGCTGTTGACTTGGGCATGCTATCATAATAGGTCTTTCTACAGGTGTCACCAAACGTTTCTATTGGTGAAAAATTTCTGTAAAAAGATTGAAGCAGACGACCATTTATACCCAGTCGTCTCTGGGGGATTTGCGTTGGAAGGGGTTAAAGCAAGTCTGTGTCTTAGTGGATCATACACTTTTATCATGCATTGTTTTTATCCAACTTGGCCTCCCCCAATGCACCTGCTTTTCCCCAATGTTCCTGCTTATTCAGTACTTTGAAAAAAAAAAAGTTAACAACAGCTTAGCTGTGATCACTGTAATAATTCACTTCCAATATCAATCATAGCACCTAAAACAATAAGCCAGGATTTTTTTTTCTTTTTTAGTAATTCTTGAAATGAAACGATTGTGATGATGACCTGAAATACATGTATTTCCAGTTTCACAGCTGAAGTATTGGTAACCCTAAATCTTAACTGGAAAACAGAGTTCCAAGGGACCTTGTTAATCTCGGTCGTCTGGCTGCACAAGGCAAACTGTAGTAATCTCAGTGAGCTGACTGTAGAATTAAGGCAAATTGTATGTAGAATTACTTGCCAAAGTGGGATACCATATTACATTGAATTGTCTTTTGGTCAGAGTGCACACAGTGTGAGCTGGTTAAATATGGGCATGGCAAGCACTACTGCCCCATGTCAGGAAGGGCAAAGGTCAAAATGCCACATCCATTCATACCTATATATACTGTTGGAAAAAAAAAAAAGATGCCACCCCCATTGGTCATGGGCTGCTCTGAATATGCCTCTGTTTGGAAAATATGGGCGTCAGATGGAATATTATGTGACATCAACAAGATAGCTTAGGGTATGCCTGAGGATGCACGCATGCACACACGCATGCAAGCACGCACACACACATGCACACAAGCACGCACACATATACACACACACACACAAAATGTCCTGAAAACAAGACAACAGCCAAAGGGGCGTGCAAAGTGTGTCTAGTATTGGGGTGCCTATGGGCCTTATAAGGGGGCAGTGGCACAACTAGGATCAAAGTGAATTTACAATGCCACGGCATACGGGTCACTCACAAGTGTCTGAATTTGACAGAGGCAGAATCATTGGGATGTTGGAGGCTGGCCTTTCCCAGCAGGAGGCTGCCAGGATAATGGGGTGCTCCAGGCCATTGGTAAAAAGGTGGTGGGACCATTTTCAGGAAACCAGAGGATGCAAGAGGAAGGCTGGGTCTGGGCGACCAAAACTGTCATATTAAAAGGGTGACTGTTACTTGATCCAGTATGTGAAGAGGCACAGGTTTCTTTCCACCAAAAGGTACGTCAGCAGTGGCACCAGGCCTGCAACAACAGAGCATCACAGTCTACCATTAACAAGAGACTAGTGTCAGCCAAACTAAGGGCATACCACACTGCCATTTGTATCCCTCACAGTCCTGCACACAAGACATGACAGGTATGGTGGTGTGAGGAGCATGCAGCCTGGACCAGAAATCAATGGAACAGCATGATGTGGTCAGATGAATCCCAATTCTGCTTGGAATTCCATGATAGAAGAATAAGGGTTTGACAAATGCCTTCTGAGAGGTTTGTAGAAGGATGTATGGTTAAAAACATGACCGCTACGGAGGAGGCAGTGTCAGCAACACGGACAACAGCTCTCATCAGGATGAACAGGACACTAACAGCTACCAGTGCTATATGGATGAGAGCCCCCAGTTGACGAATGGATCCAACAATGTCCAGAGATACTGTTTCAGCAGGGTTACATACAACCACACACTGCCCCAGTCAGCATGCAGTATCTACAGCAACACAATATCCCATTGTTGCCATGGCCAGCCCATTCTCTTGATCTGTCCCCCATTGAGCATTTGTGGGATGTGCTTTGCTGTTGAATCAGGGATGAGCATGGAGATGCCACAGCCACCCTGGATCAACTGGCAGAGAGGCTCACAGACCAGTGGAATCAAATTCCCCAGGCTAAGATCACTAAGCTGAGAAGCAGCATGCTAAGGTGGATCCAAGCTTGCTTACAACAGTGTAATCACACCTGCTATTGATGCATGCAGGCTCCCAACAATAACAACAACCACCAACTAGAGGGCTGTGTCAACAGCCCATGCTCAGCTGATCTAAGCTTGCTCCCAAAATCAAAATTGCATCTAGATAGACCTGAAAAGCAATTGAGTGAGCGGTTTTGGAGAAGATTTTTTAAAATTTGCACCCCCCCCCCCAAAAAAAAAGTCATTAAAAAATCCAAAAATCACTGGAGCATAAGCATTTCAACAAACTTGGTAGAAATCCACCCAAGGTACATTGCCACCAAGTTTGAAGTGAACCTGGCTGACAATTTTGGAAAAGTCGAAAATATGAATTGTGAATGGATAACGGACAACAGATGACAGACTAAGAGTGATGGCATCAGCTCTGCTGGCTGATAAGACAGCTGAGCTAAAAAGGTCCTTTGAAGGACCACCATTTCCTCCCAAAAGAGATGTGAAAAGCAATGGTATAAAGTAAACTAACTCCCCACACGCATCCTCATAACACGTACATGCATAATGTTGAACAAGGGGGGGGGGGGGGGTGAGGGGGGGGGGGTGGCATCCTTTTTCCCAGCAGTCCCTGTCAATGTTTATACTTTCAAGTGCTCTGGTTGTCAAAACTTCTGTTCTGCAACTCCTTCACAGATGCTGTGTAACCTTTTGTATTACCCACCTTACCTGCCCATCCAAGTTTGTGACTCAGAAAATACTAAAATAAAGACTATTTTTCTCCATTAATAATGTAAAAATAGTACAATACTATAAACAAAATATAGCTCTATACTGAAGTCTCACATTCTGATAAAATTCCCCAGTGCCCTCATATTACACATGAATAATACTGTTCTTTAAATTACAAATTGTCATTCTTTGATCATAATTCATGAAGATGAGTATTTTTTTCTGTCTTGTTTGATTTGTATTTGTAATCTTATACTAGGTTTGATTGTTGTCTGCTTTGTAAAATATGCCAAAATATACATATCAAAACACACAGAGCACAATTCAGAGTATCTACACTGCTAGACCTAAATTTTCTTTGGCTTCATTACTGGATATTAATTAAAAAACAATTCATTTTTCATAAAATGTAACCTATATTTATTACTTGCAAAAATTATACTATAAAAGTTGTCTAAAAAATAAAGGAACTTGAGGAACAAAGGCACAAAATCAAAAACACAGAAAAAAATATTTGGCTGATCAATTTTAAAATGTTGTGAAAAAAAACAAACAATTAAACAAGAAACTATTAAGTATCTATTTAAAATCTGCCATTTTTTGATACTTTATAGCACCATTTATGTGGAGTTGTGAGGTGGCTTAGAAAGAGGGACAAAGAACTGTTAATGAAAATATTTAGACACAACCCTGTTGATGCAAATTTTGCTGAGCTGGTTCCCTACGTGACTTTTTAATATTTTGTATTCTTGGGTTCCAGTCAAAATGACAAACACTGGCAGGCCTGGATTATAAACATGCATAGCATGCCAAGTACCAGCAAGCAACATATGTAACTAACCATACTGTTTACAGCTTATAAAATACCCCCCCCCCCCCCAAAAAAAAAAATCAAAAAAAATCTGTGTTTCATGCATGCACCACCGTTCTTGGTCACAATGAAATACTTCGATGAAAATCACCAACACCATGAAGCATGTCATCAGTCTGAATGGATTTACCCTCAAAAATAATTAACACATAATTCACACATTTCTGCCTTAATACAGGAATACATATAC
This sequence comes from Hermodice carunculata, assembly GCA_964020975.1. Classification (NCBI taxonomy): domain Eukaryota; kingdom Metazoa; phylum Annelida; class Polychaeta; order Eunicida; family Amphinomidae; genus Hermodice; species Hermodice carunculata. The sequence continues at coordinate 73,056,454 of OZ026612.1, read as the reverse complement.
TGAGCATCAAGGTATAATATTGCTTGATACAATATACATGTATTGACAGCACCTGCAACATAATGATACCAACAGATATGTACCTTTGGCTGTGGAGGGCACTGTTTGCACAAATTCTTTTCAGTTTGTCCAAGTATATGTGAAAACCCGGATTCATACAAATGACCTCCAAAAATACTGACAGTATTTTAAAGCTGCCTAATTCTACACCATTTAATATACAAACTCAACATGCAGTATAACACACAGCTGAAAGCAATCCAGTAAGTGTTTATATTCAGTATATGTGGATAAGTACCTCTTAATAAATCTGAAAGCAAATAAAAAGCTCATAAACTGATACAATAAATCTGTTCAAGCTACTCATGAACAAAATTAAATGGGACCTCCAATACCTTGGATCTATGTCGCCATGGTACCATTTTACCCTAAAATATAAGTCAATAAATATTGCACGTAAAGTTACTTGACTTTGTTTGCCTTCTGTACGAAATTGGACTATATATGTCGATATATTTCACACAATGAAACATCTTATCAATACATTGATATTCATTAATAGAGTTCAACAGAAGTCTTGCTGTTTGAAAATTTAAATAGCTCGCCATCCCCTAATGAACACTCTAAATACTATAAAAGAGTTACAGATCAGTCAACATAATTTTGCCTTCTTTCTGAACCAGAACATAGAAGGGATTCAGAGAAACTTGGTTGCTGACAGAGTATAAGACATTAGCCTATTGTTGCGAACACTGCACGTCTGGATCATTCTAGATCACACCGGGTCTTGTGATCTTTTCCACAAAATAGAGCTCCCCATGGCAGTCAAGCAGGGAGAATCTTCTTCCTTGGATAAATTATAGACTGCAGCCTTGACAAATGTATAGGACCTCTTTATTACTTTAATGCAAACACAAATATCTACATGTTATCATGAAAGGGTGCCCCTCCCTCCCACCCAAAGCACAGAAGATGAAAGAAAAAAAATCACAAAAAATTCCCTGTTTAGTTCAAATGCATTCGGAACATTGGCACCACTTGTTATAATACATACGAGGTTTTGCCTTTATTTAATAATCTAGCTGCAACTTTTGGCAACTGAACACAAGGTGAGACAATAATTCTAACATAGTTCCCATCATCCTACAGATGACTAGACTGGAGTACCAAAATATATATCTCTCTCAGCGAAACAAACACCCTCATGTCCACCCACTTTATACAGCCTCTCCTTTTTGTTTAATTTAATAATCATAGTTTTTTTTTTATCATGCTATTTCACTTCTATGAAGACTGAACACAACAGACAGTCTAAGAATCCCCCTTGAATGATTTCATTTAAATTGTATTGTTCACAGATTGGTACAGATATATCAAATGCAGACATTGATTAATAGATACATACATACTAGCCTGAAATACTGTCCATATTCAAGTTCCCAGAAACCATGACGGAGATGTGTCTATGTGTGGTTCAAACACAGCAAGCCCTGTCTTGTGACAGTCTGTGTGAAATCATAGACCTGGAGACATTTCGGGGGCACGGTCAACAATATCTCAAGGTCTATGGTGAAAGCACAGTACCTTCAAAAGGACAATGAGCTGTCTAAAAATGTCCTCTCCCCTTGTGGTTTTGTCATGAGAGACAGTTTCTTTTTCTTTTCCTTTTATATTTATATTTATGTATGTGTATATATATATATATATATATATATATATATATATATAGCAGTAGTGTCACAAGACATGGGTCACTGTTGATGATTGATGCTTGGGCTCAGTGTCCCTGAGAACTTGATCCCTGAAAGTTCTTGCTAAGTTCATCATTGCTGTTGCTACTTGTTCTTCAGACTTGAGGCTTGCACTCAGAATGTCCTCTGTTGCCAATTGTCCATTTGCAATACAAGACATGAACGTGTAAACAGATAAGAGATCAATTGTGATCAAAATGCACCCATAATTGGATTTGTGTTTAGGACCATTCAAAAATGTTTACATGTACTTGCAACTAATTGGTACACAGAGTATATCATGTATATGGGGTGGAAGTAAAGATCAATTTAAGTTTTTACACAATCTGGAAAATGCTGCTTAATATTTGTCCAACATTTGGGTAAAAAAAAACAACTATTTTAGAGTGCTGGGGAAGGGTCATAAATATAGTACTCTGTGTAGTAATATGAAAATGTTTATAATTTGACAGCCTTTAATCAAACTGGGACTGCAACTCAAATAACGTACAAACTGAGACATGTACCATGCCAACCCACTATTGACTGTGTGCACAGCATGGCAGAAATGACAGACAGACTAGAATATTGTGAAACGTGCAACACCATCCAAGCATTGTACATGTACTTATATGACAAGCACAACCCTGTGTCAGTCAGTGTGGTTACCCGATAAGAGCCTTGTCTGGGTACCACATGTCAAGTTCATCTGGGTACCCTGTGTACAGATACAAGTTTCACCATCAGAAGAGCTATACCATATATCAGTTCATATATGCAGTAATAGCAAGTGGCCTCCCCACACATTACACGACAACAAGTAATCTGACAAAACCGCAGATCAGAACTGCACGGACTTTGGCTTTATATTTGCATTCAAGTTGTAAAAGGACTCAAATGTCTTACAACATTACGTCAAAAACTTTTCCTGATGTTTGCCAGGCATGGCAATAAGCACGACAACAGTAACTGACTCAGTCTTTTCAGAAACAAGAACTCGAGTTCCGACAAATGCTGGCAATATTATAAATATAACTTATTAACTTACTAGCATATGGATATTGAACCAGCATTCCCAGGCAGTTTAACAACTTTTCTGAGAGTATCTTACATTTAAGCAATGTTATAAAATTATTTAATCTTTGGTTTTCAAGCTGGGAACAAGTTACAACTAATTAAAGCTATCAATCATAATGTAGTAACCATAAGAGTCACAACTGCTGATCATCAAATAGTAACCAATAGAGTTACAACTACATTGTATTGATATTAGTCACCAATAGGGTAACAAGCATCTACAGATCAAAACATACTAACCATACTGGTTACAACTATTGATCATTACAACTCTTGATCATTAAATAGTAACCAGCAGGGTAACAATTGTTGATCATTACATGGACAAGTGAAGGAGTGGAATGTTTGACAAAAGCTGAATGTAACCAACAACTTCCTGCAACTGGTACCAATGCAGGTTTGTACCGTCACTTGCACTGAAGGCTGGTACAGTGCTGCCTCTTTATAACACCTCTCATTACACGTTGGTTTCTGATATAACACGGTGGGTACCATGGCTCCCACTGAAATAGTTTTCCCATTACTTCTATGTTAAAAGTCCCTCTGTTATAAGGCAGTTTTGCTATAACACGGTATACCCTGTGGATCCCAACATCAGCATTATAAAGAGGGTGCACTGTAGTTTCAAAATTAACAAGTCCTGTCATTTGGCATCATGGTGGTACAAGATGCTGATATCTATACCATGCAAGTCCTTTCATTTAGCATCACGGTTGTACAAGACGCTTGTATCTATACCACACAGGTGCCTGTCATTTAGCATCGCAGTCATACAACACGCTCTTATCTATAGCACACGAGTCCTTTCATTTCTCATCATGGTGGTCATTTGTTGTTTACTAAAGATGATCCTCATTATACATGCACAAGCAATGGTGGCTACTCCACAGGCACAGACCATGTAGGACAACACTGTTCCTGTCAGGAACACGATATACCCCATGCAGGCAGACAGCACGACCTGCGCCAGGAAGTAGGCACTGTCTAAGATGGCAAGGTCTGAGCCAACCCCACGATTCTGTACAACTCCTCCTGCTGGTATCACATCATAGAAGTATACCTTGAAAGACACAGAAGAAAAAAACTGCATGTAATATGAATATAAACATTTCACACCATTAATATTACAGTCTTGATATTTAAGGTATATACATGTATCATTAATCTAAACATTGTTTTAAAAGTTAACAGGTGGGCAACGTTCTTCCAATATTCTGTGAAGCAAATACACAACTGCATAAAGCTCATCACAACTCCAGTATGGGGTCACTGTTATATCACCAATACTTTTTTTCCCTGTCATTGGCTGCTTTGGGAATCCTACAAATTAAGAAGCTCCTGGTCCTCTTAATAAGGTATCACCAAACATCCTGGGCCATGGCGTTAACCACAATGATCTTTTTGACACAATCAAAACATGGTCACTGAAGTACCATGTATTTTTTTTGCATACTGTGTCACAGTTAATGTTCACTACCTACTGACTGGGTTTTAGTTTCATTCATACTGTGTATTGCTCTCCTTGTAACTACATACATCACCAGCAACATGATCACTGGAGCCGTCAAAAATATACATTACACCATCATAATATCAGCTACATCATAGAAGTGATCCACTTCAAAAAGTTTGCATTTACAAACTCAGGTACGTGTAGAAATGCTGGTATTTAAATGATTCAAGATTTCAAGATTAATTCATTCCAACAATATAATGCATATACAGTGGTACCTGCTGTATGCAACCACTGCCATCAGCAGCCACACGGCTTTGTGTGGTCACTTTGCTGGGACACAAGAATCAGTTTCTTTGTAAAGCCACCTACAGTGACAGGTCACCTGCTGTATGTGGCCACCCCTTCTGCCAAGAAAAAGTGGCCACATACAGCAGGTACCACTGTACATGAAGATAATACATTATAAAGTTGAAATCATCTAGTTTTAGTATTGCTGAGGAGACTGTCCCTAACCCTTTCCCCTTTGCATTGACACTGAGTCAACTACTTTCCTTGGCATGAGTTGGGCGCTAAGTGCCCAACTCATGCCAAGGAAAGTTGTTAACCTAGGGCATGTGATTTTAATATTGCTCATCTACAATTCTCAGCCAAACTTGTTTTTTATTGCTGTTGAAATTATTTGAAAATGCTGAGGCAGACAACATTTGACCACCAGCCAGTTTTGGATGGTTTAAGGCGGAAAGGATTAACGCTTGTATAGCTGCTTTCAGGACAGCCACCTTCACAATTGAACAAAAAATACTGATTTACGACCATAGCAGTTAAAATTCTCCATGCAAGTATAATTAAGATGTTCCTGCAGTACACAAGAGTCGTGTTTTATTTCATAGGAATCGCAACCTTAGAGTTATGGATAATACATTGACAAAGTTGTTGAGTTCCAATCAAATTTGTTATGAACAATAACCTACACACATTCACATATTAAGTTAGTCTGCAATTATAACAGTTTGCTAGTTGACACCTTTCACTATAATGGTTGATTATACTTTGTTTAACTACATGTATTCTCTTTAATGTATAAAAATGTAGTCTGGTTATCTCGCTGAACAAACTTAATGGGAGGACATCAGAGTTAATCAAATCTGGGATCTTAAATCTCCTACAGTTCCTAGTAATATTTTTGTTTGTTCTAGTAATTGGTGTTAAGTGAAAACTATAAAAGTAATAATTAAGATAGTTGACTATTGTGGAATTTATAGTAAATTTTCAAACATGAAAAGTGAAACAAAACCTTCAACTTTCATTATTGATAGATTTTTAAAAAAGGGATCCTTATGTGCATTATGTATGGTTTTAACTACTGCTCGGATAGCTTGTTTCTGCACTTTTTGCAACATATTCATGTTACCAAATCCCCATAATGTTATCCCATAAGCAATATGAAATTCTAAAAGACTTCTAAAAATCATGTCCAGAATATAAGTAGGTAGACAGTTTTTCAGTTTTCTTAAAATTCCACTAATTTGTGATTTTTTTTAACAAGTTCATTGAAATGTTGATTCCAGGTTAGATGACTATCAAAAAGTATGCCCAAAAACCTCATTTGTGTGACTAGAGCTATAGGAATGTATCTGAAGGTTACCGTTAGGAATTTCCCCTTGTGACAGAGTGTTCTGCTGAAAATGGCAAATCATATATTTGTTTTTAAAGCTAATGAAAGCTTATTAACTTTTTATTCAATTCTCCCTTTATAACGTCAAGGTTTTCTGCAGATGTAATAAGACTATTTGGCATGAACAGTGGGCATGAAAGATTTGTATCATCTGCAAAGGTAACAATGTTGAAGTTTGAAGCCCACAATATATCATTTACATAAATGATGAACAACTGGGGTCCAAGAGTTGACCCTTGAGGAACCCTGGTTGTTATCTGTAGTAATGAAGTTTTATCCTCCAATTTAACAAACTGTTTTCTATTTGACAGATAGCTTTTGAACCAGCTTAATTCTTTGTGTTTTATACCATAATGTCTTAATTTTGTTGATGGAATCTCACGATCTATGGTATCAAAAGCCTTAGAAAGGTCTAGAAAAACTGTTAGGGGAATTTGATTATTATTTACTAGGTGATCATATAATCGGTCAGTAAACTCTTAAAATGCTAATTCTGTAATTCATCCTCATGTGAAGATACAAACTCCACTCCTGACCTGAGACAGGCAGTTGCCCACAAAAGGCAACTGGTGGCCTTAAACTGGTCCTCTCAACCTTTGAAATATTCTTCATCAAATACAGACTATAGTGATTCCAATATGTACAGACAGATGACATACAAAGGACGGAGGACCATAAGATAAGCTCAGCTGACTGACAAGGCAGCTGAGCTAAACATCCAAAAATCACTGCAGCATGACCATTTGAACAAACCTGGTAGAGACCCACACAAGGTACATCCCCACCACATTTAAAATTTATCTGGCTGAAGATTTTAGGGAAGAAGTCAAAAATGCGAATTGTGGACGGACAGATGGATGATGGATGATGGACGAAGGACCATCCTGTGGGCTCAGCCGACTGACAAATCAGCTGAGCTAAAAAGTAGGAGTAGATGAAGTCACCAAACTCCTACTTGGTATATGTGAAAACAAAGAAACTGGCCTCGACAACTACCAAGCTAAACTTCCTAAGTTAACAGAACATAGTACTGCTCCCAGCCTGACCAAAGTATTCAATTACTTTTTAGATTAAGGCAAGTTTCCTAAAGACTGGAAGTGTGCAAAAATATCTGCTATCTACAAGAATTGTCCAAAGCTAGATTCTACCATTTACCAGTCAATTTCATTCCTCCCAGTCACTTCTCAAGTCATTGAAAAAATTTCCCAATAGCAACTCTATGATTTCCTAAGAACATGGACCACTGTGCTATGCCCAGTCAGGCTTTTGGAAAGGATATTCAACCCAAACGAGCCTACATCATCTGACTGAATCAGTCTATGATGCTCTCAATCAGGGTTGTGAGCTTAGTGACACTGGATCTCAAGAAAGCATTTGACACTGTGAACCATAAAATCCCACTTGAGAAACTCAAACATTATAGAGTACACGACCACCAAAGGAGGTGCACCTCTGGGAGAACCAGCACTGTGACTTGGTAGCCTTGGTCCCTCGACCATCTGTCCTGCAGGGCGTACTGCAAGGGACAAGGGTGAAAGCGACCCAGGGGAACTGGGAGTCAATCAAGGATGGAAGCCTAATAGGGCTTGCGATTGCTGAGGCCAGCAAAACTTGCCAGTCAGAAATGCCTTGAGCATCAGCTGAAGTCTCTCCCACCAATCTACCAAAGGGTGACAGATGAAGGGGAACAGGTTTGAACTGGATAATGAGAAAGAAAAAGATCGGCTCAGGCATTAGGCTGGGCTTTGAGGGATTCACAATCAGGCCTAAGAATTTGCAAAGCTCCAGAACGGTCTGTGTGTGATGCTGTGAATATGGGCACTGTAGAACCCTGATCAGCCAGTCATCCAGACACACTTGAATGTGTATGGCGTTCTGGTGAAGGTACCTGCGTGAACTGGGTGAACACCAGAGGTGCCATGGCAAAGCCGAATGGGAGTGCCCTGAACTGGTAGACCTGGCATGAAAATAAGCACTGCAGATACTTCCCTGAAGTCTCCACAATTGGCACACGGAAGAATGAATCCTTGAGATCTGAGGATGTCGCCCATTCCTGGGGTTGCAGGGCTGCCACCTCCGATTAAGGGTCTCCATCCTGAAGGATGGGACCTCTAAGTATGTGTTTAATGTCGACAGGCCTTTGACCGGATGCCAACATCCATCCTGCCTGGGGACAAGGAAGAGTAGGTTGTAGAACCGAGGAGAACCAGGATCCTCCACCCACTCTATGGCGCTCTTGCTCCAAAGTTCCCCACTGCCTCTAGAAACACTAATGTTTTGGGTTCCAGGGTGGGACATGCCAACAACTTGGATTTGTAGCACAACAGAAGCCTGTCTTAGCCAAAGGGCAGCAAATCGCCATGTCTCAGGGCCTTCAACACGAGCAAACCATCTGTAATGGACTTCCATGGGGGCAAAAGGTGGAAAGACAACCTCCAACAGGGTGCTCTGAGACATCAAGAGTGGTGGCACAGCCCAGCCCTTAGGCTTGCCCGACTTCTTTGCTTTGGCAAACCACTTGCCCTTCTCAGATCCTTTCCCGCTCTTCTTGGGACCTCTTGACACTGGAGGAGTGGCACAGGTCAGTAGGCAAGTGGCTGTGGTCTGAAAGCCATGCTTCAGGGTGGGGGGGGGGGGGTGGAGGCGGGAGTGGGGGCAGCGGTAAAGGAGGAAAGTGACCGAACAGAGACAATCAATGTCATGGTCCCAGATTGCTCTGTGGAGTGGACCCAAAGGTCCTGCGTCCACCAAACAACTTCCACCATCTCTCCTCCAAACAAAGTGCTGGAGAAGAGGGGTCCCATTCATGCTCTGCAAAAGATTGGGTCAGGCAACTGCTGACCCTGGAAGTAGGCATCCCTGCGTAACAAATGCAGGTAAGCTTTGAGCATATAGGCTGTCCACACCTGGTGGATGATCACTTGCGACAACGAAGCCGCAAGCAATGACACTTGGCCAATCAAGTACTGCCTCTGTAATCTGGGCAGGGCACTGGAAGTCCTTCAGGAGAGACCTCTAGGCTGCCAAAGAGATGTCAGAATAAGAAGCTGTAAAGACAGAACCCCTGGCATCTTCTTCCAGTCTCTTATAGGCCTCAGCAGATGTGGAGATGTGTATCGGATGCCCAGCATCAAATTATTCCTAATCTAAATCCTCAAGGAGAGGAGTTGCCCTTGCCTTGCAGAAGATAGCCAGCGATCGGGGTCTCCAAGGGAACCCAAGTGCCTCGTATCTTGGGCGTTAGCTGGTATTAGAACTCAGCTATGAATGGTGAGAAAGGTATGGCGGTCCTATGATGCATATCCTCAGGGACAAGCCCCGACGGGACATCGCAACTGCCCAATGCTTCTCCTCCGATGGGGGGGGGGGGGGGGGGGGGGATGACCACCTCGTCACCCACCATGCTCTGCATAAGGGCTTTTAGGTGATCAAACCCTGTGGCAGAGCCAGGGTAGTATCCCTGGGGGCGAAAGAAAGTCCCACCTGTGCCATGGAAGTCACTGAGCTAGGCTGCAAAGAGCAATGACAATGATGTGGGGCCGGCTGGAAGCTTGTGGCCTAGCTCCATTGATAGACGAATCCGAAAGGAGCTCATTCCCACCGGTGGCAATATCCAAAGACTTAGCGACCACAAGAGGGGCATGAATGCCCAAAGCTTCATCAAACAAAGGATCATCCAAAGGTGATGGGGTGGCTGTATGCAACAGAAGCAGGTCTTCCATCACCACATGGGAAGAGCAAGTGGGACTCCTGGGGGACTCAGCCTGGGAACCACAACTGCTGCTGACTCAGAAGTTTGCTGACCAAAGGGCAGCTGCCAGAGTTGCAAGAACTCCTGAGTCTCTGGCAGGCTAAGTGCAGGGTCCACAGCTGCCGCCAACCCAGTGTCTGCTGGCTGGAGGGAGCCTGTTGGAGCTGAGAGAGCTCCTGAACCTGAGAGCCAAGAGAGCACTCCTGAACCTGAGAGCCAAGCGAGAGCTCACTCTACATGGAGGCAGGAAGCTACTCATCTGCGGTGGTGTGCTCCGGCACTGCAAAAGTGCCTGCAGGGACAGATGCAGACGAAGTCTCTGTCCACAACTGCTGCTCCTCGAGGAGCTCAAGCTCCACTTGCCTTTCAAAAGAAAGAGGTGGGGTATCCAATTCTAGCTTGGGGCACAGTGGAGCCACCAAGGACTTGGGTACCCTCTTCTACGCTCCAACGTGCCCGGACTTTCAACCCGACCTTTCAGACCAGGGAGCTCGGGAAGTTGATCAGGGCTTCGGTGCTTCAGGACATCTGAACTTTTGACTGGAGTGAAAAAGGGAATAGACCAGGATTCTGGGATTTCTAGATGAAAACCTGTAGGTTTCCATCCTAGCTTCACCGATTTGCGCTGATCAGACTCTGAGCCTTCGGACCAGGGGGACCAAGATCTCTGAAGATCCAACTTGTGCTTAGCCTGCCTCTTTAGAGGGGTCCCCAAAGTGGTGAGCTGTGATGGGTGAACAGTACCACAAGCATCTCAGCCTGCATCTGCATGTTCCTAGCTATAGACTCCAAGGCTCCTGATCACTGTGAGGTGACCCCTTGCCTTTCTGCTTGGGACTACACTGGCTCCTCTCCTTACTCCCACAGGGGGTGTTCAGGTTTAGAGACAGCAGCCACCTGAGCGTGTGAGTGAGCCCTGTGGGTTCATCTGCACTTCTCTAGTGGAGTCACGGGATAAGACAGAGTCAGAGTCCAAAGCCTGTAGTTTGGCAGCAAGAACTTACCGCCTACATCTAGCTTTGTTGCTCTTCTTCCAGGCCTGCTTGTAGAGCAGCCACTTGTCCTCTCCCCAATCAACACAGAACTGGCATGTTTTCTTGTGAGAGCAAACACCGCCAAGTTGCTGGTAACAACCAAAGCAGTTCTCATGCTTGTCCCAGGCAGCCATAAAGTGGTTAAATGAATCTATCTTCTGACCTTTACCCAACAAGGGCGAAGGTGAAGTGGTCATTGGATCAACACTAAGGGCACACTGCCAAGCAGCAATTGCCTGGAGCAGAAATTGCCTGGTGGGCAGTGTCTTCCTGCTTTCTGCGATCTAATCATCAAGACGCCATGTTGAAATCTTTGTTTCAAGCCAAATCGACCAGCTGTACCTCCATGTTTCAACAGGTATCTGTAGATCAAATATAAGCTATTTTAGCCTCCAAAGAGTCCTGGACTGCTCAGAAATGATTTTCCACAGAAGGGAATGTGCATGAAGCACTAAAACAGTGTTTGTGAACAACAGTTCACAGAGCTTACAACTCTAGTTGACCATGCCATATAGGCACCTAAAGAGGAAGTACAAGGGAGCATGCACAACAGGAGTTACCACCAGGTCCAACAGGAACTGATAGATGGCACTACCAGGACTGTCAGGTTTTTGGGAACAATCAAGTGAGTAAACCAACTCAATTGTGTCGGGCAATTTGACTAGACACGGAGGTCCTGGCAATGGTGGTTGACAGGTAATGTTACATAACAACTACTGCGAAGTTATGCTTCACGGGAAGTAAATAGTTTGCTAAATGCTCAGTTTCAATAAATGGTGAGTCAGAAATGATGCCAAGAATAGTTTGACAGAATACTAAGTGTGCATGCATACAATAAATGCTACCTACCTCCCTACTTTCTTGGTATGATGTGACCAGTGTGAATGGAATGATAGTGACAGTAGCAAAGCCAAAGCCTGTACATGCTGCCATCATTGTCACCAGGACATAATGCCTTGTAAACACCATCGTGGCCATGGCCAGTGTGAAGGAAAACATGCCCCAGAAGTACATAGTCCTGGATCCATACCGCTGTACTAGTTGCTCTAACAGTGGTGCATAGAGTGCCGATGTGATACAATGTAAGAAAAGGCCCCAGCTACCCATCCGCACCCCTGCATCATACCTCTCCCGTACATCAGAATCTGGGGAGTTTGGATTTCCACCATACACAGCTTGCCCAACAAAGTCTGTGAAGAATAAGTTAAAACACATGATTGCTGTCCAGCTGAAAAAATTAGCGATGGCCAGACGTTTGAGAACACATGGTATATGGAAGAAGAAACGAAGGCTGTGTGGCAGCATCCAATACAGACGCTCCCAAAAAATATTTGAACATGGGTTACACTCAGAAAACCTCTGTATCTGCCGAGGAATGTCACATCTATTGCATGCCTTTTCTACAGTTCCGAGATTAACTCTTGAGGAATCATGATAATCTTTGTTGTCTAGATAATGTGCTTTGACACTGGATAACCCATTTGTGTATACATGATCCTCTGAAAGACTTTGATTACTGGATGTTTCATATCCTGCATCCCCAATGCCCACAACATTATCAAACTCCTTTTGGCGCACGATTGTTTGATGAATTTCATCTAGACGAGACTGGATTTCAAATGCATCTGCTGCCTCTAAAGGTTGCTCATTTGCTACACAAAGTGTTGCAAACATGGAGAATGTAAAAAGTACAACCAGCACTGAAAAGGCAGACTTTTCCTGTCCACCAAAGTAGAGTCCAACAGAACTGGAATTCCAGTCCAGTGCGGTGATTAGATATCCTATGCAGCCCCCCAGGCTACACATGGCTGAATAAATGGTGAAACAGCGGTCCTGTTGATTCGTGTTTTTACATGCATCAGACAGCAAGGCTTCACAGGGTGTCAGGCAAGCTTGACTTGTGAAGTCCAGTAAAATAGCACCAAATATTAATAATATGACTCCACATGTCTTGCTGGACCCAGAGTACCCAAATACATATGTGCCAAATATTTCTCCATACGGAATGACTATCAGTGAAACCAGAAGCAACATACTCAGAACAAATATATATGGTCGTCTCCGTCCATAGCGACTCTGGCACTTATCGCTGGCTCTCCCAATTACAGGTACAAGGAAAAAGCCTAGAAGTGGTCCAACTCCCAGTATAATACTCATGTGTTGCTCCTCAATGCCAGATTTAAGCAACATAGGAGGTATGTATGTAAATGCAGCACTGGCGCAAAACTCTAGTCCACACACTATGGCATTAAGGAGTACCAACTGTGTGAACAATAGAGGACGCTGTCGTCCTCGACTTTGGCCTGGTGCTGGGATCTCGATGGTCGGATCCAGCGCTGCAAGTGAGGCTTCCATGTCTGGAGTTCAAACAGCCTCGTGCTTTTCCCACGAGCTCGGAGGTACTTCACTGCCACCTTTATGGTGACGTATGGTAAATATGACTTGTGCTTGCAATCAGCCATATATCTACATTGTCTATTCCTTTGTTACTGCCCTCTGTATTCTTTTAGCTTTATTTGATGAGTAATTCAGCACTCGTTGACTTATTTGCTTGTGATCACTTCTGTCTGCCATTTTGATGACACCTGAAAAAAGGACAATACAAATATTCATGAAACCTATACAATGTATTGTCAAAATGTAAAATCATACAAGTCAGCAGTTACTTTATTTTTCAAGGTACATGTAAAACAAATGGACCCATTAAAAAGACAACTGAAATTGCCCACACTTTTCAAAAGGGTACATTTAATACTGCTCCATTATCATGAACTTCTGTAATAACCTTTGTCTTCCCCATATATAGCATTTCTGTGTTTTCAAAATAAGATACACCTGTACTTCAATTTAAACCCTGGAAATTATTATTGTATTCTGATGATCAGTTTCTGGTAAAGTATATACATACATCATGTACCCTGTTCTTATCCTGCTACTGCCATTATTTGTCTCCCAGTACTTCTAGACAAAAAAGATAGCCAGCCTTCTCATGCCAGTGGGTGGGTCCACCTTCAGTCATGTCTTGACACTTACATTTTCTCTCTTTCAACAGGCACCTGGAAACAGTTTGCCATGAACACAGAACTTCTGCCTCATGATCTGTGCAGCTCATATACAATTTACATAGCACCTACCCTACACATCACTTGGATGTATTGTAAGGCCTACAACATAAGAATCTGTTCTACACCCAGCCTTATACCCATACAGATATATCTTGTTTGAACATAAGCCCCGTAAAATTTTTGACACAACATGTTCTTTTCAGCTAGCCACTTTCTGTATTTTTGTAACTGTTCATGCTTACTGTTGCTTGCTTGTTATAATACAAACATAGAGCATGTACAAGCAAGTGAAATCCTCCTGAGATGACTCACTCATCTTCAATAAAATATCATCATGGGAAAAGATAAATGTTTCTGATTCTGGGTGTGGGTTGCTTTTTAATTCCTTCCTTTTTTACATACAGATTTAAACTTTCTATGTATGACCTTGCATGGGCTACAGTAAGATTTTTATTTGGAAAAGGTGGTAGTTTACTTTGTAACCCTTTCTGTACTGCTACTTGCACGCATTTGCCACACAGCTAGTACCTTGGCCTCTGTAAAATGTCATTGTTCACAGTCACTGAAGGTTGGTTTGGGGGGACATGACAAGGGGATGTTTGTCTATAGCCCTGTTCACACTGCTAAAATGTACTGCATTTTATTCGTAAGACTTGTGAAAGTAGCGTTCAGACTAGCTAAAATTCTTCTGCAATCCGTTAAGAATGTGCAAGCTGCTTCCAAAGGCAAAACCTACTGATGGAGGTAGTATTTTTGAGGATGTTACCCGATAGTGTCTACTTGCGCAAGTTTTATTGTGTGTGTGTGAATGCAAAATGCGCATGTTTGCCGACTATCCAACATGTACAAGCCCGCCAATTCAGTAGGTGAATCCGAAAGTTAAACCTTGCAGTGTGAACAATCCATCTGCATTTTTTTCAGGTAAACAGTCTGAACGCATATTTTGGATGTGCACAAATGCAAATGTTAATTCCGAAAAAAAAAAAAAAAAAAAAAAATCAAAGCAGTCTGAACACAGCATATGTGTCTGTCTGTCCATCCATGCAGATTGATATCAAATTGTTCCACATAGAATGGTGACATTTATACCACAGAAGAATCACATGACCCCCACATACAATTCAGATTACAGGTAATTAAGCCTCAGTATTGTCAGCGTCACAGGATGCTGCAACAATCTTATTCTAGGGCATCTTGCTTCATGTGTTAAGAATTGGTTGAACAAATTAAGGTCTTAGAGTCCCCAGAAGTGTCCCTATGCAATTTGAAGCAATTGGTTGATCAGTTTCCGAGAAGTTTTTTTGTAACATTTGTCAGAAAATCAACAACAAAATTCATTGAAAATCCAAAATTCACGTGACTGTGACCATTTGAACAAACCTGACGAGACTCACCCACGGTGCATTCCCACCAAGTTTCAAGCAAATCTGCTTGATGGTTTTCGAGAAGTCGAAAATGTGAATTCCCATTGCAACCCCCAGTCACTTGCATCAATAGAATGCATGTATCAAACAGCAAGCACCCGAGTTGAAAAAATTGTTCAAAATCAGGCACCAAGAACAAATTATGAACCAGGAAACCCTAGGAGTGCTCCAGTGTGATATCAAAGCAATTGGGTGAGCAGTTTCGGACCGGAAATTTTTCAAGATTTGCCCAAAAGAGGAAGCAAAATATCATAAAAAATTGCACAAAAGGACTGTGACAGTCCTGTGCTCAGCTCACTAAGTCACCCTATGACCTTGGAAATGAGGTCAAGGTCACGGACCTATTCTGAATCTTACTTTCATAGAGGGCCATCCCCTTATGCAAGATCAAAGTCACAGTACAAATAGTTCTCAGGTTATCACACGCCCAGTAATATTCATGTAAGTGGCCCTGGGGCCTTGAGAATGAGGTCAAGGTCACTAATGTACGGTCTCAATCTTTCCTAAATAAAGGACCACAAATAAGTTCAACATCAAAGCCCTACCTTCGACAGTTCTCAAGTTAAAATGTGAAAAGTAAAATTCACATATGTGTCTGGGTCCCAGTGACCTTGGGAATGAGGTTAAGGTCACCCATGTACTGTCTAAGTCTGGCCTTTGCTCAGAACAATCATAATTTTCAACATCAAGGTCCAAGTTTAAATAGTTCTCAAGTTGTCAGGTCAACAGTAAAATTTGAGCAAGTGGCCCTATGACCTTGGGAATGAGGTCAAGGTCATTCATCTACTGTCTAAGTCTGGCCCTTAATAAGGACAACTAGTATGTGCAATACGAATTTACCAGCCTGAATAGTTCTCAAGTTACCAAATAAACAGTGAATTTCATGCACCCTTGCCCTGTGACCTTGGCAATCACGTCAAGGTCACTCACCGACTGTACACGTATCACCCTCATACCCAGAAGTGTCCCTATGCAATTTCAAAGCAATTGGCTGAGTATATACAAGGACAAAGACTATTGAAGATTTGGCCAAAAAATGAACCAAAAAAATCACAAAAATATCCAAATATCATTGGACTGTGACCATTTGAACAAACTTGGTAGACACCCACCCAAGACACATCCCCACTAAGTTTGAAGTGAATCTGGCAAATGGTTTTTAGATGAAGTCGAAATTATAAACTACCATTGCAATTCCCACTGCCTTACATAGTAAACAATAGGAATATATGCATTGACCAACTAGTACCCGAACTGAAAAATTTGTTAAAAATCAGGGATCTACAGTAACGCCACCTGGTGAACAGCTTTGTGTGACCCTACCACAAGGAACATATCCACCAAGTTTCAGAACAATCTGAGAGATGGTTTTGGAAGAAAAAGTCAAAAAAAGTAAAAACACACAAAAAATTCATAAAAAATAAAAAAAAACCGCAGCACCACCTGTTGAACAACTTAAGGTCTGGGGGTCCCCAGAAGTGTCCCTATGTAATTTCGAAGTAATTAGCCAAGTGGTTTCGAAGACATTTTTTTTTTTAAATTTCACCCAAAAATGAACAAAAACAAGAGGGCTGTGTGAACAGCCCATGCTCAGCTGATCTTGACATTCATCACACTTGCAGATCTATGAACTTGGGAAAGGATCAAGGTCACCCATGTTCTGAGTAAGTCTGACCATTATAAAAGAACACTAACATGTGCAACATCAAGGTTCAAGTAGTTCTCAAGTTATAATGAAGAGTAAAATTCATGTATTTTGCACTGTGACCCCAGAAATGAGGTCAAAGTCATTCATGTACTGTCTGAGCATGACCTTCATACAAAAACATTAACATGTGCAACATCACAGTACTAACTCAAAACAGATCTCAAGTTATCAAGTAAACAGTAAATTTTGTGTCAGTTGTCCTGTGAATTAGCACTAGAATACCCATTGACTTCCATAGTAATCAATAGGAAAGCTGCATTGATCGATAAGTACCCGAGTTGAAAATACTTAAAAATCAGGAATCTAAAGCAGTGCCACCTAGTAAACAACTTTGTTTGACCCTTCAACAAGAACATATCCATCACATTTCACTTTAATCTGACTGACAGTTCTGAGAACAAGTAAAAAATAACAAAACCATATAAAAAATTCATTAAAAAAAATTAGAAAAAATTGCAGTGCCACCTGGTGAACAAATTGGGAACTATGTGTCCCTGGGAGTGTCTATGAACGATATCAAAACAACTGGGTAAGCAGTTTCACAGGTGAAGAGTTTTTAAGGTTTGCCCCCAAAAAACGAAAAAAAATCATAAAAATTCCAAAAATCAATAGGGCGTGACCATTTGAACAAACTTGGTAGAGATCCACCCAAGGCACATCCCCACCTAGTTTCAAGTAAATCTGGCCAAAATTATTTAAGTTATAACCATTACAAGAAATTCCAATGTTAAAACTTTTGTAAAGATTTTTGAAAAAAAAATCATAAAAAACCAAAATTCATTGGAACATGACCATTGGAACAAACCTGGTAGACACCCACCCAAGGTACATCCCCACCAAGTTTGAAGTTAATCTGCATGACGGTTTTGGAGAAGAAGTCTCAAATGTGAATTAGCATTAGAATACTCATTGACTTCCATAGTAATCAATAGGAAAGCTGCATTAACCCATAAGTACCCGAATGGAAAAAATCATTAAAAATCAGGAATCTGCAGCATTCTCACATAGTGAACAACTTTGTTTGACCCTTCTAGGAGGAACATATCCACCACGTTTCAGCTTAATCTGAGTAAAGGTTCTGGAGAAGAAGTCGAAAATAGCTAGAACACACAAAAATTCATAAAAAATTAGTAAAAAATTGCAGCGCCACCTGGTCAAGAAATTCAGAACACAGAGTCCCTAGGTGTCTTCTCGTGGGATATCAGAGTGATTGAGTAAGCGGTTTTGGAGAAAAAGATTTTTCAAGATTTGTCCAAAAAAAGAACAAAAAAATTCATTAAAAATCCAAAAATCACTGGAGCATGACCATTTGAACAAACCTGGTAGACACCCACCCAAGGTACACCCCACCAAGTTTGAAGTTAATCTGGATGACGGTTTTGGAAAAGAAGTCAAAAATGTGAATTAGCATTAGAATGTTCATTGACTTCCATAGTAATCAATAGGAAAGCTGCATTGACCGATAAGTACCCGAATTGAAAAAATCGGTAAAAATCAGGAATCTGCAGCATTCTCACATAGTGAACAACTTTGTTTGACCCTTCTACAAGGAACATATCCACCAAGTTTCAGCTTAATCTGAGTGACGGTTCTGGAGAAGAAGTCGAAAATAGCTATAACACACAAAAATTCATAAAAAAATAGAAAAAAATTGCAGCGCCACCTGGTGAACAAATTAAGAACTAGGTGTCCCAGGGAGTGTTTCTGTGTGATATCAAAGTAATTGGGTGAGCAGTTTTAGAGAAGAAGATTTTTTAAGATTTGCCCAAAAAAGAACAAAAAAATTCATTAAAAATCCAAAAATCAATGGACCATGACCATTTGAACAAACTTGGTAGAGACCCACCCAAGGCACATCCCCACCAAGTTTGAAGTGGATCTGGCTGACGGTTTCGGAGAAGAAGTCGAAAATGTAAATTGTTGACGGACGACGGACGGACGGATGGACGGACGGACGGATGACGGACGGAGGACCATAAGATAAGCTCAGCTGACTGACAAGTCAGCTGAGCTAAAAATCATTAAAAATCCCAAAATCACTTCAAAAACATTTGAACAAACTTCGTAGAGACCCACCCAAGACACACCCCCACCAAGTTTGAAGTGATTCTGGCTGACGGTTTTGGAGATGAGGTCGAAAATGTGAATTACCATTGCAATTCCCATTGACTTGCATAGTAACCAATAGGAATGTATGCATTGACCAACAAGTACCCGAATTGAAAAATTCATTAAAAATTAGGGATCCACAGCAAGGCCACCTGGTGAACAACCTTGTGTGACCCTTTCACAAAGAACATATCCATCAAGTTTCAGCACAATCTGAGAGATGGTTTTGGAGAAGAAGTTGAAAATATCAAAACCCCACAAAAATTCATAAAAAAATTGAAAAAAATTACAGCGCCACCTGTTGAACAAATTAAGGTCTGAGGGTCCCCAGAAGTGTCCCTTAACAATTTCAAAGTAATTGGCCATGCCGTTTCGGAGAAGAAGATTTTTTAAGATTTCCCCCAAAAATGAACAAAAAAATTCATTAAAAATCCAAAAATCACTGGACCATGACCATTTGAACAAACTTGGTAGAGATCCACCCAAGGGACATCCCCACCAAGTTTGAAGTGGATCTGGCCAGCGGTTTTGGAGAAGAAGTCGAAAATGTGAATTGTGGATGGACGACGGATGCCTCACCCTCCTTAATGCTCAGCTGATTTATCAGCTTAGCTAAAAATCAGGGGAGCATGACCATTTGAACAAACTTGGTAGAGACCCCCCAAGGTACATTGCCACCAAGTTTAAAGTAAATCTGCCACATGGTTTCAAAGAAGAAGTCAAAAATGTGAATTAGCATTAGAATGCCCATTGACTGAAATATACATTTTCTTATTGCTGATGGATTTAATTCCCCAATTCTGCACATAAAAGCTGACCCAGTACATATACTGCATAACCATGTTGATATGGCATTCACACATAACTACCTCCACTGAACCATTTTTTATAAGAATGAGGATTTGGTCAAGTAGATATGTGCGTTTCCCATTTCAGCTAGGCGACTGCTGCCAAACGTTGCAAGTTCGAGTCTCGCTCGTTCCGAACATAAAATACTGATCAATAAGAAATGTGCATTCACAGATATGTACCCAAATTGAAAAAATAATTTAAAATCAGGAATCCACAGCAGTTCTACCTGTTGAACCAGTTTGTTTGAACCTTTCATAAAGAACCTATCCCCCAAGTTTCAGCTTAATCTGAGGGATGGTTCTAGTGATAAAAATCAAAAATAAGCAAAAACACATAAAAAAAATCATAAAAAACAGAAAAAGATTGCAGTGCCACCTGTTGAACAAGTTAAGAACTAGGAATTCCTTGGAGTGTTCCTGTGTGATATCAAAGCAATGGGGTGAGTGGTTTCTGAGAAGATTTTTTAAGATATGCCATTAAAAAAAGAACAAAAATATTCATAAAAAGTCCCAAATCACTGGAGCAAGACCATTTGAACAAACTTGGTTGAGATCCGCACAAGGTATATTGCCCCTAAGTTTGAAGTAAATTTGGTCATGGTTTTGGAGGAGAAGTCGAAAATGTGTATTGTGGACACCGAGTAATGGATGATGGACATAACCACCACATAACCTCAGCTGACTTGCAAGTCCGCTGCGCTAAAAATTTAAAAAATCACTTGATCGGGACCATTTTTACAACTTGGTTGAGATCCACACAAGGTACATCCCCACAAAGGTTGAAGTGAATCTGGCTGACGATTTTGGAGAAGTTGGAAATGTTAATTGTGGATGGACATTGGAAGGATGATGAATGAGAGACCATCCTATAAGCTCAGCCGACTGACAAGTCAGCTGAGCTAAAATGCATTTTAAAAAATCCAAAAATCATGGAGCATGACCATTGAAACAAACTTGGCCGAGACCAAGTTAGGGTATATCCATACCAAGTTTGAGGTGAATATGGCATGTGGTTTTGGTGAAGTCGAAAATATGAACTATGGATGATGGACAATGGATGCCCAGGCATAAGCTCACTTGACTGTAAGTCAGTTGGGCTAAAAATTCATATAACTAACACACACACACACACACACACACACACACACACAAACAAAAAAAAAATCACGTACAGACCACCTCAGGTCCAGTCCCACCAAATTTGAAGTGAATATGGCTTACGAGTTTTGGAGAAGTGAAAAATGTCAATTGTGGATGACAGGTGGACGTAAGACAACACACAATGGACAAAGACCCTTTACATAACCTCAGCTGACTGATAAGTCAGCTCAGGTACCGTATAGTCCCTAATTGTAGAGCACCCCATACTTTTGCAAGAAGGAGGAATAAGGGCAGGACAAACATGACAGACAAAAGAATTAAAAACAAGAGTGCTGTGTGAACAGCCCGTGCCTCAGCTGATCTTGACATTCATCACACTTGCAGCTCTATGAACTTGGGAAAGGATCAAGGACACCATGTTCTGAGTAAGTCTGACCTTTATACAAGAACACCTACATGTGCAACATCAAAGTTCAAGTAATTCTCAAGTTATAATGAAGAGTAAAATTCATGTATGTTGCACTGTGACCCCACAAACGAGGTTAAGGTCATTCATGTACTGTCTAAGCATGACCTTCATACAGAATAATTAACATGTGTAGCTAACTCAAAACAGATCTCAAGTTATCAAGTAAACAGTAAATTTCGTGTCAATTGTCCAGTGAATTAGCATTAGAATGCCCATTGACTTACATAGTAATCAATAGGAAAGCTGCATTGAACGATAAGTACCCGAATTGAAAATCCTTAAAAATCAGGAATCCAAAGCAGTGCCACCTAGTAAACAACCGTTTGACCCTTCCACAACAATATATCCATCACATTTCAGCTTAATCTGAGGGATGGTTCTGAGAACAAGTGAAAAATAGCAAAACCATACAAAAAATTCATCAAAAAAAAATTGCAGTGCCACCTGGTGAACAAATTGGGAACTAGGTGTCCCTGGGAGTGTCTATATCGATATCAAAGCAATTGGGTGAGCGGTTTCAGAGAAGAAGAATTTTGAAGCTTTGCCCCCCCCTAAAAAACAAAAAAAAAATCATAAAAAATCCAAAAATCAATAGAGCGTGACCATTTGAACACACTTGGTAGAGATCCACCTAAGGCACATCCCCACCAAGTTTGAAGTAAATCTGGTCAATATTATTAAAGCTATGACCATTACAAGAAATTCCAATGTTAAGTTTTCCTATTAAAACTTTTGTAGAGATTTTTGAAAAAAAATCATAAAAAAATCCAAATTCATTGGAACATGACCATTGGAACAAACCTGGTAGACACCCACCCAAGGTACATTGCCACCAAGTTTGAAGTAAATCTGGATGATGGATTTGGAGCAGAAGTCGAAAATGTGAATTAGCATTAGAATGCCCATTGACTTACATGGTAATCAATAGGAAAGGTGCATTTACCCCCAAAGGAGCCGACTTGAAAAAATCATTAAAAATTAGGAATCCGCAGCATTCCCACACAGTGAACAACTTTGTTTGGCCCTTCCATTAGGAACATATCCACCAAGTGTAAGCTTAATCTGAGTGACGGTTCTGGAGAAGAAGTCCAAAATATCTATAACACAAAAAAATTCATCAAAAAAATTAGAAAAAAACTGCAGCGCCACCTGGTGAACAAATTAACAACAAGGAGTCCCTAGATGTCTTCCTTTGTGATATAAAAGCATTTGGGTAAGCAGTTTCGGGGAAGAAGATTTTTTAAGATTTGTCCAAAAAAAACAACAAAAAAATTCATTAAAAATCCAAAAATCACTGGAGCATGACCACGTGAACAAAATTGGTAGAAACCCACCCAAGGTACATTGCCACCAAGTTTGAAGTTCATCTGGATGACGGTTTTGGAGAAGAAGTCAAAAATGTGAATTAGCATTAGAATGCCCATTGACTTCCATAGTAATCAATAGGAAAGCTGCATTGACCGACAAGTAACCGAATTGAAAAAATCGTTAAAAATCAGGAATCTGCAGCATTCCCACATAGTGAACAACTTTGTTTGACCCTTCTACAAGGAACATATCCACCATGTTTCAGCTTAATCTGAGTGATGGTTCTGGAGAAGAAGTCGAAAATAGCTATAACACACAAAAATTCATAAAAAATTAGAAAAATATTGCAGCCCCACCTGGTGAACAAATTAAGAACTAGGTGTCCCAGGGAGTGTTCCTGTGTGATATCAAAGCAATTGGGTGAGCGGTTTCGGAGAAGAAGATTTTTTAAGATTTACCCAAAAAAGAACAAAAAAATTCATTAAAAATCCAAAAATCACTGGACCATGACCATTTGAACAAACTTGGTAGAGACCCACCCAAGGCACATCCCCACCAAGTTTGAAGTGAATCTGGCTGACGGTTGTTGAGAAGAAGTCGAAAATGTGAATTGTGGAGGACGGACGGACGGACGACAGACGGACGGACGGACGACGGACGGATGGACGACGGACGGACGGACGACGGACCCTCAAAAAACCTCAGCTGACTGACAAGTCAGCTGAGGTAAAAATGCCAGTCAAAGTATGAAAGGTCAGCATCAAAAGGTACATGTGGGTTCAAGTAAAAGGTCACTGCAGCATATCCGGGCTAGGCCTGTGTATTTCCATAACTCACCATTATATATCACAACCTTATAACTTGAAAACTATTCAGTATTGTATCTAGAAATAGAAAATTTCTTATGGTAAATCTAGGTGATCATCTGAAATTGTAACTTAAACTCGATCCAGTCCAAAGGCTGTCATAGATTTTCCATTATAGGAATTGTTGTTGAAGTGGATCAAAGATGCATAGGGTAAATAGTAATTGTCAAAGATAAACTGTTACAAACTTCAAATGAACAAATTTCTGTCATATTTCACTTATTTGCACCAGGTAATCTTTTTTGACTTGGCAGATTTTTTGTGTGCCTCTCTGAGTTCCTCCTCTTCAGAGCAACACTCCTGAACACACCTTCTATGAATTCCAAAGTCTACGGCAGTCTGTTTTTTACTTATTCCTCTCTTTACCCTGTCCACAGCCTTCACTTTGAATGATGCAGTATAATTTTTACCAGGCATAATTATTGATGCAGTTTTTATCATTCAATAGTTCAGGGAAATGTATTAAACGGAAAACTTCAAAAGAAATGTCAAGAAGGCTAATGTTAAACGGTGCAGGTCAGAAAATGTTTTTCAGGTTACTGTCACACCGTGTGTGACCATCCATGGTATGACACTGTAACTCACGTCTCAACTGTTCAAAGCATTTTGTCCATCTTTTGGATGTCTGATGCATTTCCATGAAACTGATAAATGCATGGCAACTGAAGCCCAACAGAAAGATTCTCACGGACTCCCACCACTATTCCATTGATCTAACCACCACAACATAAGAAAAATGATAATATTTTGCAGCGTTCCACTGAGACATGGCCCACGTGCAGCCATTGCAGACAACAGCAACTGCAAAATGATCGTGCATGTTGTTTTCCTCACGCTCACAGGTGAACCTGTCCCCAATCACCCCATCCCAAATCTGTATGTGGACACGGTAACCCCTCACAACACTTGCAAATGCATACATCATGATGGTACCAATGCAAGAATACACAGAGAACTACAGTACTTAAACAGATGGCAAAACATACATGGAGCGTGGTAATCAGGCGACGAAATCAAATACTTCTCAACATAAACCTGGCCAACATGCGCACAGGTCAAAACATGTCAATTTCATCACAGTGATTCACACACCATTTCCATGAAATATAAAGCTTTATTCTGGCATTTATTGATAAAATTTGACATGTTTCTGCCTCACCTGTATTCTCTGTACTTATAAAAATCTCACAGTATGAATTAATGGTATAACATCAATGACCACGCAGAGACGGCGATCGATCACAACACTGGAAAAGCTTTCATTTCTGGTCATGCGCATTCCCTGTATTTCGGGCACGACATGGCACAAAAGTCTCGACGCGGCAGACACAGAAAAGATAAATGTTTGTATTCTACACAAGAATTGTGGATGCAAACACCAGGCAAAACCTTTATTTATCATCGTGCTCTATAAATATTGCCATTTTACTACAATATATTATTTTCATCAATCAAACATGTACTGGACCATCTTAAAGTGTACACCGGTATGGCTAAGTTTGTATCTAAACAAAAGTACATCGCGACTGAAGATAGAAGATGACTGGGAACAATTGTAATGCGCATCCTTTACCATGTCCACGCACACTGTGCAACAATTAGGGACTATACGGTAATCAAAAAATAAAAACACACCACCCCTTTTGAGTGATTAAATGCTGAATTCTGAGCTAAAGGCAATAATGTAAATGCATTGGAAAACTACCAGTGATACAGTTACCTGGTCCAAACCCATCTGTTCCTGCCATAAGGTGTTCCAAGACATGTAGTTATCATGGTGGCATCTCTTTAGAAGTACAAACAGGATTACTATGAATGGTCTGAGTACATAAGCCACTACTTATAGGCAACACCACCTGGAGTCTGCCGCCAAAGTTCTGTGTTTGCATCTCCCCTCACCTGGTGCTTGACAACAGCACTGCTAGTATTTACATAACAGAAATCAGAAACATGAAACTTTCTAATCTCATCCAGTATTCTACTGGCAACAGATGATGATTTTTATCATTAAATTGACATGTTTCATGTCTCATTATGTATTTTACAGGCACCACATGCTGATTTTACTGAATACATTGACAATTCATGTCTACAAATTGATGTTTTCCATGTGTCAAATATCTGTACATATTATGAACCCATAGATATCTGCACAAACAACATGATTTACATCAATTTGAATTGAATGGTAAAATGTATGGTGACAACTCACTATATGGCCATGGGCAAATATGCATGGCCCCATACACATAGATGGTGGCCTAAACTTTGGCCTTTGTAAAATCAGTACAGTGTCAGAGACCACCAGACTAATGGAGCGAGGGACCACCCTCTCTTGGAGCTGTGCCAAATCCCAAGTTCTCTTTTGCCTAAGTTGATTTACCTGCATGGAGACCACCTATCTTATATGACCACTTTTTTAAGTCAGTGGTGCTGTATTGGTATAAGCTTTTTTACATGACATGAAAATTAAAACTTCATGTCATGTAAAAAAGCTTATACCAATATTTACTGATAGGCACCTGATGTTAGGGATGTAATTTTTTTTTTTTTGGTTCTTTTTCTTTTTCTTCTTTTTGTCATTACAAATGATAAGCTATCAATCTACAGCCTTTCTCAGTGCACTCTGAATACATTGTGTGCAGAGTTTACCGACGAAACCTGTTGACTCAATCTCCTGGGGGTTAACAACCACAGACATACACTGTATATCAATAAACCATCACGCATTCTGACGCATATCTGTGATGTTTTGCTCAAGGTACGCCCGAGTCTTGAACCAGCAACCTTTGGCATCTATTGCCTGGCTGAAAATGGCACAGACACACCTATTCACTTGGCCATATGTATGTCACACAGCTTCTGCAGATCTCAAGTGTAATCTAATACACAGGCAACCCATGATCATTTTTGAATACATGTACCTAATACAACAATATACAACACAACTTTCTTATTCAATTGCAGTCATTCATCGGGCTGACTGCTGCTGGGTATATATATATATATATATATATATATATATATATATATTAGTGGCTGTCTGTCCTTAAAAGTAATATGTATGTACTAAGTATCCTGAAAAATCTCCTCTTGTAACCGAAGACTACAATTCTGGTTCGAAATATCAATGATACACAAATAAGTAGATGGCTCATGTCAGATGTTTGATTTATGCTACTGCAAAGAACCTAAGATCATGAATAACCTTGAATATTTGGCAAATACTGAAAGTCAAATTAGTCGTTGAGCCAGGATGACCACCAGATGCAATCACAAACCATCCTCCCTTCCATCATCATCAGGAACATTCTATCCACCTGGAGTAATGCCTGGATAGTGAGGCTGCACACTGCCAATGTTTATTTGGATGCCACATGCCTGAACGAGTGTATGCAAGGAGTGTATGCCCCGCTGTCAGTGTGGACATCTCACACACTCCTGCCTCAGGCTACCAGAGAGTTTGTTCGCTGTCACCTGACGACATTTTGATTGATTTTTCAAAAAAATTTTTTTGCTTACTTCAGTGCTGCCATGAGGCAGTGGAAAGGAAAACACAATGGTACATTTATTTTGAAAGAGATTGAATGGGATTTAAGAAAAAAAAAAAGGAAAATATTGATAAACATTTAAGCAAAACCCACAAATATGTGATGCTATTCTGGTGGACAATTAGAAAGGATATGGGGATCATGATGATCCTGTGTTCTGCTGACTGGAATCTGCTGCTTCTGCCAAGTGCAGACCTTACTGTGCTATTATAACAAGCACAGTATTAGAGCTTCAAAGGTCATTTAAAGTCAAAATAAACCACACCGAAAGAAAACTCCTAACTGTTTTGAGCCAATATGTCAGTTTTACCTTTCACGGTCACTAGAAATCAAACTAAGGGTATATATCAGGTTATGCATAAGTCTTACAAATGACTTAATGAAAGTCTGAAAATACGCTAAAAGTACCATAAACTATATATTTCCTGAAAGCTAACAAAACTGGGAATAAGTTGATAGCATTTTCATTTGTACCAGTTCTTCTGTGTTGACACAACAATCAGGTAAAGTGATCATAAAAAAATCACACAATTGTTAAATCTACTTTTTTATTTTGAGCTTGAGCATGTGCATTTCTGTTGCAAAAGCTAGCAGACATGATTTTCTACACAGACGTGTCTCACTTTTTTCATTGTTTGCGCTATTGTGGAGATACTCACGTTTAAAGTTGAAAAGATGACATTCCATTCTTACATCCAAGGTTTTGACTTTTGGCTCCTGTAGAGAGAAAACAACTCAACATAGAAAAAATCTGAGACATGTTTTTAAAGATTATATTCTTGTGAACAGTTTGCCACAAACTCCAGGTCTTTATGAGCAAAACTGACGAAGTTGATTTCACAAGAAGTTGAGAAACAAAGGCCAGGAATGATGCCGAGAAAAACACTTTCAAAGCAAATGCCGACTTCAATAGGACTTACGCTATTCTTTGGGCCTTTGATTGCAATGACACCTTGGTATTCCGTTACACACTCCTACCTGTTGAGTAAATGGACAAGTTTGGAGCATCAAACTTCAAAGAATGCTTTATTTTAGAGGTTTTACATCCAAAAATGTTATTATCGTGCTCATCTGTCACTTTGGATTCCATGTTGGGGTTTCTCAAGTTTACCCTGATTGGCCGACAAATGACTGACAGGTGGTTACGGGGCAACCGGGTTCTATGATGTTTGCCATCTTGCGTGGGGCCCAATATAGGTGTCAGTAAATCGGAACTTCAGTCTCAGTTCAGAAAGTTTCTATCAAGTTCAGAGGATCGTTGCTTACATTTGTGTGATTACAAAGTGCTATTGCAAAGATGCTGAGAAAGAAAAAACCTAGGGGCAGACCAATGCCCGCGTCAGTTGCAAGTGAACTCAAAGCGTCTGATCTAGGATCATACTACAATCAGTTCCCTCCAGTGGAGACAACCCTGCAACCCAATGTGATCCTCACGGAGACCCCGGGCGAGTCTGGCATTGCTGGGTCAGGGTCGAACGAAGTCGAGGCCAAGGTCACGGATACTGATTCGGTGAACACCACAACATCCACAAGCCAACCCGGTCTGGACAAACGATTTTGCAGTGCTAGTGCCCAGAAACTCGGAGAATTTGTGGTCCACGCGGCTATATCTACAGATTGTTGTGAACAAGGAGATGTGAATGAACAGCCAGAGGGATACCAATTATGGGACTGTTCTCAGTTGCAGGCTTGTGTTGATGCCGTTGCTGTGTGTGCAACTTGTAAAGTTGGAACTCTGAAACTGAGCGAAAGAACGAGTATTGGCGCAACAAGAGGATGGAAGTCTGAGTTTACATGGCTATATTCAAACGAGAGTTGTACACAAAGGCATGTTTCAACTTTCACACTGCCAGTATACCCCAAAATTCACTGATCTTCACCGACTCACTGGCACTGCGATAATGGGGTTTGCCTGCCCAGCTGATCGTAGTCTGCTTGTGCGGAGCATGCGCAGAAGCGCTCACACCTGCTGTATGTTTATGAGGCTCCTGTTGGATTCCTGCAGGGCGGAGCTTAGAAGCTTAGCTAGTCCCCAGCCAAAGCCACACCAAACAGTGAGAACCAGGCCCAATACTTTTGCCAAAATTCACAATTTTTCTTTACACAACCTGAAATCTGATTCCGGCATACAAAACTTAAAGGAAAAGTGCATAACATGTGTGAAAATAGCATATATCCTTAAAACCACCAAAAGAAAACCTGCAGGTACTTTCTTATTAATGTTTAATAGTAACCATGGCCTTACCATCCACCATTGCAGAGATATATAGAGAATCTCTGATGAGTGTCATCACTCGATCAAGAGATGTGACGAGCAAGGTCTTTTAGAGCATATATGCATGACGATGCTGCAGGCTGAGTCATATATGTAAGGCTCTGAGAGATGTAGCGTGACACGTCTGTCAATTGAGACACAGTGACAGGCACAAGATCTGACATTCTATCTATCATATGTTTATAAGTTTCATGCAATAGGTAAGTCACAATTAACAATTTTATGTGTATTCGGCTGAATACATAACCCAACACACAAAATTCTTGTGGGCTAGAGGTGTGTTTTCCCATAAGATTCTATGTTAAAGTAACATTAAATATGGTGAGTAGTTTTGCAGCAAAAGTTACCAAATTTACAGGAGTATTTTAACTATATACAACCATTTACCACAGGAAATTTGGTGCCTCTAGGTAGAGTAGTTTTAACTTTACATATGTGCAAATTATGATGGAAACCTATTCTAGGAATCGGGCCCAAGTCACCTTACACATTCCCAGCCCACCTGCTTACAGAGCCCTCCACTGAGAATCAACATGGACTAGTTGATCTTGACCTTACTCATTATGTTCAATAATTTTGGACAAAAAGTCGAAAATAGCTTAAAAACACAAAGTTTCACTGGAAATATAGCAGAAAAAATTACAGCATCACCTGGTGGCCAAAATGTGAACTACATGACCCCAGGTGATGTGTGCATTATCAAATCAATGGTTCATGAGAAAAACAATCTTTTTTTCAAAATAAATGAAAACAAATAAATAAATAAGCAAATACATAAATGAATGAATGAATGAATGAATGAATGAATGAATGAATGAATAAATAAATAAATAAATAAATAAATAAATAAATAAATAAACAAACAAATAAATAAATAAATAAATAAATAAATAAATAAATAAATAAATAAATAAATAAATAAATAAACAAATAAATAAATAAATAAATAAATAAGAGGGCTGTGTGAACAGCCCTTTCTCAGCTAACCTAGAGATTCATCACACTTGTGGTTCTGTGAACTTGAGATATGATGAAGGTCACCCATGTACTGAGTTAGTCTGGCCACTATGGAAGAACACTAACATGTGCAACATCAAGGTCCCAGATCAAGTAGTTCCCAAATTATAGTGAAGAGTCAAGTCCACAGCAGTGCCACCTGGTGAACAACTTTGTTTGACCCTGCCACAAGGAACATATGGACCAAGTTTTAGCTTATTATGATGAAGTCGTAAAAAGTAAAAACACACAAAAAATCATAAATATTATTTAGAAAAAACTGCAGCACTATCTGGTGATCAAATTAAGAAGAAGGAGTCCCCAGGAGTGTTCCTTTGTGATGCCAAAGCAATTGGGTGAGCAGTTTAGGAGACAAATATTTCTTAAGGTTTGCCCACAAAAAGAACAAAAATGGTCAGTATTTTTGTAGCAATTACAATTGGGTCATCAGGGTTAATGGACACATGAACAACACAGGACAATACTCTCCAGCACTTTATGTATCTCATATGAATATGAACATTGTGAAATAAATTTTATGAATCTGGACATATGTAGACATTGATTATCAGTATGTAGTATTTTAAATTGCTGATGCATGTTTTCCCAATGAAGATGAACCATAAAGGTTATTCTGTATGTGAGGGCATGTAAGATGGGGAAATGAATAGAGAAGTGTGTGCAATGAGAGCAAATATCCACCCACAGGACTCTCTGACTGCCAATACATATATTTCAGTGTGTAAATTCTCATCCTTTTCACATTTTAGGCACTCCATTGAACAAGATGAAAGTGTCATTTTTACTATCAGCACACATGAAAATTGCCTTTTTTTTCTTTTCTTTTTTTTCTTTCTTTCTTTCTTTCTTTCTTTCTTTCTTTCTTTCTTTCTTTCTTTCTTTCTTTCTTTCTTTCTTTCTTTCTTTCTTTCTTTCTTTCTTTCTTTCTTTCTTTCTTTCTTTCTTTCTTTCTTTCTTTCTTTCTTTCTTTCTTTCTTTCTTTCTATGTTAAGAAAGTCAATCATGTTTTGCTTGCAGTGCACTAAACTGCAAATAGTCCAGTATGTGTCTACAAGTTGCACACTTCCATTACCAGGCATTAAGTTACAGGCAGTTTCTGATCAAACATAGTGGCTCTCTTGGTGCCTGTAACAGTAATTTTGCCATAATTAGATCTGCATACATAATGTAATTCATTGACAGGTAGTTTCACAACAATGTACACACTATGTATGCCAGCACTAGCACTATTAAGTGGGAGCATCACATGTGAAATGTCATATGAGACACATTTTGTCTGAATCACACTTGTTTGAAAGACAGGCAAAAAAAATTACCCATTCGAAATAAGCAGAAAATATGCTCCCAGAGCATGCCATAAATAACAGCCACTTGAGGGCAATTTGGTTCAGATCTGCAGTTTGGCACACATGATGATGGGCTTCTGTGAACACATGTATGAGACTGTCTTAGTTATAGAATAAAATAATGTATGCAAGGACTGAACAAGGGTCACAATGACTACCCAAATACTGTTATTCTTAAGTCACTACCACAACTCACCAAGAACTGTTGTGAAAAGAATACGCCTGTTATTATACCATGGGATAATTTATGTTGCCATGTTAAACATGCCAGATGTTGAATAATTTGTTTGATACTTATGGTACCCATGGGATTTTTTCATTAAAAAAAAAAAACAAACTAACCCCCCCCCCAAAAAAAAGAAAGAAAGAAAAGAACACACACACACACACACACACAAAACAAAAATAAAAAACCCTCCATTTAAAATCTGTGCATCAATGGCTACAGGGAAATTGAAATAGACACTTGCCATTTGTTTCCACACCTGCAGTAAATTATCCAACATGAGATGGTGAGTATCCCACTCACTGCTTTGTGTATCTAGAAATATTAGCACATTTCTATTTCAAACATTTCAGTATGTGTGCAGAACCTTTAATCATACCCCCACTGAAACGATCTAAAGTTACGGAACTGTATAACACACACTTCATAACAGCAATATCACATGCTATTTGCTGGCTACTGTTATATTCAAAACCTCCATCTCATGCATGCCACTGTTCCTGCTTTGAAATTAAAAAAAAAAAAAAAGATATTTATCTCATATTCTTTATACTTTTTAGAAATTTAAGATTGAATTTTAAGAATACGCATTGTCTTCTCTGTCCTCCTCCTCCTTTTTCTTCTGGGTACCGGAATGATTCTACTTATGCATACATATACAGTTTGTGATATATATGGCAGAAACAAGATGCTTGCCAAAATGATCTTTGAAAAATGATCCAAAGCCACTCATTGTACCTGTTATAATGTCACTTGCTCCTCTGATGGCACAGAAAAAATGGACCATTATTGTATAAACAATCTTGGTGTTTTCCACATGTACAAGTAGAATATGAATGTCGTGTGCTCAGCTGACCTCTGACCTCACTCATCTGTGATAGCATGAAGCGGAATTCTGTGTGTTTGTATGCACATATATGCACATAGGTACACCTCAGCATGACCAGCACCTTGGAGTTGGTCTGTGACTATAGGAATTGGGTCAAGATCACCAATGTGAACACATTAAACAAGAAGCCTGGATCTGGTGCTCTTCTGTCATGTAAATAGATAATGGGCTGTTACCTGCTCATGTATCATCTGGTTAACAGAACCTTAATAGTATCATAACCAATTTTCATTTTATTTCCTCTACAATCACCAAATTTTATGAAAATCCACCCAAAATTAAAGATGCTAGAATGTTCACAATATTTTCACACTAGTATATTACATACTAGAGGTGGCACCACCAATATCAAACTCCGGCTAGATTTTCATAAGTCTTGAAAGCTACATGGTGTCAAACTTGATATATGTGAACATCATTAGCAAGTCACCTTTTCTGCTTTACAGCACAAGTCATCTGGAATATAGAGAATCTACTAAGGGTAAGCCCATTGAGGATAATGATGGGATCATCACTTGTTGGATTTTCAAATTTTTGCGAGGCTGTGACCTAAAAATCAGCAAATAAACCCTCATGCCCTAATGTCTCAACATCAGTATGATGGAATGAATTATGATTTAAGGATGAGAAGGGGGACACAGGCATCATCTACTGATGTGTTGGTTGGTTCCATCATCTTTTATGACCAGCTCTGTCCAGTCAATGCCTCCAAAAGGCACACACTCATTGATCACTGATGAATCAGCTGAGCTAAAAATGAGCAC
The DNA here is from genome assembly GCA_964020975.1 of Hermodice carunculata. Taxonomy (NCBI): domain Eukaryota; kingdom Metazoa; phylum Annelida; class Polychaeta; order Eunicida; family Amphinomidae; genus Hermodice; species Hermodice carunculata. Next base: position 73,022,762 of record OZ026612.1, on the reverse strand, counting down.
CACAGATGAAGTTGGATCTCCAGCTATTGTGTAACAGTAATTGCCAAGAATCATGTGCAAGGATGAAAAAAAAAAAAGATAAGGAAGACCATGATGATGAATCTGTTTCCCTGTAGGTCTATTGCCATTCTGTCTGTCCACCTGTATACATGTATCCACACAGGTGGAATTCTCAAAAGACAGGTAGGTGTGCCTAACGTCCCATGCAGATATAACGTGCTTCAATACCATTGGCAAGATCCTCAAATGAACAATACTTCTCACACACTTGGCTTTCTGTCTAATTGTCGTTCCAGAAAAAATCCCCAACCTGCTGACTTGACATTGACTTGTCCCATTAAGTGCAGTGCTATGTAGCCAAAACAGGTGGAAGGCTGTGCTATATGCAACAAAATATACTTACAGAAATACCTGGGTGTGCTCTGTATTGTCTATTCATGGTGATATCCAGGACATTCTATTATGATGCCTAATTCATGGAATGGCTCAACATGTTCAATTATCTATCAGTATGGCTAATTCTTACATGCCTGAATCACATTTTACTTAAGAATAGTTCTTTCATTTGTATGCTAAAACCTGATGATCTATGACTTTATATGAGAAGGGCAGTCCATTTTACATGAGGGTAGGCCTACATGCAAATGGAACACTCCATATTAAGTTTACGTGCCATGTTACCAGTGGCCCATAAAATCTCAATGTCTTCTGTGACCATTATCGCCAGCATTTAAGAAACTTCCTCCGATTTGTTGACTTTGCTGTACCAGGGATTATTTCATTGTCTATCTATGAAGATAGTATGTAAACTGTATTATAGAGGTTTAACAATTTGTCTTCTGCTGATAATATGATCACATAACATGTACATGTAAAAGTTCTACATTCCTTCCTAAACTTTCTAGATACTTCTAGTGTGTCTATTTACAAAGTTCCCTCTTCATAACACACATCATTACAAGGCAGATTCTGATACTGTAAATTGCTTCAATTTCACTGTACTCTTATATTTGCTTATTTCACTGATGGCACAAAGCTGTGAAAATAAAAACACAGTAAAATAGTATTTTAACATTGGTTGAATAGGATTAATGTCCAAACAGTGAAATTATAACTACAGTGCAATGTCAAAAATACAAAAACCTAAGTTTATACAAGTGAAAATAAAGCAATTTACTGTATTACACTCTTACCCCTTGGCTCCCCAAAGGTGCTTTTTCCTTTACTGTTGTGTTTAAAAGTCCCTCTGTGACCAGGTTTTGCTGCACCCAGGTCTATTCCATGGACCCCACCACCAACACAATAAAGAGAGAGCACTGAACTAACAGTGGATAACTTTGTGAAAGGTGACAGTACTGATCACAATGAACTGCCTGACCAAGCCCTTCTTATACTCTTACATAAGACTGACCTGCCCCACCCTTCAAGTGCACACACAAGTGTAAACATGCAGCTCCTATGTAACATCTTTACAACAGCTTCTTTGACATACACTCCATGTAGACTGCTGATACACCTTTGGTTTACATGTCAGTGATCAACATACAAAGATGTGGCCAAAATGGGTGAAATGCAAAACACATTGGGTCTGCACCCTGTACTTGCAGATAAAGGACACAAACAAGTGTGCTGGACACCATTTTCATTAAAACTTGCATTGTCCAAACCAATTTCAGCTTAAAATTCTTTGTGAAAGACCTTTCATTCAGGTATCATCATGTCGGTACTTGCAAAAGATAGAAGAATGGTCTATGTCAGCAGGTCAACAGCTTTGAAGTTTCCCTGGCACATTTTAGGTACAAAGTGTGCCAAGGAAAGCTGTTGACTCAGCCTACAACTTTGTGCTGAAACGGTTAATTTTTGTTCCTTATGCTGACAGTTAAATGTTTCCATCTCAAATCACCCCAAAACACCCAGATATAAATTGTTAGCTAATGTTTTAACTCAGATGTCTCATTACTAGAAAAAATTTTTGTGTAGATTTGTGTGTAAGACCATTCATGATGGCACGTCCCAGGTTAATAGCTTTCCTTGGCACAGGCTGGGTGAAATGAGCCCAACTTGTGTCAAGTAAAGCTATGGACTCAGTTGTATTTTGACCAGGAATGGGTTCTTAAAAAAAAATCATATAAACCTCAATATGTTTAAAATTTAGAGGGACAGTACAACAATATTGTTGCTTCATCATCATAATTCATAAGTGTTCATATTCCATGCCAACTACAGTCAATATACTGTGAGATCATACACCCTGGCATTCTGTGAATTTTGTCAAAAGTAGAACCACCATAATTGCCTGGTATTAAAAGTCTCCAGTATAAAGCTGCAATCACTGAAAATCTATCTTTCATTGAGTTTTGAACTCATTCCATACCAGTCCCTGATATTTCTGTATATTTACCTAGATTTAAGATGCCAATTGCACATTTAAACTAGAACAGACTGATTTTCCAACAGAAAATCAAATGTCTCCCAGTGGAACACTTAAGTCTCTGAATAAGCTACAGGTGATAACAAATTACAAATGACCAAGTTTGCTTGAAAATTACAATCCTATTTTAGCTCTCACCTAGATACATTACTCTAGCAATTTTTAACAAGTTCTTCAAGACTTATTGCAGAGAAACCAATTTCACATAAATGACCCTCTGACCTTGAAAATTAGGTCAAGGTCACCCAAATACAGTCCCAACCTTGGTCTTACCTTGATACATAATCCTACCAAGTTTCATCAAATTCCATTAAGTTCTTCATGACTTATCCAACGGAAACCAATTTCACATAAGTGACCCTGTGACCTTGAGAATTTGCTCAAGGTCATCCAAATACAATCCCAAGCTAGGTCTTGCCTAGATACATAATCCTACCAAGTTTCATCAAATTCCATTAAGTTCTTCATGACTTATCCAACGGAAACCAATTTCACATAAGTGACCCTGTGACCTTAAGAATTTGCTCAAGGTCATCCAAATACAATCCCAACCTAGGTCTTGCCTAGATACATAATCTTACCAAGTTTCATCAAATTCCATCAAGTTCTTCATGACTTATCCAACGGAAACCAATTTCACATAAGTGACCCTGTGACCTTGAGAATTCGCTCAAGGTCATCCACGGAAACCAAGTGTTGAAGAAGAAGAAGAAGAAGAAGAAGAAGAAGAAGAAGAAGAAGAAGAAGAAGCAGAAGCAGAAGCAGAAGCAGAAGCAGAAGAAGAAGAAGAAGAAGAAGAAGAAGAAGAAGAAGAAGAAGAAGAAGAAGAAGAAGAAGAAGAAGAAGAAGAAGAAGAAGAAGAAGAAGAAGAAGAAGAAGAAGAAGAAGAAGAAGAAGAAGAAGAAGAAGAAGAAGAAGAAGAAGAAGAAGAAGAAGAAGAAGAAGAAGAAGAAGAAGAAGAAGAAGAAGAAGAAGAAGAAGAAGAAGAAGAAGAAGAAGAAGAAGAAGAAGAAGAAGAAGAAGAAGAAGAAGCAGCAGCAGCAGCAACGGGCACTAAAACAATATCTTCCACCGGGAGACACAATTCTTCATGAAAAGAGCTTTTGTTCAAGTACCAATATGCCAATAGTCTTAAGTCAGTGGTTCTGGCACTGCCTGGTAAGTCATGCTGCAGCTGCCACAAGGGCAGCTGCAGCATGACTTGCCAGGCAGTGCCAGAACCCCTGACCAAGGCCTGTGACCATAGTATGGAATGAATCTTAAACACACAAATAAGGCTTTACCCACTGTCTTCTGAAGTGCCATGTGGATTACCCATAACCATACATATACTTCACACAAAATCTATGAACCTTGTTACACAACAGGTGTAATGATTTCTAGCAAACATACATCACAACAGGTGTATTGTGCAACATATTACATTTCTTGGAATTCAACATGTGATTTACTAATTAGACTATGAGTTTCTTCTTTTGTGTGTGTGTGTGTTTGTGAATATACATTTGTACTTCAATACTTCAGTTGCCTTATTTGTCAGGCTGGGTAACAACAATAATGCAGAAGATTCATACAATGAAAGACCACAGCCTCTGACACTGCGTTTGTCAAGTCACTGGTCCTGTCTCTGCCATATTATGGTACCTCTAATGAGAGACCACCTGCTTTATCAGACCATCATTAACCTGTTCATGAGGTGGTGTCTTAGATAAGAAACTGCTGCTCTTATTTAGTAACTGCGAAGACACAATTTCATAAGAATATGTCATGTAACCCAGATATTTGGCCTAGTGAGCTACTTTGGGTACATGACACACCCCTATGTGTAGATGCATCTGTGTGTTATTTTTCATTAGTCTAAGTTAAATAGTAAAAACAAAATAGTCCAGACATTAATTTACAAGAATATATCACTGTGACCCAAATACTTGACCTAGTGACCTACTTTTGGTACATGCCATACCCTTATGTACAGGTGCACCTGTGTGTAAAGTTTCATTAATTTAAGTTGAAGGACAAGTGAATTACAGTCCTAACAACAATAACAGAGACACAGATACTTGACCTGGTGACCTACTTTTGTTTCATGACACAGCTTCTGGTCAAGATATATAAAATTGTGTGTTAAGTTTCATGACCCTAAGCTAAACAATAAAGGCATAATAGCCTGGACATGATTTTACAAGGACATGTCACTGTGACCCATATACTTGACCTAGCAACCTACTATTGGTTCATGAACTACCCTAATGTCTAGATGCACCTGTGTATAAAGTTTCATTAATCTAGCTTGAAGGACGACAGAATTACAGCATGAACATGAAGTGTAAGGTAGTTTTCCATGATTGTATCACCATGACCCAGATACTTGACCTAGTGACCTACTTTTCTTTCATGACACACCTTTAGCTCAACATATATGTGCGAGTGAATTTTCATGAAAGTAAGTTATATAGTAAAGGAAATTTACCCTGGACACGATTTTATAAGTATATGTCACTGTGACACAGATACACATCCTAATGACCTACTTTTGGTACATGACACACCCTTGTGTGTAGATGCATCTGTGTGTTAAGTTTCATTGATGTAAGTTACATAGTAAACGAATTATAGCCCAGACACCATTTTACAAGAATATATTGCTGCGACCCAGATACTTGACCTAGTGACCTGTGTTTGGTACATGACACACCCTTATGTCCAGATGCACCTGTGTGTAAAGTTTCATTAATCTAAGTTGAAGGATAAGTGAATTATCCAGACACAAAAAATGGACAGAGCGACAGACAAACACACAGACGCACAGAAAAAGCAATTACTATTTGCCCCTCCTCAGGTAGGAGAGGGGCATAATAAAAAGTAATTATTGCCCCAGTGTTGCTTCAAGGTTGCAAAAATAGTGCAGGGTCATGACTTCCCCAGCAAGAGAACACAGCAACATGCTGCTACATTTCCACACCTCACAGGTAAGGTAAATAACATTGAAGCACATGGCAGCATCTTTCACTGCAGAGCGTGTGCTTCTGCAGAGTCAGCAGGTGGCTGCAAGGAACCTGTAACATAATTTGCCAATTAAGCACAGTGACATGCTGTAATGTATCGCAAGATGCAGCTGAGTTACAAGCTAGGATGAAATTACTGTGTGCATGTGGTAGCTTTCTTTGCATACTGCAGATAATTATCATCCTAAATGCATTCATCAAAGCCGTCAACTTGCTCAGTCAAAACAGAATTAATGTTTGCACCAAAATTTATTGACCAAATTTTACCATTTATATCTTTTTTTTTTTGGCTTGAACAATGCACTAAGAATAATAATTCACTATTCCAATTTAATAACAAGAAGGCTGTATGAACAGCCTGTGCACAGCTGAAAGTTTGAGCTGGATCTGCTGTACAACACAAATATATGCATGCAATTTAATACTCCAATATCAATCATGCTGGCCTGTCTGCTTGTCTCTCATTACATAATGTTGAAAACTGGTTAAAAATCAAGAGTCGATAGTTACCCACTAGATGTACATATTTGATGGACATTGAGTCAAGCTACATGGATCCACCACTACCACATAACCTGATTGTAAGCCACTATACCAGATTGGCTGCTACCCCAATAGTAGCAACCATAATAGGTACATGTATGCATTATAAATATATACTACAGTTTGAGTAATTTGGGAGAAAATCAGGAAATACTAGCAGCAACATGTAGTGAAAAAATTTAGTGGAGATTGAATCAAGGTACATTCCCACCTTGTTTCAACAGAATCCAGCAAGCAGTTTGGAGAAGTCAAAAATAGCTTTAAGACACTAAAGATTTATAAACAAATTGCAATGTCACCTGTTGAACAAATTCAGGTCCAGAGGTACCCAGAAGTGTTCCTGTGCAATTTCAAAGCAATTGGCCAAGCAGTTGCAGAGAAGATATTTAAGATTTCGCCACTTTTCCCTAAATCATTTAAAAAAATAAATAAATAAATAAGATAAAAATCAACAGGATCTGACCATTTGGGGAAAAATAACTTCATAAAAATCCACTCAAGGTATATCTCCAGCCCGTTTGAAGAAGATCCAGCCTCCAGTTTTTGAGAATTAAAAGAATGTAGATTGTGGACAGACAGACAATAGATGGATGATGGACAGATCACATAGACCCATCCTATAAGCTCAACTGACTGACATACAAACTAGGCTAAAAACAATTTGCTGAAAAATAAGTGACTAAAACCACTTTTAATCAGTGTGCAACACTGTCAAAACATAAATTCTATGGTCCAACATAATTAGTTGAAGAACTAATCAAGTGGTAAGCACACCTTTAATGAAGTCACAGATGGCACAGAACTTGATTATGAAACTTAAAAATAAAGAACATAAATAACCTGATTGTACATGGCAGCCACCTGGCACTCGTCTTGGCTGCTAATCCTGTCTTCATTAAGGACTCACTTTTCTGCTCCTGTGGTCTGCAATCATACTGTCAGCTCCAGACTTCTTAGGGTTTCCTCCGTATCTCTTGGCTGCAGCAGAGGAAAATAATAATTCCTTTCATCAATATGAGTGTAACTCTTTCCTGTTCAAACATGTCGACAGCACCTTAATTTTTCAAACCTTGGTACATTAGGAAAACACCACAAGTCACCAGATTTCATCAGGCTGATCTTAGCAATCTGAAGAAAACAGCTGTCTCTTCATTGGCACTGTTCTTAAGACTCCCGTGAAATCAATGACAGTACATTTAGTGTTACTTCATTGCTGCTCCTATCAAAATATACAATGTCAATCCACGGCTGGCAACTAAACGAGCAGCAGACAGTGGAACAGGACTTCTCTTAGGGCTTCTCTCTACATGAATGCACATCTCAAAAGCCACTCTGTAACCAGTGCTTAACACAGCCATCCTATAGTGTAGGAAGGCTTTCAAAAAGTGTCCATAACATCTGGATAACTAACGCCCCTTCCCAAGGCTGTCAATATTAATATTGACAGCGATATATATATATATATATATATATATTACCTAAAACCACTTTACATTCCTCTTACATTATCTCCCAAGCCTTCCTGGCACAGACACCAGGCAGCTCACCACCACTGTTGAACCATCTCTTGTCTCCTGCACCAATAATGCCTAATCCACTGATAACTAAGCTATATAAGATGGTACTTTGGCACACCTGCGTTTTTCACAGAGATGCACCTTCACATGTAATGGACAAAAAGATGAATATTTATTTGCAATGTCGTCTGTTATTGACCATCAAAGGCAATGTAGAATTCTGTCCACAATTTGGCTTCAGATGTTTAAGTCATCCTCACATTATTAGCATTATTGACCACATCACTTGTTTGTATGAAATGTTATTATGTACATATGTGCCCAACAACAGCGGGATTCAATATCATGTCTTCTGCCAATTGCTTTTTTTTTTCTTTAAATAAAATACATTGAAACCAAATGGTCTTCAATGAATGCTTCAGTGTGACAGTACCTCACTGCCCTAAGTAAGTGAGGCCACTGCCTGAGGTAGGTTTCTATACATGCATGCAAGACATGCACAAGTACACGATCAAATTTAATCCTTATTCCATGAAAATATCTGGATCAAAAATGTCTCGTGCTGCAAGATCTATTTTGAGCCAAAGTATAATTTTCTTTGCGAGTTCCCTGATAATTGCCAGCTGACAACCACACCTTCCAGTTCCAGTGAGCTTTCTGTACACATGCACAGAGTTTACACAGAAAAAATTCACCCAGTCACTAAATAGTCTCCATAATAACACAAATCCATACTTTCATAAATTGCAATATATACAGGTACTGTGTATTTCCTTTGTTGAAAGTTCACAGCAATTGAGCATTGAAACTGTGCCATTGAAAGTTGCTGACTTGGGGGAGAAACTGCCCAGTATCAGATGCACATGATAAAACCCAAAGATTTTCTGCTGGTAAGCATTTTGGTTCCTGGATCATATTCCTGTTGGAGTCCATTGGTGACATTCCCATGTCAATACATAATGCCCTTTTCTGGCCCATAACTAGTCTCACACTGCTGGTACCATGATCCCTGTCTTGAATTACCGACTCCAATGATAGACCAAGGTGTCCTAAAAGGTCATTCTAGCTGTCATGAAGACCAATAGACAGAAATGGTCAACTGTAGTTTTTGCAGGACCATTTACAACTGCTGACCTCTATATATCAAAAATAATATTCTGATACCTTAACTAGCGTTTGCCCTCTTATAACAAATATCACTACACTTAAAAGGGTGTTTGAGTTCTCAACACTTTCAGTGTGTAGAAAAACACCAATGCACAAAAATTAACAAAAAACTTCCTGTTTACAAAAAAAAAAAAAAAAAAAAAAAAAAAAAAAAAAAAAAAACCTCTTGTGCAACTTGAGTCTCAGTTCAAACACCTTTTGGCGGTCTAATCATCACATACATGTATTACTTGACAGCACAAAAAGCCAAAAGAAGAGGAAAAGGGATGCCTAATTGGATGATACCCTTTGTATTGTAATTTGAGAATGATGTGGCATTTCCTAGGTGCCACCCCAAGTGCTCTATCTTGACTTACTGCCATAGTAGTTGCTTGCAAAGGCACACAGAAAGCTGACTTGCTGATATCTGCAATCTTGTCAATTGGCAATTGTCCTAAGTTGCCACCCTTTAATGTCAAAAGGGAGGGAAAATTTTTCACTTAGTCTGCACTCCAGCATTTTAACTCTTTCACTGCTGCATTTCTACCCAGGTTAACATCTGAACGCTAAACTCCTAAGCATATTTATTTTGGCAAGGTCAAGTGACCTGGCGAAATACTAAATTCATTCATGTTCAAAAAATGGAATTGTAAGAGCAACTTGCCCTACATGAGGTATATTTTCTTATCTTGCTATACCCTAATTTTATACTCGCATATAACCATGTCCACTGCTCCCAACTTTAAGTTTCACTTACCTATCTGTCTCTTTGTCATGTTTATTGCTCTCAATTTTTTAATTTTGTAATTCAACACTTTGGCATCGGCATCATCTGCCCCCAATCATCGCCCATCCATTCCGCTAAACCAGTGAAACCAGAGCCCAGCAACCCCACGATGCGTGTTATCCCGTGCTCTCTACCCTTGTTTTAGTGAATGTATGTTTAAGTATAACTTTCTTTCTCCTTTCATATACATGTTTACTTGCTCTGTTATTATTTGCCTAGGATGCTATCTTCATTGTCACCTATTATTGCATGGTTCGACATTGTCACCTGTTCTACACTTACAAGACAATTCACTGGTTTCATTTGCCAACTTTCGGTACATGTGCACCACACATTTTAATATATGTTCATTTACAAGTTTCTTCAAGACACTTCATTTCCAATTCATATTTATGGCGATTGTGTTTTTACTATTGAAAATATCACAATGTTACACATTTGAAAATACTGACATCGTATGTACATATGCTGAAACCGCTAGTCTGGTTTCCATCACTACAATACTTCCAGGGCTCATACATTTTTTTTGGTCCTAGATGGCGCTATTGTTCATGATGTATGGCTTGGCTTTGGTCCCTTGGGGACTTTGATGCAATGAAGTATTGCCCTGGCAGTTTCCGGGGTTTATCATCCGTTGCTCCTGTCGCAGCATGGTTTCATGTTACAAATACAAGATTCCAACATACCCGGTACATGTACATGTATTACATTTCACTTTCCCTTTGCAGTATACCATGAAATAAATCTGGTTAACTTATACTCGGATATAAATCCAGTAGGCCGCCCCATGCATTTTGTGATTCCATTTTCATTGATTTACTTTTTGAGTCTCTTAAATGAGACAACTGCATCATAATCCTATTGTTAGTAGAAAATATGCAACACTGATGAACATGTAAGATGTACCCATAAATTATGCACAACTCTGGCCTAGATTTTCTCTCTTTCAATAGGCCGTGTTTGTAGATCATCTGGGCCTTACAAAACAGGGGGAGGCGGGCTTGACACAAAATTATTTGCCTCAGTTACATTTCACTAAAGAGATAAGTTTCATCCCTGTCACGATTCACATGTAATAATTTTAGCTGATTAAAAAATCACATGAAGTAAAACTGTAATGAATCCCCAATCCTGACCAATGAAAAAACTCAATTACGCATTACGGTTATAACATTTCGCCCCCTCAAAAACTTGTATCAAACATTTATTGCAACTCACATGCCAATGAAAGTATAATTTCTGCCATGTTTTCCATCCAAGATTCCCCCCCCCCCCATATTTTCTCAGTGGACAATCAGCATGATGACAGATTTTGTTGAACTGCTGCCTGTTTAAAAGAGGGGGTGCATGGGGGGGGGGCAGGTCCCAATTCCCATGAAATAATTTCATGAGCTCCCAGTTCCCAGCAATTTTTCATTTCCCATGTCCTAGTAAATAATATTTCACTTTCCCAAATCCCAGGAAATAAAAAAAGGCCCTTTCCCAATTCTTAGGAAATAAAAGCAGCATTTCCCAATTCCCAGGAAATACTTCAATGAATTCCCAGTTCCTAGTTATTTTTCATTTCCCATTTTCCAGTAAATAATATTTCAGTTTCTTAATTCCCAGGAAATAAATAAGCCCTTTCCCAGTGCTCCCCATCTTAAAAGATCATGGGAATTATAAAAAAAAATCCCAAGGAAAACCTCATGATGCCTACATACAAGGGACTCAACTGTTCAGCTAAAAGTTACATACAAATTAAAACCTCTGTTTTTTCAAGGGTGGAAAGCCTGCATAATGTGCAAGATATTGTAACTCTACAGGATTAAAACTGACATAGCTGTACATGAGCCTATTTATAAAAGTCAAGGACCAGCCATCCCTGTAAAAAAGGGTCCTTGCACCAATCAGGGACCCATCATAGCCAGGTCCCTGCACCAACTCAATGTAGTAAATGAGCTTATCCTCCATTCTTCCTTCCATCCATCTCTCTCTTGATCTCCTTCCTCTTTAAGTATTTAATTGACAGAAGCTTTTGGCATTTGAAAATAAAAAAAAAGGTTTGCTATTAACTTGAAATAATTTGGCTTATTAACAAATTACAGAAATTAAAGGAATGGCAAACAACCGTTTATAGCCAATGGAAAGAAAAGTTAATGGTCATGAAAATTGCCATATACCCCCTTTCAACCAGTTTGTCTGCAAAATGTTTTGGTGACATGTTGTTCCATTGTGTTTGCAACATTGTATTAAAAATTCTGTGCCACATATGTAGGGTAAGGTTTTATATTACGTATTATTTTTTCTATCCATTCACAGAAAGAAAACAAGTACAAACATAGCATCTAACACAATTATATCCAACATGTTTATCTGGCACAAGCTACCACTTCCAAGTGATAGCACGGTTACCCAGCACATATGACACAAAATTATATGTTATAATTCCACATCACATGAAAAATATTTTGGACCATCACAGGTCAGCTCAAAATCGAAAACTTTAATCACACATCTTACAGCTTTCAATCACACATCACAGGAATTAAAACAGCTGATGACACATTACACAAAATACTCCCACTCCCCCATTCACAAAAATAAAATTATGAGAAAAATTGAATATTAAGTGTGGCTACATGCTAGAAAACAAAAAAAATATTCAGTATGCCTGTGCTTTTATTGATCCAAACAAGTGATGATTGATTTTCACTCTCGTTATATTGGATAGGCACAAACATCACTTTTTTGGTGGGGGAGGGGTGTCACTAACATATTGTCATATTGTGCATAGAATGTGTGAGTCTCAAACATTTACCCCTTCCACCCAAATACAAGTTTGGTGTCTAATAAAACATTTTGAGAAGGGGTGTCAGGATATATATTTTAAGGTATACATATAATTGAACATTTTTTTTTATGGTCAAGCAAACCCCTTACCTTGCACCTTGGTGTAAGGCAGACTTACCCCACAACCTGGCCAAATCTACTTTTGCTTCAGCGAATGTATTTCTAGTTTTCAACTATTTTGACTAATTAGATTCTACATTTTGTATCTAAAAAACTTCTCGTGGAATTTATTTCAACCTGTCAGCACTAGCAATACACATTGTGGTTTTTATTTTGTGAGGTCAGTTTCAAGGTCACAAGGTCACTTTCAAGGTCAAATGTTACAACATTTGGCAGCTATCTTGGAATTAATGTACTAAAGGATGCAAACTAAGAAATATATCTGATGCTGCCATTTATTCCATCTAAAAATTGATCCATTTTTGTTCCCCTCAATCATATATGTTTATAGTAAATACAATGAAGATAAAAAATATTATATAAACATTGTTTTTTATTTGCTCCCAGAACAAATGTTTCAAAACAGCCTACTTCCATACATCATATTCATATCAGTCATTATTTCTTTAGACACAGAAATTAAATGAGAACAAATTGTTGCCTTTCCCTTCAGTCAGAGATCTTTACGTTTAGTGTTTTTGTTTTTTTTCAGTGACAGAATTGTTGATACTTTAGCCCTGCAACATTTAGATGTGGATACATTTATGTGTACTTTGATACAGAGAGGTACTTTATAATGTACTCATTCTGTGAATACACAGTGCTTCCTCTTTTAAGTCAATTCAGCTCTTAATGAAAGCCTTCTGCTAAATGGTCCTCGATTTCAACAGATAGATTATGAAATGTTGATTTTCCTGATTCTTTAAGATTCCATACATGTTTCTATCGACCATCAATTAGAATCTGATCCACACTTTTTTTTGTCTTTGACTGGTCTCTTTTGCAAGATTTGCATTGTTATTTGAGGCACTAATGACATTTTCGTTGTTACAGAACTGAATAAAATGATGACCAATGTAAGCAGGTAGACAGTGTTGAGCATTGGGTTATTTCTCCTTCCATTCTGGCTCCTCTAGTGACACTTTATTTAAGCACCATTAGCCTGCAATTTACAGTGATGTTTGGCATACATGTAGTAATGGCACTGATATGATTTAAACTCAATGGAGGACAAGTGCCCAGTGTTTAATAGAGAGATGGACAACTAAAGAGCTTGTATCATTCAGTGCAGAAAGGACATGTCTATTTATTAGGGACATTTATGCCTTGGGAAGAAACATCTGTGAGGAAAGGTAGAATAAATAGCCATTTCTTTACACTTCAGGCCCTCTGACTCTTATCTGACTGTTTTCCATTGTAACTTAACCATGTTAACTGCAGATGATTTTTTTTAAAGGACGCAAGGTTTACTTGCATGAAATATACAGCAAAACTATGAATTAGTATGTTGCCAGAGTCAGAGTACCAACTGGTAGAAACACACTGTTATAATCCTCTTAACAGTAACACAACATGGTTAGAGTTCAGCAATCTTGCATGCCCCACCAGAGTCTGTTTTAACTAAGCAAGCAACCACCTGACCCATAGATTCTGAAAATGTTCAGAACCAATGGCTCACGTGCAGCATATACTGGCCAAAACCTGTCTGCATTTCTCATCACCTGTACAGAAACAGACTTGCTGTGAAACCTACATACATGTAGTTGTTAGTACTTAATTGCAAAACGCATCGTCTTCAGGCCATGGCAAGTACAAAACTGCAGTATGCATGCAGGCTTTATCAAGATGCCACCATCTTGTGGTGGCTGGCAACACTAATTAAAAACATACAATGATTATAACAAATCAGGGATGGAATAAAGTACAGAACACACATTAATTCAATGCAATAAATGCAGGGAAATATGAAGATACATTATTAAAATTAACCAGTATATGTCACCAGTTGATATGGAAAAGAAGAAACAAAACTTAAGATTAAAAATAAACAAATGATTAAAAAAAATACCAAAAAAAATAAATAAATAAATATATGATTGAAAAAAATACCCCAAATTAACCTGTTTCCAAATCCCTTCTACATAATAAAACTCTGCCACTGTCCTTGCAATATTATCTGATGACATAAATTAGTGTAAACCACACTAAGTCACATACCCCTGTCAGGACATCAGTGCTGATGGCTGTTAATCATAATATTCAAATTTTTAATTGCAAAGACTGAATTGACAACACACCCTTCAATATTCTTGCATGAGCATAGTTACCTGTGTAAAATATTTTGAGGTGCCTGATTCCATCATTGAGAACCTATCAACATCTAATATGTAATATCACAGCCAAAGCAGCATGAAACAAGAAATATATACACTTAAACAAGAGGCCCATGGGCCAAATGCTCTGCTGGCACTATGGCTATATTACACCTGTTCGTTTCAAAGTTGCCAGTCCTCAAGTGGCTTCTGAACATGTAAAGCTTATGTTATTAAAGTGTGTGTGTCAACACACACTTTTCTGTTTTTCCTTCCTTCCTTCCTTCCTTCCTTCCTTCCTTTCTTTCTTTCTTTCTTTCTTTCTTTCTTTCTTTCTTTCTTCTTTCTTCTTTACAAGCAAATTTGTCCGACACTTTTCTTTCACACTATTACACATAGAAACTCCAAACTTGGCATGATTGTACCTCCATACAAGGAGTTTGACTGTTTTATACAAAGGAATGAAGATGTTTAAAATTATGCAAATTAGGGGCATTTGAAATTTAAATCTTGAATATCTTCAAAAGTATAACAGATAGAGATGTCATTCCAACTTCTACTAGGGGGTTATTGACCAGTGCACATCTGATGAATTTAAAACAAAAGTTGTAGCAATTTAAATTATGCTAATCAGTAGCATTTGAAAATTTAAAACTTGAACATCTTTAAAACTATTATAGATAGAGACGTCATTTTAACTTCTACTAGGGGGTTGTTGACCATTGGGCATGTAATGAATCAAGAGCAAAAGTTGTACAATTATGCTAATTAGCAGTATTCAAAATTTTCAATCTTGAATATCTTCAACACTATAATAGATAGAAATGTCATTCCAACTTCTAAGGGGTTGTTGACCATTGCCAACCTAATGAATTTAAAATAAAGTTGTAGCAATTTTAATAATGCTAAATAGCACCATTAGAAATTTTAAATCTTGAATAACTTCAAAGCTATAATAGATAGAGATGCCATTCCAACTTCTACTCCTGTGTTATGGAGTAGTTGTACATTGCCATACTAATATGCTTTGAAGACACACACACTGATTTGCTATGCAGCAAATCATCTTTCCTAGTTTTAATGTCTTGTTTGTCCACCAGATGGCACCTTGCTCCACATGTAATCATAGTTTATTTGTGCAATTCTTGTGCTGGATATTGTTGCATGTGCCAAGACAACAATGAGTGAGTCCTTAACTTTATGTGCTCAGTGACATTGGGACAGAAGATCAAGGTCAACCACATTATGTAATACAAGAGGCCCATAGGCCTGGTGCTGTCCTGACATTGCCATTGATGTCCAAGCTACACCCTGCCATAACAAAATCACCTCTTTCAACTTTACAGGCATGATGACCTCACAAATATCAGTCAAGGTCACTGATATTATATATGATTCTAGCTATGAACATTGTCTATATATCCTATAACTTTGGCAAGTCTAACCCAATTACTGTTCGAGATATGGAATTCTATACCTGAAAACACATTTTGGCTCATAATTTCCATCATATTATAGGTGGCACCACTAGTATCATTACCAACTTAGACTTTGACCTCCCTCAGAATCCCACCAAATTTGGTGCAGATCTTCCACAAATTAAAGATGCTTGAGTGTTCACAAGATTTTTATATTTTGACCTCTATATTGCATGATATTGTAGGTGGTGCCACCAATATTGAAAAGAACCTAGATTTCCATACCCCCTTTAAGTTCTGAAAGTTATATTGGGCTAACTTGAAAACTGTGGACAGTCCTGTGGTCATAATATTTTCACATTTTGACCTGTATATTACATAATACTACAGGTGGTGCCACCAACATTGATGTTGACAAAGATTTTTATACACTTTATAACTCCTAAACATTACATGGGCCAATCTCATGAATTGTGGGATACAGAGCATTCACGAGATAACCCCAATATTCAAACTGGCCATTTGACATTGACCTTCAACTCGAATTAAAAAATTGTTATGTTCAAAATATGCACCCAACAGCCAGCTTTCCATACATAGTCTGTTTGTTCAAATCGGGTAATAACTTTTCAAGTTATTGAGGTAAAAACAATCAACTTGGACAAGCGGCAAACTCTATAATTATGGGGTCACAGTGACCCAAAAAGCAGGTCACCAAGTACAAATTTATGTATTATGTCATCAAGTGTAATTTTGATCTGGAGGTTCAATTCTCTTTATCATTGACGTCCAAGCTACGCCCAGCCAGTATAAAACAACCTTTTCAACTTTACAGGCATGTTGACCTCACAAAAATAGGTCCAGGTCATTGATATTACATAACATTCTACCTTTGGCCATGGTCTGTATATCATATAAATTTGGCAAATCCAATTACTTTTCCAAATATGGAATTTTACATCTTAAAACACATTTTGGCTCATAATTTCTGTCAAATTACAGGTGGTGCCACTAGTATCATTAGCAACTTAGACTTTGACCTCCCCCACAATCTCACCAAATTTGGTGAAGATCCACTCAAAATTAAAGATGCTAGAGTGTTCACAAGATTTTCACATTTTGATCCCTATATTACATAATAATGTAGGTGGCACCACCAATATTGAACTCGGCCTGGATTTTCAAACACCCTGTAAGTCCTGAAAGTTATATTGAGCTAACTTGAAAGCTGTGGATGGTATCGCGCTAATGAGCAAAAGTTTACAGATGGACGGATGGATGGACAGAGGAGCTAAAACAGAGGAGACTCACATTTAACATGGATTGTGACACAGGCCGAGCCTATATATGTTACATGTGACAGGTAACTTTCGCAGTCACCTGGGCTTTCTTAACTGTCGCACATCTGAACAAACCAAGCAAACCAGACTTGTTCACTAAACTGGCAAGAAACTAAGAGCATTCACATTAAAAAAAAAATAAAAAAACATGTTTCATTTATGGAGCTTCTGAACTTCTATAGCTTCGATGGCTGAGTGATGTACGTACAATGGTTGATCCATGATGCACAGGACACAAAGCCACCATCACACTGTTAAACATAGTGGTTGGCAACATCATTGTGAACAATGTTTGATTTTGTCTTCATTGTAAAATTTAAAAGACTGCATCTCCTCAGAATATCACATTTGAAGGACATCAAATGCACTGCACCTTGTCCATTACTCACAGACTAAGATGTGCCGCTCCATATCCCATATATGTTTAACAGACTGACAACCTAAGTCTCTCTAAATACTGTCAGAAAGATAGGCTGACAAACTGCCTGATCGATGGTCTTCAAACATAAGCATATCAAAATGATCAAAGGGCAATAATGAGATCTGCGTATGCATGGCATAGCACTGGAAGTTATCAGAGTAGTGTAAAGGTGCTTGACAAATAATAAATTAAGAGTGCAGTTACATTCAAATATGTTCATCTATGATGTTCAAAGCTCATTCTGCTGTACACAAATATAGGAAGTTACATATTTTTGCCATCTTTAATGCAAAGAGATTACTTGATGTACATATATGTGTCACATGAATCATCCCTGCCCCCCTGAACTTAGCCTCTCCCATCAAATGTTTTTGACTTATTTCATTTGTAATGAAAAAAAAAAAGAGAATTTGAATGAGAATTGTACGTGAGACACATCAAGATTACATGCCCCATGTCAACAGCTTTCCTTGGATTGGGTTGTCCACTTATTGCCCACCCAATATCAAAGAATGTTGTTGACTCAGTTGTAAAGTATGAGGGAAAGATTAAGACTGAGTCAATTGTTTTTGTCAGGGTATATTGGGTGCTAAGAACCCAACATGTGCCATAGAAAGCTGTTGACCTGGGGTATGCTATTTTGAGGAGCTGTCTGTAATTCTCATTCAAACTGTTTTTCATCAACACTAAAATTAATAACAAGAGGGCTGTGTGAACAGCCCGTGCCTCAGCTGATCTTGACATTCATCACACTTGCAGCTCTATGAACATGGGAAAGGATCAAGGACACCATGTTCTGAGTAAGTCTGACCTTTATAGAAGAACACTTACATGTACAACATCAAATTTCAAGTAGTTGTCAAGTTATAATAACGAGTAAAATTCATGTATGTTGCACTGTGACCCCACAAACGAGGTCAAGGTCATTCATGTACTGTCTCAGCATGACCTTCATACAGAATAATTAACATGTGTAGCTAACTCAAAACAGATCTCAAGTTATCAAGTAAACAGTAAATTTCATGTCAGTTGTCCTGTGAATTAGCATTAGAATGCCCATTGACTTACATAGTAATCAATAGGAAAGCTCCACTGACTGGTAAGTACCGTAATTGAAAATCCTTAAAAATCAGGAATCCAAAGCAGTGCCACCTACTAAACAACTGTTTGACCCTTCCACAACTACATATCCATCACATTTCAGCTTAATCTGAGGGACGGTTCTGAAAACAAGTGAAAAATAGCAAAACCATACAAAAAATTCATAAAAAAATTGCAGCGCCACCTGGTGAACAAATTGGGAACTAGGTGTCTATGTACGATATCAAAGCAATTGGGTGAGCGGTTTCAGAGGAGAAGAATTTTGAAGGTTTGCCCCAAAAAAGAACAAACAAATTCATAAAAAATCCAAAAATCAATAGAGCATGACCATTTGAACACACTTGGTAGATATCCACCCAAGACACATCCCCACCATGTTTGAAGTAAATCTGGTCAATATTATTAAAGTTATGACCATTATAAGAAATTCCCATGTTAAACTTTCCTATTAAAACTTTTGTAGAGATTTTTGAAAAAAAATTATAAAAAAATCCAAATTCATTGGAACATGACCATTGGAACAAACCTGGTAGACACCCACCCAAGGTACATTGCCACCAAGTTTGAAGTAAATCTGGATGATGGTTTTGGAGAAGAAGTCGAAAATGTAAATTAGCATTAGAATGCCCATTGACTTTCATGGTAATCAATAGTAAAGGTGCATTTACCCCAAAGGAGCCGAATTGAAAAAATCATTAAAAATAAGGAATCCGCAGCATTCCCACATAGTGAACAACTTTGTTTGGCCCTTTCATAAGGAGCATATCCACCACATGTAAGCTTAATCTGAGTGACGGTTCTGAAGAAGAAGTCGAAAATAGCTATAACACACAAAAATTCATAAAAAATTAGAAAAAACTGCAGCCCCACCTGGTGAACAAATTAACAACAAGGAGTCCGTAGATGTCTTCCTGTGTGATATCAAAGCAATTCGGTAAGCAGTTTCGCAGAAGAAGATTCTTTAAGATTTGTCGAAAAAAAGAACAAAAAAAATTCATTAAAAATCCAAAAACCACTGGAGCATGAACATTTGCACAAAATTGGAAGAAACTCACCCAAGGTACATTGTCACCAAGTTTGAAGTTAATCTGGATGATGGTTTTGGAGAAGAAGTCGAAAATGTGAATTAGCATTAGAATGCCCATTGACTTCCATAGTAATCAATAGGAAAGCTGCATTGACCGACAAGTACCAGAATTGAAAAAATCGTTAAAAATCAGGAATCCGCAGCATTCCCACATAGTGTACAACTTTGTTTGACCCTTCTACAAGGAACATATCCACCATGTTTCAGCTTAATCTGAGAGACGGTTCTGGAGAAGAAGTCGAAAATAGCTATAACACACAAAAATTCATAAAAAATTAGGGAAAAATTGCAGCGCCACCTGGTGAACAAATTAAGAACTAGGAGTCCCAGGGAGTGTTCCTGTGTGATATCAAAGCAATTGGGTTAGCGGTTTGGGAGAAGAAGATTTTTTAAGATTTACCCAAAAAAGAACAAAAAAATTCATAAAAAATCCAAAAATCACTGGACCGTGACCAATTGAACAAACTTCGTAGAGACCCACCCAAGGCACATCTCCACCAAGTTTAAAGTGAATCTGGCTGACGGTTTTGGAGAAGAAGTCGAAAATGTGAATTGTGGACGACGGACGGACGACGGACGGACGACGGACGGAGGACGGACGGAGGACGGACGGACGGACGGACGGACGACGGACCCTCAAAAAACCTCAGCTGACTGACAAGTCAGCTGAGGTAAAAATCATTAAAGCAGACGACATGCTTCCCCAGTTTTGGTCAAATTAGAAAGAAAGGTTCAGCATTGGTGCCAAAACTGCTGTCTGACAGTCACAATGCTGTATGTTTTGGAAAAATAACCACTGTGACAGATAATCGCTGGGAACCTTCACCGAGGAGCGCACAACAGGGAGGCACAAAATCTACAGGTTCAAGTGCCCCTCAAGGGGAGGCCACTTCAATCTTCAGGGCCAGGGTTTGTGTGCTGTACATTTCTTTATTTTTGCCTCTTTAAATTTCCACAGTTTTTGTATTTTTAACATTTCACTGCAGGTTTAATTTCACTATTTTGGACAGAATGCATACATGTGAATTCAAACAATCTTAAAATGCTATTTGACTGTGTTGTTATTTTCACAGTAAAATCAGCAAAAATAAGAATACTCAGCAAAATTAAAGCACAATTTCTGGTACATGTATATTCCAACCAATAATTTGCATACTTTGCAGGGAAACCAATGTGTATACAGTACAGTGTCTGCTGTATGCAGCCACTGCCATGACAGGTCACCTGCTCTTTGTGGCCACAGTTTTGCTGATTAGAAGTGTCAATTTATTGTTAACCCTTTAGGTACTAATCACTGCTATAATTGCTTTCTCATCACTGTTAAACATATAATGGTTAAAAGATTTAAATTCCATATGACGATACCTTTCATTCAAACACCAGCAAGCCTATTCTAAAGCAAAAAATAGTCCTAGTCTACAGCTTTTCTTGGGACACTCTGCACGCAATGCGCACAAAGTTTCAAGAAAAGCTGTTGACCCAATCTTAAATTGGCACTTTAAGGGTTAATTTACCTGCACTGACAGCTCATCTGTTGAATGTAGCCACTTTTTGGTGCCAGAAAAGGGGGGCACATACAGCAGGTACCACTGTACCTGATATTACCATTTTAATTTCAGTACATAAACTTAACATGCCTTTACCAAATGTATTTTATTTATAATTTGTGAACCTTCAGCATGCAGAGTGTTTGTGTGTTCAGCTGCAGATACATATAATGTATGCACAACATAACTAAAAACAGTAAAATCATCTCCCTGCAACACTTTCAATTTATGGCACCACTGGGGATCCTTCGGCATTCTTCAATTTACTAAATATTAATACTATTACATGTGCTCATTTTCATGCATGTAACCAAAATCCCCCTGTTCTAAGATGTTTCTTTTGCCAAATGTAGTCTTCCACTCAATGGATCCCAACATCAATGTTACAAAAAAGAACTGTCACTTGTCCACATAGTCTAGTACTCTGCGGATCCCAACATCGCTGTCACAAAAAAGAACTGTCACTTGTCCACACAGTCTAGTACTCTGCGGATCCCAACATCGCTGTTACAAAGAGGAAAGCTGTCCTGTATCCACATGCATGTAGGATTGGTTATGATCCACAGAGACACTGGTGTATGCTG
The DNA here is from genome assembly GCA_964020975.1 of Hermodice carunculata. Taxonomy (NCBI): domain Eukaryota; kingdom Metazoa; phylum Annelida; class Polychaeta; order Eunicida; family Amphinomidae; genus Hermodice; species Hermodice carunculata. The sequence goes on along the minus strand of OZ026612.1, from coordinate 73,000,751 downwards.
TGTTAACGTTGTATTTGGTTCAGAGCCACATCATGGAAGGTATCACACTGCTGCTCCTGTTGGTACATCTATTATAGTGTACCACTGTTGGTACATCTATTATAGTGTACCACTGTTGGTACATCTATTATAGTGTGCCACTGTTGGTACATCTATTATAGTGTACCACTGTTGGTACATCTATTATAGTGTGCCACTGTTGGTACATCTATTATAGTGTACCACTGTTGGTACATCTATTATAGTGTACCACTGTTGGTACATCTATTATAGTGTACCACTGTTGGAACATCTATTATAGTGTACCACTGTTGGTACATCTATTATAGTGTACCACTGTTGGTACATCTATTATAGTGTACCACTGTTGGTACATCTATTATAGTGTACCACTGTTGGTACATCTATTATAGTGTACCACTGTTGGAACATCTATTATAGTGTACCACTGTGTCAATCTCAGCATCAATGTTACAAAGAACTCTCATACCGTAGTCATTCCAATTGTAGCCCCCCCCCCTTTCATTAAAAATTCAGTATTTTTCAACATTTTTAAAAATTAACTAATTCTGATGAAAGAAGAGATTTCAATGTTGTTATTTTGTGCTATATGTATTCTATAATATGTGTAATTGCTTCTGGTATTGTAAATTCAGACATATCATTATCACAAAACTCTGCAAAAACCATGTCTGCTCCAGCAAATCTTTGCATTTTCACAGCATGTTACTACTGGAGTGAATACGGTATATGCCCCTCAGTTCTAAGTCTATTTCAACTCTTTTACATATGATATATCAATTCCATGTCCCTCTTAAAACTGACAAACATATGTTCCATTAGATTTATGCCCAGTAGTTCTATATTCCAATTTTAACTGAACAGATGCCTATTAGTTTTATATCTCCATGCACCATCAGTTCCATGTCTCTATTTTAACGGATGGACACTTAAAAATCAGTTGTCCCTATTTTAATTATAGACATATGCCCATTAGCTCTATGTTCTCACTTTAACTGATGGCAATATGCTCTGTTAGTTCCATGTTGCTATTCTAACTTATGAACATATACCCCACTGCTTCAATGTCCCTGTTTTAATTGACAGACATATGCCCTATTAGTTCTGTGTCCCTATTTTAATTGATAGAAATATGTACCATCAGTTCTATGTCCTCATTTAACTGATGGACATATACCCCATTAGTTCTAAGTCCCTATCTTAACTGATGGATATACATATATGTGCCCCACTAGTCACATTCTGGGTACAATAAGCATATCAAAGCTGTGGCGTCAGTCTCTAACCCTGCACTAAAGGAGTTAACATTGAGAATTATATTTCAGCGTCCACAAGCCGGTATCACGGAAGGCACCCAGTCCCCAGACAGCAGTCAGTCAAGACAGGGATCACTGCATCTATAAAACTACCAGCTGCCAGATCATGTGAAATGGTCCACAATTCCTGTACATTTTTTTTTAATTTTTTATTTTTTATTTTTTGGGGGGTGGGGGTGGGGTTGGTGGTCAATAATTATCTTTACTGTATTGAAAATGCATAAGTACAAGTATATTTGTGTTGATAATCTATGCAGGGGTGCTTTCTTGACCAAGTCCAATATGATACCACATTTGTACTTTTATCTCTCCACCAATAAAAAAAAATACAGGTATGCAGGTTGAACGTGTTAGCTGAAAAAGGACTCTTGATGGGATTGGTCCTTACCTGCCACCAGGGGGCAGGGAATGTCCTGACACCAACAATTCACCACTTGTCATGTGTCAGTATGCAGTATCATAACACTTGAAATACCTCATTGGGACAACTAGAACTGGACATATTTACTGATGACTATACCTGTGCTTCAATATATTGATTACACATAACACAAGGCTCTATACTTATGTCATGGGTTTCTACTTCATGTGCACTGAGCAGTCTTTGTGCCATACTTAAATTCATATATCTATCTTTATTATTCATAAATAGCCCACAATAAGGGTCTATAAAAATGACAAACCTGTGGAGAAGTACTATCTGGTATACACATATAACATGCCTTACTTACTGCTGAAGTACATGCACATGACCAAAAGTTCATAGCTAACATACTTGGCATAAAATAAAGGCAGGCATAAGGTGGACTTACGAGTCGCAATTTGACCCTCGCCTGTTTAAACCAGCTAAAATTACTTTGTGCCCAACCATCACCCACCTGCTGCTCATTCATAATGGAGATTTTTTAGGGTGGCAGGGTGCTACTCATGACAGATCATCATCATCATCATCATCATCATCATCATCATCATCATCATCATCATCATCATCATCATCATCATCATCATCATCATCATCATCATCATCATCATCATCATCATCATCATCATCATCATCATCCAGTTCAGACTGACTGGGAATATTTCAGTGTGATGGATGAAACAGGCTTGTTCCTCATCTCTGGGTTTCTCGTGACATTCAAAGGACTTGCTACACTTAATGTCTCCCCAGTCTCATGCCCATATGCATCAACTCTCCCATTTTACCTGGAGTATCCTGGTTTTGACACTCCAAAAGTAGTTAAATTGAAGTAATTTTGAGGGAAAATGCCAAAAAATTGTTGTTTTTATGCTCTTTTTTACCTGGATTTCCAAAATTAAAAACATTTGTAAGTTGACATCAATACATGTCAAATGTGTGTGTGTTCCATCTATGACCATGAGAGGAATGTATTCTCCAAATGAGAACACCATGACTCTGATAAGAAATTGAACATTTTATCATCACAGTTCATATTATCAAATTTTAAGATTTGTTAAATTTTGCACCAAAGTTAAAATTTAACCTACGGCATATAAAATTCAGTTTCTGATGTTAAACAAAAGAATATACATGTGCAATATGTTTACTTTTGTGTTCGGTGTTTGGGTTACTTTTCCGCTTTTCCTCTAAAACTGGAAAATCTAAGTAAATTTTGTAATTAACTATCAAATTTTGCTTCTGAACATCGCACAGAGATTTTTGTAAGTTTTCAAGAACCAATCAAAGTATCTATAATTTTTGGAAATACGTGTGTACTAAATATACAAATATTATTAAATATACACACACAGTGTTGCCATCTCTCTGGATTACCAGGGAGACTCCTGAATTTTATGCTGAAAATTATTGAAAAACTGTAGATTGTTGACAATTTTTAGCCACCTCCCATGTCTGGTGCAAAGTAACATCTTCTGCAACAAGTGTTGTAAAGGTCCATCAAGTACTTCATATTTTGTATGTTGCATTTCTTAGAGAAACAAACAAGCAGTGACCTGCACAGAGTGGTGCACAAGTCATCAAAACCTTGTGTCTGGCCACCTCTGGGCTGGACACGCCAGCTGGCATGGCCAGGCAGACACTGGTGACAACTGTCACCATAGGGGGCTGTCTGGGGACTCCTGTGACAACATGCAGCCTTTACCTGAGCACCTTGAGAGAAAGAGGAAAGTGTGGGTGGGTGGGTGGGGGGGAGGTCACCAGTTTGCTGGTACATACAAAGGTAGAACTTTTGCCTTGGTACAAGGTGTTGAAAATAAGGAAATTTATAAATAATGGCTGGTATTAAGTATAGAAAATAAAGGGGCTTCCACTATGTAAGTATGGTAAATAAAAATGCCTTGCATACCCATATGGGAAACCCCATTACTCCCTCTAAAGATCATTATGTGTCAGACCATCCGTATCCAGTGCAACATAACAGAATGGAGTCCTATACTACAGTTAACCTACTGATGAATTTTCTAACCAATATAGGACTATTTATGCAAAGGATTATGTGATTTTGTCAGCAGGTCTTGGAGTCCAGCTGTTGTCAAAAAGCACACATACAGTTCCAAGCACATAACAGTGATCAATCATGCATGGCACTTGACAGCAACAAAGCTGGCATCACCAGTAAAAGCTGACAAGTGCAGAAGAAAAAAATGGTAGAAAAACCTTTATTTTTATTATGATTATATAAAATACATGTCAAAATAGACAGATTACTACTGGAAGCAATCACAGACAGCATGGATGTGCCATGCTGGAGAAATGCCAGCATGAAAGAAGACATGAGCACACTGCTGATTGAAGTACATGTTTTCAGTTATCAACTTCCCACTGACTGGTATGCACCCGACTGTAACACCAGACTAATATTTTGCAGGATTGATTAAAAAATATGCCTGCAGCAGGAAGTCATGTTTTGTGATCCAGAAGTGAAGACAGCTTTCAAAATATGAAGATATTACTTGCAATGTGACAATTTCCCACAGTGACAGTTTTTCATGCATACCATGTGTATTTATGGTTACCAAAATATAAGGCAACATACACAAAGGGCATAAATTTCCTGTCTCCCCCCCCCACCAAAAAAAAAAGGAACAGCGCTCTCTCTCTCTCTACCCCCCCCCCCCCGATAACACAAATACATAAATAATTTATTGAACGACAATCAGTTTCTAGATACAGAATGAAGTAAAAGGTATTAACTCAGTTAAACAAGCAGGTTTCCTTCTCAAAGCTGTAATTGCATTAAATATTACATGCTGCCTACATATTCACCATGCAATCAAACACGTTTTTGCCTGCAACATAGCCCATGGTTCTACATTTGGTCATCAGATGATCAAAACTATGGCCATATATTAAATAATTTTACATTTGTTGAGTAATCCCCCCACCACCACCATGACATAATGCTAATATACATGTATCTACACTCTCCCTCCATCTCCTCTGTACAGGCCATACATGTGCATGGACAGGCCACCTCTTGGAACCTTCATTATTAAGTTTGTCTCTACAGATATTCTTGATGTATAATTCATACCTGCTAGGTTCAGATCAATAGGAAATCGTGGTTTTATGGAACTACATGGAACACAATCTAATTTTCACTTATTTAGACACATTTTGGTTTCATGTGACTGTTTCAGTGTCCAGGTTAAACAAGCCCACTTCTGTGTTTGGACAACAAAGGCTCACTCAAAGCATATCATATGTCAATGCCCAGCCACAGGCTACTCCCTAGCCTGGGATCAGCCTCTGATGGAAGCTCAACCCATACTTCTTTTGATATGTATTTTTCTTTTTAATACAGTGAAACCTCATTATAACGACACTCAGATATCCGACATATTCAAAATAATGACACAAATTTTCACGGGAAACAGTTTATTTTCTATGTTATTTGACTCATTTATCTGACATATTCAGCTATCTGACATATTTCTTAGGGAACAGATGGTGTCATTATAACGAGTTATCACTGTACTTATTTTTTTTCAACTTTTGATATCCCCATTCATGGGTTTTCCATAATTACTTCGATTTATAACTTTGAATTTACATATGCATGTATGTGGAAATTTACATATGGCTTTGACTAGCATAATGGATATTTGGCTAAAGAGCTCAATGCTTCAGTTGTAAAATTATTGGTGCCAGCTCAGAATATCTAATTGAAATACTGTGCCAGGACAAACAACAGGTAGTCAATGGTGCAAGAGTGCTCACTGAAAACCTCAGCAGTGATGAGGGTAACCAGGGCCTTGGGGTGGCACACAACTGTGGGCACCAATAGAGTGACAAGTAGTGAAAATGCCTAAACTTTTTAAATATTTTATTTCAGTTTTACTTTTTTTTTAATTATTTTGATATTTTTTTATAATGGCATACAACCATTAACCTGTACATGTTGGAGCAGTCAAAAGTTCTGACAACCAGCTGTCCACAGCATCAGGCTTTTGTGTGACCAATGTATGGAAGGGACAGTCCTTATGTACTGCAGTAAATAACAGAGTTTAGATAGTGACCAGCCTTCTACAGGACCTAAGCTCTGGTTAACTGCTTCTCAGACAATGGAGGAACATCACAGGATTTCATGCATTGTCCATCAGGTGTCACTAAAACTCACACAGTCCCAAAGCATAAGTCCAATATATAGCATTCAAAATATGATAGGGATATTCATATATCAGTGTATATTAGAGTATATTATAAATACGGAGACAAGTCAGTCTGTAACACAATATACCCTTTAATGATTTTTCTTACAAGAAATATAGAAAATTTGACAATCGTTCCCATTCACTGACCTGGGAAAATGCCGTTCCTCAAAAAACTAAAGTTTCCAGGAACAGAGTATTTGATGTCTGTGCAGAAATGTTCAAATTCAGCACCCATTTGTCCTTTCATTTTAAACATATTTAAACGTTATTAACTGTTTTTAAAACTTTTAAATTAAGAAATTTAGATGCGAAAGACTGGTCAGGAGAGCAATGGTAATGATTTTTATGGAGTGGATTTCACAAAAGTTATTGACTGAAGCTGTGTACAAAACAGGAAAATATTCAAGAGTTGAACATTTAAAGCAAACAAAATTAAAAAACAATCAGAGATTGCTGGATCCATGACCCCTTCACATCATTCATAACCTTGCTTATCACAGGTCTCATTTTAGAATGACTGTAGTCCACAAAAATAGGCTATTGCCTTAACCCAGATACTTGACCTGGTGACCTACTTTTGTGCATGGCACACTCTTGTGTCCAGATACACAGGTGGGTAAAGTTTCATGATTCTAAGTCAAATAGCAACAGAATTACAGCCCAGGCATGAAGTGTAATGTAGTTTTACATAAACATATCACCCTGAACCAGACACTTGACCTAGTGACCAACTTTTGTTTCATGACACACCATTAGGTCAAGATATATATGTGTGTGAAGTTTCATGAAACTAAGTTAAATAGCAAAGGAATTATAGCCCGGACACAATTTTACAAGAATATATTACTGTGACCCAGATACTTGACCTGGTGACTTTATAAGGATAGGAATTAAAGCCCGGACACGATTTTACAAGAATATCTCATTGTGATCCAGATACCTGACCTAGTGACCTACTTTTAGTACATGACACACCTTTAGGTCTAGATATATTTGTGTGTCGAGTTTAATTAAACTAAGTTAAACAGTACAGGAATTATAGCCCTGACATGATTTTACAATGTCACTGTGACTCAGATACTTAATCTAGTGACCTACTTTTGGTTCATGACACACCCTTGTGTGCAGATGCACCTGCGTGTAAAGTTTCATTATTCTAACTTGAAGGACAACGCAATGATAGCATGGACATGAAGTGTAATATAGTTTTATATGATTGTATTACCGTGACCCAAATACTTGACCTAGTAACCTACTTTGGTTTCATGATACACCATTAGGTCAAGATATAGGTGTGTCTTAAGTTTTATAAAAGTAAGTTAAATAGTAAAGGAATTATAGCCCAGATACGATTTTACAAGATATGGCACTGTGACCCAGATACTGGACCTGGTCACCTACTTTTGGTACATGATACACCCTTATGTCTAGATACACATGTGTGTAAAGTTTCATTAATCTCAGTTGAAGGACAAGTCAATTATAGCAGGGACACAAAATGCGGGCGGACAGACACACATTCCGAAAAAGCGATTATTATATGGCCCTTCTCCGGTAAAAGGGGGGCATAATAATGCCCTAGGTCAACAACTTTCCATGTTGTGGCTGCTGAAAGTCACTGGCTCAATAACTCTATTCAGAGAATTGTGGAACACAAACAGTGTACTTATGATATCCGAGCAAAGGTAGAAACAGCTGCTGTAAAGTATCCTAGAAAATTAACTCTGATAGGAGAACATTGGAAATTTTGGTTCAATATACCACATGTAAGACCAAGATTGTCCAGCAGTCTTTATCTCTGGCTAAATGTGCTTCATAATGTACATTAATCCACTTACTGCATTGCACACTTCCAAGGCATGGTGGAGTCTGCCAGGAATAATTTATCCAATTTATGTAATTTACAGCACCAGCCGAGGTCATGAGAGCTGACTGTTTCAGCTCACAGCCTGTATCAACATCATATGTCTGTCACATAGAAAATTTTCTAATTTTTTACACTCATATTTGATTAAATCTTTCACTTGTTTCACATGCTTCTCAGTTTTTGGTGCTATGCTGATCAAGACAGGGTACATGTCATTCAAAAATTACAAGTACGTACCAGACTGCTTGGTCAGAGAATAAACCTACCAGAAGTGCAGTTGCAAACATGTCACAAATCTTCCCCAAAACTCAAGTCTCTGTCAGGTACATGTATACTAATAGAAACATTTACAGGGACAGCTGGTGCCATTAGCCAACTAGCCAAGTGCAAATGTTTCAGTCCTCTGGCTTAAGAAATTTGCAAATGGCCAATTTATTTTAACATGAACTATGTAAGAGTGAGGTCCAATTCTGCAGTGATTACTGTTTTATTTCCCGATTTGGCTAGGGATTTTGAAGGCTCAGATCTGTCCCTGATTTACATACATTACACATATAGGACAATATCTCTAGTTCACATTATTTCTCAACCACATATGAAACTTGAAACATATAGATGAAACTTTATTTATTTTCACAATACATGTACATGTAAACATATATTGCATATGGGTAAAAAAGAAAAAAAAATCAAAATTCACTTCAATTTTTTCTGTAGATTTCTGTCTTGGTGACAGGTAATGACTAGAACTAATAATGGGCATACATGTATAATGTTTGTTCAGCATATATTGGGGGGGGGGGGGTAGGGTTGATGCGATGAAGAAGTACCTGGCTGGATATCTGACTTTGTACAAGAAATACATGACATCTTTAAATATCACACTGATTACAAAGATAGATAAGCAGTAAGTGGTACATTATGTCCAATTGCCAAGTTCTGATGCATACACATGTACACAAATCATATGGCAGCTAGTTAGATTTGAAGGGGCCATTCAAAATTATCAACATTTTCAAGCGTATAGAGAGTACTCTTTCTTTGTTAATCCCCTTCATCCACCATAATTAGTACCTTAACTAGAGGATCAGGACTGCTCCTGCGCTCAAATGAATCATAAGCCAAGTCTGGTGGGTCCCCAGCAGAAGCACCCCTATACATTTTCAAAGATTTCTGGTTGACAGCTCTGGTGAAGAAGTCTGAAATGTGAATTTCCATTGCAACCACCATTGACTGACATGGTAATCAATATATGGGAATGTATGCATTAACTGACAAGTACCCAAATTGAAAAATTTGTTAAAAATCAGGGAAACACAGTATCACTAAGTATGAACAAATTTGTTTACCCCTCCCACCAGCTAAAAATCCACTACGTTTCAGAAAAATCTCAGTGACAGTTCTGCAGAAGAAGTTGAAAGTAGCCTTAACATACAAAAACTTGTAAAAGATAAAAAAAAAAAAAAAAAAAAAGAATTGCAGCGCCACCTCTTGAACAAATTAAGATCTAGGTATGCCAGAAGTGTCCCTATGCAATTTCAAAGCAATCAGGTAGGCAGTTTTGGAGATATTTTACATTTTTTTCTAAAAAATGAACCCCAATAAATCATCAAAAATCAATGAACTGTAATCATTTGAACAAACTCAGTACAAACCCACCCAAGCTACATTCCCACCAAGTTTGAAGTGAATCTGGTTGACAGTTATGGAGAAGAAGTTGAAAATACGAATTTTCATTGTGATCCCCATTGACTTGCATAGTAATCAACAAGAATGCATGCATTGACCAACGAGTACCCAAACTGAAAAATTTGTTAAAAATCAGGGATCCATAGTATCACCACTTAGTGTACAACTTTGTTTACCCCTTCCACAAGCTACACATCCACTATGTTTTAGAACAGTCTCAGAGACGGTTCTGGTGAAGAAGTTAAAAATAGCCTTAACACACAAAAATTCATTTAAAAGAAAATAAAAATCGTAGTGCCACCTATTGAAAAAATTCAGGTTTAGGGATCCCCAGAAGTGTCCTTATGCTATTTCAAAGCAATTGGCTGGGCAGTTTCGGAGAAGAAGATTTTTTAAGATTTTACCACAAAATGAACAAAACAAAATCAATGAACCACGACCAATGGAGCAAACTTGGTAGAGACTCACCCAAGGTACATCCCTGCCAATTTTCAAGTGAATCTGGGTGACGGTTTTGGAGATAAAGATGAAAATGTGCATTGTGGATGGACTATGGATGGACAGACTATGCCATACAGGGGATATAGATCACCTCAGCTAAAAATGTTGACTTTTAAGTCCAATATGTATCAATGTTTTCAAAATTACGTGAAAAAGTACACTGGTCTTGATCCTCCCCCCAAAGGTGTGCTTTTGTATTAATATCAATATGTTGATAATATTGAATAGCACCTTACATTGATTAGGTAGTATAGCTGGATAAACAGTGTTAAGTTTTCTTGAAATCATGAATAACAGGAAATTACTTTCCTCACACATTATGAATTAATAAGCAATCATCATTGCTGTAGCCCTCTCTCCCATCTGATCAAATATGTTGCAAGAAATACTATGGTAAACTGTGACCATGTGACTGGGTCTGTATGGCGTGATAGGTATGCGTAATGTGAGCTGCATCAAGACCAGAAGGACCAAGTGGTCTGATGTTTGGTGTACCCAGGTCAACTGGTACACATCCACATGGGACAACACAAACCGCAGATACCTTTGCATGCATCTTAACATCTAGCTTACTAGGCAGTACAGGTACTGATCATCACTAGGTACTTGTATCCAGGAAGCCACAGCATAGCCAGGTCTGGGCAGTTTATGCTCGAAACTGTTACATCCATTAAGGACAGATGCAAAAGTTGTATTTTCAGTTCAATTTACCAAAAATACTGTCACTGGGTTTGGCTTATTCATGAAGTATTCTGGTACATGTTGCTCTACATTATGCCATTGGAGGTGGATCGACTGTTTTCCTCTGTAGCAGGCTGTACATGTACACCTAGATATGAACATGAGATCCAGTGAACAGAAAGTAATTAAGGTAATGCCAATGTCTGTAATATCAAATAACTCCATCTGCATGTCATTTAACCCTTTTCCACCCCAAAACCAACTACTGGTCAAATGTCTTCTGCTTCCATGTTTTTGACTAATTGTGACAGTGATGAAAAACAATTTGAAACAACTGCAAATGAAACCTATCAAGATAAGATGTCCCAGCCAGATCAACAGCTTTCTTTTGTGTGGGTCAGGCACTTAGAACACAAGACACACTGGTCAACATAACTGATACAGTCTTGAGCTCAGTTTTAATTTGAGAGGGAAAAGGTCAACATCTGACATTAAATGGATATTGTACAGCAGAGCTTTCACGTACTTTCACAGTTGTAGACTCAATTACTTTCTCAAAATCTTGTGAAACATTAAGTAGCACGTAATTCCAGGGGATATGCAACCCTGATATAACAGTTCATAGCCTGGCTGCAGCCTACCATCAACATTAACTCAATCACCATCTTGGCCTCTGGGTGAATATAGGCATACATGTAAAGCTTACAACATGCTGGACTTTCTCTCTCTCTTCACAAAGCCCCTCATAACACACTCTTCAAACAACAGAAAATCAAAGTTGCCAAGAACTTACATCTCTGGCTGTTGTCTGTTGTGAAAGTTTGGCTGTCAACAGTGGTGTTGGCCCTGCATGCCTGAAGCTGGCACCAGACACTGTGAGAGTACCTACTCAACTTGTCTCCACAAGAAATAGTTTCCACATGGCTTGCCATCACCCCCCATCAGAGCTGGCCACTTCTGGGCAGGACATAACCACTGCCATGTAATCACATAATTCTCCACAGGATAAGTACTGTTTCAAATTACACTGGTATTTCAAGTTTAAGCCTAAAGTCAATATCTTAACCCTTTCCCCATTATAAGGGACCAGTTTCTAGGTTTCCACTTTGTTGTATAATTTAACCTTCATGGGGAGTAATTCAATAGTTTTCCACAGTGACCAAGTATGTGGAGGAAGGCACCTGTTTAACTCATTCCATACCAGTCCCTGATTTTTCCGTATATTTACCTACATTTAAGACGACAATTGCATATTTACATTCTTCATGAAAAGAGCTTTCAGTCAAGTACCAACATGCCTATAGTCGTAAGTCAGTGGTTATGGCACTGACCAAGGCCTGTGACCATAGGATGGAATGAGTTAATGGTAACCTTTCCCACACTTAAACATAAAACGACTCCTGCATGTACATGTAGTCAGGGATGTGCCCGACTCTGGCACTTCCATGATATAGTATACCATACAGTCACCCAGTTACTGCCATACCAAAAGGAAATGAAGAGACAGGTTGTTAGGGTACAACTTTTCTGCTTCTGTGTGGCCTCTGAGTTGGCACCCATTGAATTAATTATTCCACTACACCTGTATTGTGACCTGTCCACTTGTGCTTTCATATTTATATACATAATGCTCAGTATAGTGCTTTGGTGAGGATCCATGACATACTCTTGCTGTCTCAAGTCCACAACACTCCACAACACTCTGAGGTTTTCCATTCAAACATCACCTCCTGACAAGGACTGATGGTTGCCCCCAGGTCATATGTGGTCAGTATGTCAGTAACGTTACACCCTGCACCTTTGTCTGTATATCTGCAAATGGTGATTGAGAGGTAACGCACACGTAACTAACATGTGAAAATTTTAATAATTTTGGTATTAGTAAGTATACTCACCTCTCAACTAGCAGAGAAGCTCACCTGAGCACCCTGCTTCCTGTTTCAGCTGACATCAACTGACCACTCTTCAAAAGAGGAAGGATGATTAAGGGAGCATGTGCACCAGGAGTCACCACCAGATCCATAGGAACTGAGAGATGGTGCCACGGGACCATCAGTTTTTTTTCTTCTTTTTTTTGCAATCAAGTGAGTGAACTCAACTCCACTTCTTGGGCGTACTACCCAGACACAGAGGTCTTGACAAATGGTTGTCCAGAGGTAAGCATACTTACTAATACCCTAATTACTAAAAATTTCAGGTATTTCTTTCAACAGTATGCAAATACATTCCAACTCCAGAGCCAACAGACATACACATGTATTGATAACTTGTACTGCTGATGTAAGCAAAAGCGAAACCTGCACTGGACGGCACCTCTCTGATGTAGCTTTCTCTATACAATGGCCACAGTTCTAGGGACTCATTTTCTCCAATTTTCATGTAAATTTACCTGTCCACATTTGGCACTTTTTTATGATCCCCACAGATATCTGCTATACACGTTTTACCATAAGTAATTACATCTATACCCCAACTTATACAAATTGACGATCAAAAAATACATGTACATTTCTGTTAAGACCTGATGTCGCTGACCAATTCAACTAATTCTGTTTCCCTGGTATCAGGGTACCCAGTGGGCAAACTTGCATGTTTTCCCTCACTTGTTTTATCAACTCCATAAGTTTACACTCTAAAACATGAAAAATGAAGAACTCAAATATTTATGAACTATCTAGTCACAGTTCACCATCACTGTCAAATTGCTTCATCACGCTTTCTACCACAACTGTCAAACTGCTTCATCACACTTTCTGCAACAACTATCAAATTGCTCCTTCATGCTTTCTACCACAACTGCCAAACTGCTCCATCATGCTTTCTACCACAACTGCCAAATTCCTTCACCATGCATTTTCAGTGAAATTTATGTCAGTTGCTGCTGCTGCAAGGGGAAAAAAATCCTAACCTCACTTTATTACATTACTTACATGCTCACTGTTTGACACAGCTGCACTTGTTTTCTTGATTTTTTTTTTTTTTTTTTGGGGGGGGGGGGGTAATTTTTCCACCATTTCTGTCAAAAGTTGTATGCATAGAAAAAATGTATACAGTGGTACCTGCTCTAAAGACCACCTCCAATTTAAGACCGCATGTCTTTTTATGACCACTCTTTCAAGACCCTCTGCTGTATTTACATGTTAAATATACCTTCAATTTAAGACCACCTGCAGTATGAGACCACTTTTTGTTGGCTGTAGGGGTGGTCTTAAATAGCAGGTACCACTGTACAAACAAGAGGCCAACATGCCTAATGTTCTGCTGGCACCATGGCTATATTGCACCTACATTTTCATTTAAAGTTGTGAGTCCTCAAGTGGCTTCTGAACTCGAGAAAATGCGAAAAGTCATTTATATAGGTGGCCTTCGACTTTTGTGTTGTTATTGCAAGGTTTATCACATTATAAAATATTTGTAATAAATATCAACAGACAAAAGGATAAATCAGATAATGTATGTATACATCTCATTGTATTGAATGGTTAAAGTTAGGTGAATATCTGGAATGTTTTAGTCTTTTTCGTACTTCATGGGTGGTATATCTATCTGTATTCTGTGGGTTGTTGTATCCATGACAGTTGTGCCATAATTTAAATTAAAAAAAAAAAATAAAATAAAATAAATTCCATAGTTTAAACACACAGGTGGTATGATAATTCAAAAAGTCATTTCCATTCTATACAATATTACTGATGGTACAGGTACACAAAGGTTATGTGATTTTAGGGTACATAAAGGTTATGTGATTTTAGTGTCTAACTTATCCACCAGATAGCACTTTGCTCCGAATGTAATCAAAGATTATTTGTTCAATTCCTGTGATGGCTATTGTTGCATGTGCCAAAACAACAAGTGAGTCCTAAACTTTATGTCCTCAGTGACCTTGGCAGAGATGATCAAGGTCACCCAGATTAAATGTAATATAAAAAAAATCACATGGTATAAATTTATAATGAATAATTGAATATACATCTAGAATCATCATAGTGTCATTCTTTTTGATGATAATGAATCATACTTGTCTCAAAACACATTTCCTGATATTTTGCATTGACTTACACGTGGCACCACTAGTATCATAATATTTGAACATTTTTGCTTCTCCAACCACATTTCATCCTGTTCCAGGACAAATTACAGACCCTAACAATGTCCATCAGTTTTTTTTTAAATTTTATTCCATCAATGACCTTGAAAAAGTAGGTTAATGGTCATTCGCAGAGTATAAAATGTCAATACTGATGTACAATGCATACTTTGTATCAATTTAGTAATTCTAGCTCACTTATAACTATATGTTGTACTTCTTAATTATTAATGCAGGCCTAAGCAATTTACGTGTTCCATTGCCAGGGGCAACAGATTTAATCTGGGGCAAGTTAAAATTAACAAGTGGCCCATGGGCTTAATGCTCTGCTAGCACCATGGCTATATTGTACCTCTTATTTTAAAGTTGGGAGTCCTCAAGTGGCTTGTGAACATATAATGTTTATGTATATTTAGTGTATAAAGTGTCCACCAGATGCCACTTTGCTCCACATGTAATCATAGCTTACTTGTGCAATTCCTGTGATGGATATTGTTGCATGTGCCAAGGCAACAATGAGCGAGTCCTCAGCTTATATGTCCTCAGTGGCCTTGGGACAGAAGATCAAGGTCACCCAAATCAAATAATACAAGAGGCCCATGGGCCTGGTGCTGTGCTGCCATTTTCATTGATGTCCAAGCTACACCCTACCATTACAAAATCACCTCTTTCAACTTCACAAGCATGGTGACCTAAAAAAAATAAGTCAAGGTCACTGATATTACATAACATTCTAGCATTAGACATGGTTTATATATCCTTTAAATTTGGAAAGTCAAATCTAATTACTTTTCCAGATATGGGAATTTATATCTTAAAACACATTTTGGCTTACAATTTCCATCAAATTACACGTGACATATCATCAGCAAATTAGATTTTGCCCTCCCCCACAATCCCACCAAATTCTGTGAGGATCCGCTCAAAATTAAAGACGCTACAGTGTTCACAAGATTTTCACATTTTGACACCAACATTGCAAAAATATTGTAGGTGGTGCCACAAATATTGAAAGAGCCCTAGATTTCCATACACCCTGTAAGTCCTGCAAGTTATATTGGGCTAACTTGAAAAAAGTGGAGGAAGGCTGGTCACAAGATTTTCACATTTTGACCTGTGTATTATATAATAATATAGGTGGCGCCACCAACATTATTGTCGACAAAGATTTTTATACATTTTGTAACTCCTAAACGTTTTATGGGCGTAACTAAAAAATTGTGGGGTACACAGCATTCACAAGATGATCCCTATATTCAAACTGGCCATTTGACCTTGACCTTTAACTCGGATTAAAAAATTGTGACTATACAAAATGTGAACTCCACATCCAGCTTTCCATGCTTGGCTTGTTGTAACAACTTTTCAAGTTATTGAAAAAAAAAAATTATAAATTGTAGACAAGTGCCAAACTCCATAATTACTTGGTCATGGTGACCAAAAACGTGGGTCAGCAAGTACAGTTTTATGTATAGTGTAATCAAGTGCAATTTTGATCTGGAGGCTCAATTCTCATTGCTATTGATGTCCAAGCTACACCCTGCCATTACACAATCACCTCTTTCATCTTTACAGGCATGGTGGCCTCACAAAAATAGGTCAAGGTCACTGATATTACACAACCTTCTACCATTGGACATGGTCTATATATCTCATAAATTTGGCAGGTCTAATCTAATTACTTTTTCAAATATGGGATTTTTTTTTATCTTAAAACACATTTTGGCTCATAATTTCTGTCAAATTATAGGTGGCACCAATAGCATCATAGACTTGCACCTCCTCCACATCCCACCAATTTTGGTGAAGATATGCCAAAAATTAAAGACGCTAGAGTGTTCACAAGATTTTCATATTTTGACCCCGACATTACATTTATAATAGGTGGTGCAACCAATATCAAAAGAGACCTACATTTTCACACACCTTATCAGTCCTGAAGGTTATATTGGGCTGACTTGCAAACTGTGGACAGTATTGCACTCACAACTCAAAAGTTTATGGACTTCTATAGTATGTTACACTTATGTGCTAACAATGATCGTGAATGGACGGACATGAGTGATCGTATAAGCTCTGTGACCTTAGGTCAGCTGAGCTAAAAAGGAACCTAGATTTCCACTCATTGAGCATGTCCAAAAAATTATAAAAAAAAAAAAAAAGAGAGAGAGAGAGAGAGAGAGAGAGAGGCTAACCTAAAAACTGTTGATGGCTGTATTGTGGACAAGCAAATCGTTTATGGCCAGCCGGCAGGCCATGAGTGATGTCATAAGCTCTGCAACATATGGTCAGCAGAGCTAAAAATACTACTTATTTTGTGGGTACAGTAAAAACCTGCCTGTATCCTTATTGGAAAATGTGTGCCCTCATGGATATGCATGTACATGTAGCTTAACTAAGTCAATTTGCCTGGCTGGTACCAGTACAGGGACAAATACAAGTTATCATGCCCTAAGGCAACATGTCCACTATTATACCATTTCCACATCATTTTATGGCAGATGTCAAACATGAATGTGCACAAATACAAGCAGCTCTGTGCAACTAACACCACTCTAAAGTCAAACACAAAACATGATGTGCACAGCACACATTGTACTTTTGACGCCATGGACACACTGACACAGGAATTAATCACAGGGAATTCATTTCCTTTCAGTCCCATTTAGTTTTGGTTTGGCTGAACTTTTTGCACCATAACTTTGATTGCATTGATAACAATTGGAATTACATTAATACTTGAGGTTGATGTTTCTAGAAAGTTAAAACAAATTTCAATTCATATATTCATGTGTGCACTGTTGGGGCACATATGGCACTGATTTTACCATTCTCATTTGCCTGTGGTGCATACTTTTTTTGCTCTCCATGGCGGCAAAAGTCTCTCTCTTGGAATTCCATTAATACTACTTAATATTTTTTAACAAACTTATTTCTTTGTATTCAATATTGTTATTCAAACATGAAACCCAATCTGAATAAATACTTCTTGCAATAACAGAGATGATGATGTTACGAAATTGGCAAGTATCAGTGTATTCATTAAGTATGATATCTTTCCATTTGATTTCAATGTTAAAGATTTTTTTAAAAAAGAGACCACACTACTTTGCTTTTTGCACATAAAAATAAGATATGTTCTGTCAAATGAACAGTAATCTCTCTCTCTTTCTCTCTCTCTCTCTCTCTCACACGAACACACACACACACACACACACACACACACACACACACACACACACACACACACACACACACACATCTTACAAAATACAAAGAACTTGGCCAAGAAAGACACTTTCTACAAAACCTGTCAATTTCAGAATGTATCCGTAACAACATTCTCACAGGCAATATCTTCACCTGCACCAGTCAGCAATGGCATTCCAGCCTAAGGCACGAACTGATCCATCTGGAATGTTCACTAATGCTGGAATCCAGATCCATAGAAGGTATTCTCAGTCATCTGATGCTATGAATGCATGGGAACAACTGAAGTACATGCTTATATACTCAAGGATTTCAAAACATATATGAAATAAAAAAGATGAGAGGTAAAAATCTGGTTGACTTCCTGAATTTACTCTGCCACAGGCATCTGCTGAAAACAATTTATTATCATACCTTTCAATCCTAAGGCTCCCATAAAACAAAACTCATAAAGACACAGGGACATGTATGTTATGGCTGATTGAATCCCTGTTGAACAACTATCAATGATACACCTGGTCTATATTATGAACCAGTGTATAACAAGAAGACTTTGCCTGCAGCTACTCTCAGTAAACTAATATAATATACAATCATGATTGCTGTATTTGCTGGGACCATGCAGCTCCTATAGTAGCCCCATGCTGGGACCATTTGGCTAACTCTTTTCATACCAGTCCCTGATTTTTCCGTATATTTACCTAGATTTAAGAAGACTATTGCATATTTAAATTCTTCATGAAAAGAGCTTTCACTCAAGTACCAACGTGCCTATAGTCTTAAGTCAGTGGTACTGGCACTGCCAGTCACCATAGTATGGAATGAGTTTTTGTTTCATTCATTTAGAAAAAAAAAAGACACTTATAAAAGCTACTCACTTATTTCGTGATGAATAATTCCAGTCATATAGGAATTCTGCTGTTACACCTTTCTTTGTATGGCCATTCTGACCTGTATGTTGTGATCAGGTATGTCTCAAGTCCACAGACTGTGTCACAAATGAAATGTTTAACTTCACCCTTGAACATCTTTTATCAAACCACCATAAATGCAGCCAGTCACAACATGGTACCCATTGTTTTAATACCACCCCAATGTGGCAGCTTTCTTGCACTTTTTTTAAATTTGATCCTTCCTTTGTACTTAATGTTTTTTTCTTTTTTTTTTCTTTTTTTAAAAAGATTTCAACACATATTATTGACAAATGATAAACAGTAAAACCTTTTTTGAGAGACCACCCCTAGGGCAGGCCAAAAAGTGGCCACATAAGGCAGGTGGTCTCTCAATAGAGAAAAAAATTATTTTACAGATTTACAACTTTGGGGATTTTAACACAGCATCAAAATTTTTTAACTATTTTTCATTCTGCTTAGAATTTTGACATATAAATCTGTGTAACCAACTTGTATATTTAATATTTTTTAACAAACTTATTTCTTTGTATTCAATACTGTTATTCAAACATGAAAGCCAATCTGAATAAATACTTCTTGTAATAATAGAGATGATGATGTTACGAAATTGGCAAGTATCAGTGTATTCACTAAAACAAATATAATATGTTTCCATTTGATTTCAAAGTTGAAGATTTTTGAAAAAAAAAAAAAAAAAAAAGAGACCACACTACTTTGCTTTTTGCACATAAAAATAAGTTATGTTCTGCCGTTTCCTCTTCTTTACAATATGAACAGTATTTGGAAATATTCTTATTCCATTTGCCTATGAGCTTACCACACATAATTAAGTTATTCAATAATTTGTAATTAAATTCTTTTAACTTTGGACAGTACATTTTGAAAACTTTTTAATCATACACATTTCACCAATCAATAATGACATCATGCAAGTAAAATTTGTTATTCAAGTATTTCTGAACATAAGGTTTTTTAAAACTTTTTCCGATCTAAAATATCATAAAAGGACTTTGATTTCTGTACTTAAAAGGAATTAATAGTTGGTATGTGGCACTGCAACTAATGCATGGATTTTGATGTCTTTGTCCTTGAAACCAATCATTTGCATATATCCTGTGACTGAAATAGAGTAGATCTATATATTTACCTGTGATAAAAAGTACTTTGTATTATATGCATAAAAGTATACATGACATCAGTGCAAAAAAACATTCATCAGAGGTAATTAGCTAATACTGTAAGCTAGCAAATAAAACAGGGGTTCTTTCAACGATCATAGGCTGCCATTTTTTGGTATTTCAACACAAACATGTCTCAGCGAAAACACATCAAATTCCATTCTAGTTACCCAGACTATCTGTATAAATCAGCTTAGGGCACAGATCACTTGATTTCTACATGTGATTGTGTTGTTCTGGTCAAGGAAAATATAGTCCCAAGGCTTATCCACAACTATGTGTAAAATAGTCCTTATTTCACAGTGCATAGCCTGTCATGCCATGACAATCATAATAATAATGGTTCCCATAGGTATAGGTCAACTGGTTCATTTGGATTTTCAGCAAATGACTCTGTATGCGGCTGGGCTAGGTATGTGCTCATATAAATTCCATTAGCTTCCATTGCAATTTGCACCTGTATAACTTTAAAACCACTCTGTCCAGAAACACCAAATTTCATGTGGTAAATGGTATATAGTTCAAATACTCCTGTAAATTTGGAAACTTTTGCTGCAATACTATTATTCAATGTATTGATTGTTACTTTAACCTGGAATCTTATGGGAATGCACACCTCTGGCCTGCAAAAATTTTGTGTATTGGGTTGTGTATTCAGCCAAATACACACAAAATTGCTAATTGTGACCTCTCCTTTTACTTTTAGGGCCTCCTGTGTGCAATTGTGATAAAGTTAATCTTCATCTTTCTTCTTGTTCACATACAATCTGATTTATTGTGCAAAACTTTAAATATGGAGTTCAATATGAGACACCAATGACTGGATTGCCAGTTCACCTCACCAGGTTAACATCTACAGACTCATTCCTGTGCATACTGCATGATGTACCATTGCATTGTCAAACCTGGCCATTTCAAATCATTATCACCAACTAAAATGATCAGGTCCCCAGCCCACACACAAAAGAATGAAGATGATTTTTTTTGCATCAGAGTCGGTGCTGGTAACATTTAATCTGGCCCTCGTGATCTACAGGTCAGATATATCATGAATCCTGTTTATTATGAGGTTTCCTTGCTCATCCATCCAAAATGATCACTTCAGTATAACAATGTGCTCACAAGTGCTCACTTCGAAGAAAGAAAAATACCCAGTAACAAAATAAGAAAAATGCTGGTCTAATATGTAATGGTGCCAATTCTCTTTACCGTTTTACTGTAATGTATTTTATCCATTTCTATATGTAATTTTTATTTTCTTTAGTCTCTGTGTATTTATTATCTATGTTTTGTTGTTATTGGCATCCATGCCTCAACAGTTTTATACTGAATGTGGATTGTGAATAAGCCTGTCAACTTGTCAGAACTCTGTCAAACTTTTCATGTGCTGAACATTCAAGACAACCTCATGGTGTATACAGAGGATATTTTGAATTTTGCTTGCTGGTACACAGATTTACAAGTGTTGCACAATCAGTTGCCTTGAAAGCAGACCAAGTTCCATGTATCTCTTCTACACTTGTGATATAGACATAACACTGAGCTTGGGTCTACTTTTGTGGCAACACAGTCAGATGTTTATCATTCATTAGATGTATTAAGTTTAATATGGGCACAGACTTCAGGTCAGTTATCCAGTCCTACACAAATGTGAGCCAACCTGATGTCCTGGATTCCTCACTCATTTACTGGCAATGTGTCTCATTGTGCACCTCCCTACTGTTTCATAAATGCTCACAGTTTCCTTGTACTTTGCTAGTAACTATATTTTGAATAGGAATATTGCACATCAGCTCAGTAGATAAGTGGCCAGTCTGATTCGACTTGCCTGAGAGCTTTTCAACAAATATAACAATAATGCGCTGGGCTAGCCTCCATTTTAAGTAATTTGACCACCAGTTAACGCCTGCCACTTCACTCGCTGTCTTTATGATCACTGTTCAAAACACCAATTTTAAGGGAAGTATATTACCACAGAATATTGATTTTCTCATTGACATGAACAACAAAGCGTTTTTCTATCTAAACATTTGTATAAACCAAAGGACTCCTGCCTGCCAAAAAATCAATACTTGCATTCTGGACTAAAGTGAAATATGACATCTCTGATTTCACTGCACAAATAATGGTTGTTAAGTACTCTTCTCCACAAACAATGTTCTATTGAAACAGCTGAAAGAAACAGATTGGTGTTTGCCCAAGCTGTCATGTCTCCATGAGCCCAGTGCGCAGACTTCCCACACAGAGATGCTTGCTTCATGCCATGACATGCAGACTACAATAGTTTTTTCAACTACCATGTAACATGTGTATAAATATGCTCAATGGTGAAATTGATCCTGTGGATGTAATTACCAGTTGACTAACTTAAGCCTCTGTAGTTTTGGTTATTAGTGCCAGAAATTAATGGGAGAAGTCCTGATCAGCAATATGTGTGCTTTCACCTGCAGAGAGGACCAAATACAACATACAGAAGTATTCAGGCACGCTGGAGGCTCTGGTGTTTATTCCCAAACTGACAGGATTAATGTTCATCAAACATTAAATAAACTACACAACTTTTTTCAGTTAAGATAATTTTACTGAAATTTGCTTTGACAGCAATTTTGTACTTAAATATTTCACTAATGGAAGCATATCCTTGCCAGAAGTACTATCAATACTGGGGTGGAACACAGATGTGAAGCCATTGCATGAATCCCTCAAAAGCAAAAAAAAAAAAAAAAAAAATCTTCTAGCCATACACTTTTTTCAGACCAAACCATCTGTATAATCAAAGTTATATGTACACACTATGTACAATTGTCACATCAAGCACATGGTAAAGGTAACACTTGGGGCAGGATAGAGCTGTCACTTTGTTTGCATGTTTTAGATGTGTTTCTTCTTTTCTTTTCAGTGTGAAAGTTTTTGGTATGTAACCTGCCATCTGCTTTGGTGATAATCATAGCACAGAAAAGCTCACTTTGGCGGCGTGCACTGTGTACATGATGTAACTGTTTGACATTACATGCTGTGCACAGCAAACTCTTTACATGTGGACCCCTTAGGGATGGTTCAACATTATCATCATTTTGGAATTAGTACTTAGGGTACTAAATTTCATGACCCCCACCCTCCCCCCAAATTAGTACTTTAAAAATGATGATTTTCTCCCAAAGTCATAGCATAATTGCACAAAAACAGCCCAAAAATCAACCATCATATTCCATATTCTGTGAAAGTGTACAGACCTATTTAACCCCCTCCCCCCTTGCGTACTGTAAGTACTAATTAAAAAATGATGAAAATGTTGAACCATCCCTTACAATAATTGGTCACTTCAAACCATTTGAAGTCAAATGCACAAACAAGATATCAGCATTGTTTCAACCACTGAAACATGGCCGTGATGCTAACTAACTTGATGTTAAATTTGTATGCCTGTTAAATATCAATAGCATGGACTGTCCAGCACATTACCAAATAATGATAGGCACACCTTGGTAAAAATTTGTTTCTTGGAGAGGAGGGTGTAACATTACTGGCATAGAGTTAAGTTTTGCTTGCAGTGTTAAATTCTTGTCATATTGTTTCAAACACTGAAACATGGATGTGATGCTAACTAACTTGACAATAATAAATGCTAAATTTATATGCATGTTTGATGTGGCTAGCATGTGCGCTGCCCAAGTTATTACCACAAAACGAGATGCATACCTTTCCAAAATCTTGTTATGACAGTTAAAAAGTGACATGACAGTTGCAAAGTGACCTGTGCTGACCTGACCATCAGACAGTAAGTTCAAGCTACAGTGTCATCTTTCAGTTCTACAACAGTGAGGAATGAGTTCCCCCAACATCATTATTGAGGTTAGTTCTTGAAAGATTAAGGACAGGTAAGACACCAAAACCTTTGAATGGGTGATTTTGTGATTTTAACAGCTTTGGCAAGACATATATGTTTTTTTCGGTAAGTTGGCAAAATTTCAAGCTCCTAACTGAAGTAGAAATATGAGAAAAACCCCACAGGCATGTGGACATCTGAACCAAAGGACCGCAAGGCACTCAAAGGGCCACTTTTTCAACAAAGACGAAGACCAAAGGAAGGTCCCACCCTGGTAGGACCTGCCTAGCTGGCAGTCTGTTAGTGTAGAAGAATGCAATGAGCACCGACATATAAGGATTGCTACTAATGCAAATGTAAAGGAATTCTCGAGGGTTGAGGAACATGGCTGATCAGAGTCCCTCCAGTGTTCTAGAGTTCTTGACAAGGACTTCCTGCCACTAAAGCAGGAAGTCAGCAATGTCGGCCTTGCAAATTCATGAACGCGATTGCAGTCCTGTTGTCACCCATTGTGAGGACGTGTTTGTGCCGCACTAGGTCCTGGAAAGTGGAGAAGCACCAAGTGTATCACCTCCAGTTCCAACCAGTTCATGTGGTGAGACGCGAAGTGCGCTGACCAATGGCCTTACGCTGTCTGACTCTCCAGGTGAACTCCCCACCCAGACTGAGAAGAGTCCATGTCAATGGTAAACTAAGCCTGAAAGGGAACCAGCGTATGTCAGGCACTGGGGTGTGATAGCCCTGGTCCCTCAACCATCTGCCACGCAGAAAGTGCTACAAGGGGCGATCGTGAAGGCAAGTGAGTGGGACCTGGGAGTCCATCAAGAACAGAGCCCAACAGGGCTTGCCATTGTTGTGCCCAGTTAACCGTGCAAGTCAGAAAGGCTCTGAGCACAGATTGAAATACCTCCAACCTGTCTTCCAAAGGGCTACAGAGGTAGGCAACCAGATTGCACTGGATGGCGAGAAAGACAAAAGTCTGCTCCCACCAGAGACTGGACAAGCTTCAATTCACTATCAGGCCCAAGTGTTGGCAAAGTTCTAGAACGGTCTGTGTGTGACGCTGCAAATCCAGGTTCACATGAATGTGACTGGTGGAGGTAAGCAGCAACTGTCTGCACACACCGGGGAACACCAGCGGTGATGCGGCAAAGCCGAATGGAAGCGCCCTGAACTGGTAAACTTTGCCCAAGAATGCAAACTGCAGATATTCCAGGGTAGTCTCTGCAATTGGCACATGCAAGAACAGGTCCTTGAGATCAGGGATGTCTTCCACTCCATGGGCCACAGGGCTGCTGCCACCGACTGGTGGGTCTCCATCTTGAAAGACAGTACTTGCAGGAAGGTGTTCAGTGTCAATAGGTCTATCACAGGGCACCAGCCTCTGTGCCACTTAGGAACAAGGAAGAGTAGGTTGAAGAAGCCGGGTGAATTATGATTTTTGACTGGCTCTATGACACATCTGCTCCAAAGCTTCTGAACCACCCCTTGAAACGCCGATGCTTTAGGTTCCACTGTGGCCGGCATGAACCACTTAGGTTTGCAGCTTAATGGAGGCCTGTCTTCGCCCAATGGCAAAGTAGCCAGTAGCCATGTCTCAGGATGTTTAAGGACAAATGAATCATCTGTGATGGGACTCTCATTGCATGTTAAAGGCCGAGACACAGCTGCCAAACGGGTGCTGGTTGGAGTCTGAAGCCACGGTGGAGGGGGACCCTCAGCACTGAGATTTCGAAAGATTCTATCTGCACTTGACTGACTTCTTCAATGGGGACTCTGAAGAAGCAGCCTGAGAAGGGGGCGACCAGTGCACATAACATATCCTACAACTGTGTACTCTGGGCCATAGACTCCAAGGCAAGGGCAACCCTCGGGTCAGTGGCCAGAGATGCACTGGTCTTGGGGGTGAGCTGGGTGCTCGTGACCACCAGAAGGAGATATCTTGCTGCAATGTCTTGCAACTATGTTGCCTCTTCTTCTCCTTACTCCGTTGGGGATGGGTGGGGAGGAGGAGAGGGTTCTGGTGAAGAGATGGGAGCCACATGAGTCTGTGAGTGAGCCATGTGGGTTTGTCTTTGCTGCTCTAGTGGGGTTGCTGGTATAAAGTATAGACCCATATCTCTTACATGGATTGCCAAGCAGGCCAAGCCTATATTAATCCCTCTCCATGGCACAAATGGTGGCATATACTCTCCTACCTACATGTTTGGTGGAGGAAACCGAAGGACTCGGAGAAAACCACCGTGCACAGTCAGAGTGGTAGGAACTCTTTCCACATGCTCCTCCGGCCGTGAATCGAACCCGGGCCACAGAGGTGAAAGGTGTCGCTGGAGAAGACTCAACAGAGTCAGATTCTAAAGCTCGGCATTTGGCAGCCAAGGCCTACCACCTATGCCTCACACTATCACTCTTTCTCCGTGTCTGCTCTTAGAGCAGCTATTTGTCTTCTCCCCAATCCTTAAAGTATTTGCAGGGTTATTTTTGAGAACAAACATGGCCCAACTGGAGGCAACAACCACAGCAACACTGATGATCATCCCAGGCTGCCAGATAGTGGTTCTGTGAGTCCAGCTTCTGCCTTCTATAGATCCAACAAGGATGTGGGCAAAGTGGTCTCTGGATCAACACCTGTGGCTCACTGCTGAAAGGCAGCAATATCCTGCTGTGCACTGTCTTCCTGCTCTCTGTGATCTGTACCTCAAGAGGCCATCTTGAAAATCTAGCTTTCAAGCCAAATGACCAGCACTCTTCCCAACTATTTCAGAGGTATCTACAGGACAGATATCTGCTATCTAGGTCTCCGAGGAGTCCTGGACCGCTAATAAATCATTTTCCACAGAAGGGAACGTACGTACAGCACTAGACCAGTCTTGTGTGATGGTGAACAAAAGTTCACAGAGCTTCAACTCGAACGAGCAAGCCAGCAACGGCACCCAAAAACGGTAGAACAATTGGGGAGCATGCACACCTGGAGTCACCATGGGATCCATATGAACCGAGAGTTGGCACCACGGGACCGTCAGGTTTTGGAACAATCAAGTGAGTGAACTCAACTTGATTTGTTGGGCACTTGACCAAGACACAAGAGGCAGGGCATTGGTGGTTGAAAGGTAATGTTACGTAATTGATACAAATTTATATGAAAATGTCAGCTACACACCTTGCTTTACTGTAATAAATTTGGTGTTTCTACATACAGTGGTTATAAATATAAAATTTATTAGGCTAAAAACTATACAGGAAACCAATGGCACCCTGGAACTTGCATGACAAAATCACAGGTCTAATTTTGTCTCTCAAGATAAGAGTGTGGTGGATGGATTTACTTGTACATTTACTTTAAATTTAACAAAGTCGGTTTTGCTATGAGGTAAATATAATATGACTGAGAATTAGGTCAAGGTCATTCAGGCAAAATCCCCATGATGATCTAACCTAGATACGTTATCCTCTCAAGTTTTCTCAAATTATTGGAGAGTTGTGGAAGGGAAACAAAATGAATCTTTTTAGCCCTGACTGCAGTCTAGCATCACAGTACCGTTGTTGTAGATTGGGATGCTACAGTGACCTCCAATTGTATATTGTCAGGTTAACACTCTATATGCAACAATTCATACTCAAATACTGCTTGTGTTTAAGCTTACATTCCTTTATGCTATCTCACTCTCATGCAGATCTGTCTTGAAAAGTCCGATTCAACTTTTGTGGGCCCATTGATCTCCCAGTAAAGCCTGCAGTCGCAAAACCTATATGTACAACATGTACACGATTGAAGTTTGAGTATCTAATTTATTTTCTCAACATACCAACATGATTTCTTATCTCAAACTTAAATATGTATATAAGACGCAAATCATGGTTTCAACAAGAGGACTGTGACTGCCTTGTGCTCAGCCGACCCTATATGCCCAGACTGAAATGGTCCTGTGAACTATGATATCAAGCTCACCTCTGTTTCAGACCATGATCACTGTTCCTGACATGTGCATGTCCCCTAACCGATTGTTAAAAAAAAAAAAAAAAAAAAAAATCACAGCACCATCTGTTGAACAAATTAAGGTCAAAGTGTCTCTAAGCAATTTGAAGCAATTGGCTGGGTGGTTTCCGAAAAGATTTTTTAACATTTTGCCCAAATTCACTTGACGGTGACCATTTGAGCACACCTGGTAGAGAATCGCCAAAGGTACATCCCCACCAAGTTTTTTCAAGTGAATCTGCTTGGTGGTTTTGGAGAAGGAATCAAAAATGTGAATTTCCATTGCAATCCCCATTCACTTATATTTGAATAAAATACATGTCATGCATTAACCAGATGTTACAAATGAGGCATGAATAATGAATTAAGGACTAGAAAAGATGATCTGCTGCATAGCAAATCAGTGTGTGTCTTCAAAGCATATGGGTATGGCAATGTACAACTAGTCCATAACACAGCAGCAGAAGTTGGAATGGCAACTCTATCTATTATAGCTGTGAAGTTTTTCGAGATTTAAAATTTCTAATGGTGCTAATTACCATAATTTAAATTGCTACAACTTTTCTTTCAAATTCATTGGATGTGCAATGGTCAATAAACTCCCAGTAGAAGTTGGAATGACATCTCTATCTATTATACTTTTGAAGATATACACGATCTATTTAAAATGCCCCTAATTTGCATAATTTTTAACATTTTCATTCATCTGCATAAAAAGGCCCAACTCCTTGTATGAAGGTACAATCATGCCAAGTTTGGAGTTTCTATGTATACATAATAGTGTCAGAGAAAAGTGTCAAAAATTCACTGATAAGAAAGAAAGAAAGAAAGAAAAGTGTGTGTTGACACACACACTTGAATTCATAAAAAAAAAAAAAATCACCGAAGCAGGGCCATTTGAACAGACTTGGTAAAGACCCACCTAGGGTACATTGCCACCAAGTTTGAATTTAATCAGGATGACAGTTTCAGAGAAGTAGAAAATATGAATTAGCATTAGAATGCCCATTGACTCACATGGTAATCGATTGGAAACGTGCATTTAACGATAAGTACCTTTATTGCAAAAATCATTAAAAATCAGGAATCCACAGCAGTACCACCTAGGGAACACCTTTGTTTGACCCTTTCACAAGGAATCTATCCACCATGTTTCAGCTTAATCTGAGTGAAGGTTCTGGAGAAGAAGTCAAAAATAGCAAAAACACACAAAAAAATCATTTAAAAAATAGAAAACAATTGCAGCACCACCTGGTGAACAAATTAAGAATTAGGAGTCCCTGGGAGCGTTCCTGTGTGATATCTACACAACTGGGTCAGCGGTTTTGGAAAAGAAGATTTTTTAAGATTTGCCACCAAAAAAACGACCAAAAAAAATCACAAAATCACTGAAGCATGACAACTTGAACAAACTTGGTAGAGATGCACCCATGGTACACTGCCAAGTTTGAAGTGAATCTATCTGATGGTTTTGGAGAAGTTGAAAATGTAATTGTGAATGGACCACTCTGCCTTTTAAAAACCCAGCCTGACTAGTACGTCAGCTGAGCTAAAAATCACTGGAGCATGATCATTTGAACAAACTCGGTAAAGACCCACCCAAGGTACATTGCCACCAACTTTGAAGCGAATTTGGGAGACAGTTTCAGAGAAGAAGTCCAAAATGTGAATTTGCACCAGAATGCCCATTGACTTACATAGTGATCAATAGGAAAGTTACATTTACCGATATTCAATAAGTAACAGAATTGAAAACTAGGGAGCCATGCTCAGCTGATCTAGAGATTCATTATACTTGTGGTTCTGTGAACTGGAATAGGACAAAATAGGTAGACACTTATCAAAAGTACATCCTTACCAACGAAAATACAAATTTATTCACTGGCGGCCAATCAGAGCGAAGGAGAAATTTGAGTATATGTGCGGGGCTCACTTCCATTCAACGAGGCTCATTCGGAACTGAGACGCTTTGCGAAGAATAAAGTGGCCCAAGTGGGCTAAAATATGTCTGACAACTCATTATTTGGCAAGGGATCAAGAGAGTGGATTGTGATAAATCTTTTGGTATATAGATTATATATGCATCGGGCAGCAGAAGGTGTTTAACACAGGAAAACAGCGTGGGGGGCACCGATTTTTGTTTGTTCCCTTCTAACCCTAACCATTATTTTTGGAGGAAAGTGACTGGCGGCCAGTATGAATGGGTTTGTATCAACCAGAATAGAGGGTGGGAAAGGGGTTTCCTGTACTGGCGTACTGGGGCTTTTTATTTACGGTACTGGCGCACGTACTGGAAGCCCTCTTATTTTATGTACTTCGTACTATCCAAAATTTTGAAAGATTTTTATTTTCTGTACTAGTTACGTACTCTAGAAAAATAATAACCTGTACCACCGTACTGAAACCCCCCCTTACCCGCCTTCAGAATATGATGACAACCATTCTGCTGGTTGCCCCTGAGTAGTATACAGTATTATAGTAGACATTACATGTACATGCTTGATTTGAAAAATTTGCATTTCTTCCATAAAATAGTTGAATTTCAATCCTCAAATCTTGAGATTTGGCTACAAATAAATTTTTACCCTCCACAGTCTAATGACAATTTAACAATTGGCCACATTTCTCTCTTCCCTCCACCACCCTCATCCCATTTTTCCCTCTCAAAAGAAAAAAAATTTAAAAATTCCATTGAAGCTTCAGTCTGGCCTCTGGGGGTGGGAGCAGCAGGCCGACAGCCAAGCTTCTCTTTCGTGGCCAAGTTTGTGATTTTTTCCACGATATCTGTAAATTATTAGTTATGATAGTACTAAACTGCCTACGACATCACTCACGAATATTGTTGGCAGCAGTGCCAATGGCAATTGGCATGGTTCTGATTTGTGTGACAGATGTGAGTGACAGCTCGTGATTGCGTGATTAGCCATGTGGATGCGACGACTTATTTTGAGACGCTGTTATTTCGAAATTCAAATTACTCTTAACTTAAACTATGTTTTAAATATCACGCACACTACATATTGTCTTCTACTCACCTGGTCCATGTCGTCAGTTGCCTTACAATACTTGAGTTACACTCGAGACCATACCACTGAACATGTTCGGCTTGTAACCACAGTGCTGCCAATGAGCTTTCCTGCGACATGAAACTATGCAGAGTTAGCCACTTGTTATTTTAATCCGAAAATCTATCACGAAAAAGGAAGATGAAAAAAATGTATACAAGAACTGTTATTGAGACTTTCTGTATTAGAGATAAAGATTAAGAAACTTCACATGGTAAAAGATATATTTGCGATTCGCTTTGTCCTCGTAACCGGAAGTGCTAGCTCCGCTTAAATGAAGAGGGAAATTTTCAACATCTCTTGAAGAGTAAAGTTGTGTATTTACTGCGTTTGCATGAGTGTGATGCAAATGATCTGATGTTCTAGACAGAATTTGTAATGTAGTATTCAACTGGAATTGAATATGGCAGAGAGCCGCAGATCTGGAAGGTATGTACAGAAGGAAATGCAAAGACAAGCAGGCCACTGTACAGCGTACTGTGTAGACTAGCACTGTAGTCTGTAGTAGGTGTAGCAGACCTCCAGTAAATCATAAATGGCAGTATTATGTGGCAATGTGCGTCTGAACAGATTTTGTCGTGTAATGTCAGATGATGATGTCAATAAAAATGATCCATATATCTATCTACTTAAACTCGAGTAATAAAGTGTTACTTCAGCCAGCCAGGGTTTTCTTAGGTGCAACAGGGCAGGGCTTTTTCATTTCGTGGAAAAATGCAATTGGGTATGGACATTCCAGGGTTGTGATAAACATAAAAATACATATCATGGCCCCATGGGTAGTTTCATATCTGCACAGGTTGAAACCCTCAGCACATCATATCTGCACTTGCACCGTTTGTGCAGATATGACGTGATGAGGGTTTCAGCTCGTGCAGATAAGAAATTACACATGTATTATTATATACTTATACACTTGCTCTTGCTGTTTGTGTTTGTCTATCAATATTGACAAACAAGAATAAGGTACTGTTATTTTGATATGGAAAATTGAATGATTTATCCATATGCATCCTTGGAAAAAGTATGTATTTCACTTCACCTGCACCATCATCTGGTGACTTAAAGTATCATATTGTCTGGCAGAGAGGTGCATCTTGCCACACAAGCCAAACTATTGGGCAATAATACATATCTTCTGTTGTGACATAAATGTTAATACATGTATATTTATTCTTGGTGCATTATGCATGCATGCAACAAACTTCAAAGGCAGGCAAGTGAAGCCTACCCCCCAGTGTACTTCCTTTCCATTTTCCCCTTCAGCCCCCATCATTCAAGCTGATCTATCACGTTTTGCCAGATTTCAAACTTGTTATAGGTTCCTACATGTCTCATCTTTTTCTGTTCAACCTGCAAGCAGTCTGTCTCTGAGGTACTTGTGTTCAGAACAGAACACCACAAAAG
This sequence comes from Hermodice carunculata, assembly GCA_964020975.1. Taxonomy (NCBI): domain Eukaryota; kingdom Metazoa; phylum Annelida; class Polychaeta; order Eunicida; family Amphinomidae; genus Hermodice; species Hermodice carunculata. The sequence goes on along the minus strand of OZ026612.1, from coordinate 72,968,378 downwards.
CAAATGATCCATAGTGTCATCTACACCTTCCCTACAATTACATATTTGGCACTTTCCATCAATCCCCTCTGTCCACTTTTGTTTTTGCTTCTCAAGATTAGTTACCCCTGCTCTCCCTGATAGTATGTATTATTAGTCCCCCGCCCACTTGGGGGGGGACTATAGGTTTGCACCTCGTCCGTCCTTCCGTTCGTCCGAAGCTTCTCCGGGCCATATTTCCAACACCATAACATCCACAGCTACCAAATTTAATGTGTTTGTACTTCCTAGGATAGAGGTGTATGGTGTGCCAAAAGTAGGTCACTAGGTCAAATATCTGGGTCACAGAATAGATATGTATGAAAAATCTTGTCCGGGCCATAACTTTTTTGTCCTTTTACTTAGAGTCATGAAATGTTACACAAATGTGAAGCTTAGTCTAAGAAAGTGTCATAAAGCAAAACTAGGTCACTAGGTCAAACATTTGGGTCACCACGATATGTAAATATACAGAAACAAATTTTGTCCGGCACATATCTTCCCTATATTAATGCTACCTCTTCAATTTTTTTTGGGTGGGTAGACCTTAGGTAGTAGCTGTGCATAGGCATTGTTTTGTGTGGCTAATTACTTGCATTAATTAATTATTTAACAAAGTTCGTTAAGCAAGACAAATTTTGTCTGGGCCATATCTTCTAAACTATTAATGCTAGCCCTTTGATTTTTTTGTGGTGGATAGACCATAGGTAGTAGGTGTGCATAGGCATTGTTTTGTGTGGCTAATTACTTGCATTAATTAATTATTTAACAAAGTTCGTTAAGCAAGACAAATTTTGTCCGGGCCATATCTTCTAAACTATTAATGCTAGCCCTTTGAATTTTTTATGGTGTGTAGACCTTAGGTAGTAGGTGTGCATACGCATTGTTTTTTGTGGCTAATTACTTCCATTAATTAATTAATTAACAAAGTTCATTAAGCAAGCTCAAGATACAATACAAATTTTGTCCGGGCCATATCTTCTAAATTATTGATGCCAGCCCTTTGATTTTTTTTATGGTGGGTAGACCTTAGAGGGGATATGGTAATGGGCACCGTCCGTGTGTCCGTCCGTCCGTCCATCTGTCCATGATTACTGTGGGCGGGGGATATGGCTAGCGTCAGCGGCTACTTGTTTTGAACTGTTACTTCTATCCTAACACCATCCCTTCACTTGTTTCGCTGTTGCTTGGTAAGCTTTCAGTGTGCTCTTCTCTTCAACCCTTTGTTTCCACTCCTGCTCATGCTTTCCTGCTACAACCTTACCAATATGTCTTCCATGAAGTGTCAATCTCGTGCCCCCTTCAAATCATACTTCTCTGCTGCCTTGTCTATGTCTAGTACCCACTTGGTCCATTCTTTAACTTCAAGATGCACATTCCTGCACCACCTATCTTCTCCCGTCTCCTGCAAGTAGCCCAACTTTGCCTTTGCTAATCTATCAGGAACATTCAACCAGCCAAGTTCCCCTAAAACTGCTTCTGCTGCCACAGATGGTACGGCCATTGGTATCCATGTGCCCAGCTCTCACTGTGCCCTTTCCAACCATTCCAGATCTTTCTCACTCATTGATAATACATCTAACCCACAAAGCATGCCTAGGACTGTTACCCGGTCCCAAAGCACCTTCCCTGTAAATGCTCTATTGAAATTATTTGCTGTTTTCAGTGTAATCATACCTTTTGTCCCATTGACCTTGTGCCTGATTTTATCAACATGGTATCAAAACATCCCTGAACCTGTAGCTTTATTACTTACGCCCAAGTATTCATAATTATCCACCCCTCCTGTCTTAATGACCGTCACATGCCCTTCTAGAACCTCAAACTTTCCAACCATCCATTTCTTTCCCTGCGTCTGCCTCTGACCCAGGATCATGACTTCACTCTTTTTCTCACAGTACTCCAGCCTCCATTTCTCCCCATAGTCCCCTGCTGTTCTCAGTAGATTTTGTAATTGCTCTTTCATGTTACCCATAAGAACAATGTCATCTGCGAAAATCAAACCTGGTATCCTCTCATCTCCCATCTTAACACTCCTTCCACTCTCAAGCAACTGTTCACCCAACTCACTTAGATACAAAGTGAACAATAAGGGGGATAAAACACAGCTTTGCTTTAAACAAATACACAGCTCCCCTCCTTCCACTTTGGTCTTCCCCAAACTCAGGGTACACTTGACATCCACATACAGTGCTGTCAACACTTCCAAAAATCTGCTCCAGAGCCTGACCCTTCCAGTTTTGTCCACAATGCATCTCCCCACACCTTTTTTTGAATATCCAAAAAATGCCATATACACCTTTCTTCTCTTTCTTGCTACAGTGGTTCCCCTCCTATAAGGCCACCCCAAATGCACCAGAAATGTGGCCTCTCTTGAGGGGGGGTATGTTATGGGAATCCCATACTTGCTGCATGGAGAAGTGGCCTTTTAGAGGGGTGGCCTCTCTTTAGGGGGGCCTTATAAGAGGGGGACCATTGTATTTCTAATATTTGAGACAAGGTAAAAACAGGATCAACTCTTCTGCCTGGCTGGAAATCATTCTGGATCTTCCCAAGCATAGCTTCTCTGTCAACTACATGTACATACATGTACTCTGACCAGTCTTTTATACGTCACACATGCAAAAATTATCCCAATGTTTGATGCTGTTGCTATTCCTCCACACTGATCAAGCTGCTCAACTGACCCCTTCTTTGGGATATAAGTTATCTTCAGTTCCTTCCATTCCCTTGGTGATTCCCTTGTCTCTTAGTCAAACAGCCAACACATACTGTCCAATTTCTATGATCATTTCTAAGTTTCACGATGTTTTTTTTTTTTTCAAAACACCATTCAGTCCTGGTGATTTCCCGACTTTCATATGATCCACTGCTGATTCAACCTCCACCTTCCTTACCCCTCACACAATTTCCATGCAGGGTGCAGGAAAAACGCCCATGTGACAATGGCGGTTTTCCTGCCCCCCACTGTGGATCATTCCCCTATTGCCAGTGCTCCTATAGTGCTTCCCTTATCTCCTTCTACTACTCCCCTTATGAGTCAGTCTGTTACATGTTATTGGAACTTCTTCCTGGTACCCTGTGCCCACAACACTGCTGACAAATCTGCCCCACTTGCCATTACCCTTCTTGTCATTTTGTCGTTCAGCTTTGCCCTTTTCTCTGTCTTCATATCATATACTTTCTTCCTTGCCTCCATGTACTCCTCTTGGTTAATGCGTGCATTCCTTTTACCATGTGAGTCAATGGAGATTGCCATGGAAATTCATATTTTTCACTTTTTCTCCAAAAGCATGGCCCAGATTCCCTTTAAACTTGGTGGGGATGTACATTTGGTAGGTCTCCACCAAATTTATTCAAATGGTAAAGTTTCAGGTTTTATTATTTTTCTAAGGTTTAATTTTTTTTGCAAAATCTTGAAGTCTTGTCTGAAACCACTCAGCCAATTGCTTTGAAATTGCATAGGAACTCTTCTGGAGACTGCCAAGTTGTTCAACAAGTGCTGCTGTAATTTTTTTTTCATTTCGTTTATGAATTTTTGTGTTTTTCTCATTTTTTGACTTCTTCTCCAAAACTGTCACTCAGATTTTTCTGAAACTTTGTGGAAATGTAGCTTGTGAGAGGTCTTCACAAAATTGTTCATCAGGTGATGACACATTCCATCCCAATTTATTAACAAATTTTTGAATGGGGACTGCTATGGAAACTCACATATATTTTACTTCTCCAAAATACTAGATTACAGAGGGATTATTATTGGTTGAATGTCAATTTCAGCTGAGGACAGGTTGTTCACACAGCTCTCTTTTCTTGTTTTTTTTTCCTTTATCTTGAACAGCAATTTTGGTGTGTTAAAGCTATTTTTGACTTCTTCACCAAATTCATAACTTAGATTATTTTGAAACTTGGTGGAAATGTAGCTTGTTGGATGGTTTTAAACAAACTTGTTCACTAGATGTTGATACTCTGGATCCCTGATTTTTAACTTTTTTTTTTTTTTTTTTTTCAATTTCGGTACCTGTCTGTTAATGCATGCATTTCCCTTGATAACCATGGAAGTTAACAGCAGTAATTGCATCAGAAATTCACATTTTTGACTTCTTCTCCAAAACCATGAACCACATTCACTTCAAACTTGGTGGGGATGTACTTAAGGTGAGTCTCTGCCAATTTGCTAACATGGTCTTGCTCCGGTGAATTTAGAATTTTTTAAGGAATTTTCCTGTTCATTTTCAGCAAAATCTTTAAAACATCTTGAACTCCAAATCTGTATAGACAATTGCTTTACAATTGTATAGGGACAATTCAGGGGACCTTTTGACCTTTATTTGTTCAGTAGGCAATGCTATGATTATTTTTAACTGTTTCAAGAATTTTTGTGTGTTTTCACTTCACCTGGCTTTTTCTCGCTAATGCTAATTTGAATCCTCTTTAAACTTATTTTGAATGTACGTGAACTTCATCTCCACCAAATTGGTCACTACATGGTATTGCTGTCATTTTTTATTTTCAACAAATTATCAAAATTAGGGAAATTGGTAAGGAATATGTACAGTGGTCCCCCTCTTTTTAGTCCACCCAAATGCACCAGAAATGTGGCCTTATGAGAGGGATGGCCTCTCTTGAGGGGGAGTATAATATGGAAATTCCATACTTGCTGCATCGAGAAGTGGCCTTTCTAGAGGGGGGGTCTTATAACGGGGACCTCTGTATATGTTAACAACAGTAATGATGGTCTCAAACAAAGGTGACCTTGATATTATTTGAAGTTCACAGGACCACTTCAATCTGTGCATGTATGGTCAGATGAGCACAGGACTGTCACAGTCCACTTGTTTTTTTGTTTGTTTTTTTTTTATGGGGGGGGGGGGGGGACACATTGAATATGATGCAGAGTGTTTCAAATGCACATGGTGAAGCCCCTGTCCCAGATAGTTACCAGTATACTGGTCCAAAACCCATCAAGATAAAGATAGTGTGACAATTTAGGTTCCTCCCATATAATAATTATCAATAGAATGCAGCTTTATGTACAGAGAATAAGTTAAATATATTTGATATTGACTTGTCCTAAGAGCCTTTTGTTGTGTTACCAGTGTATGATTTAACATTTACATAAATTTAGACGTTTAAAGGTTCCAGTAATGATTCCCTTGGTGCTTTGTTGTGATCTTAATGTATGATAACCCATACTTTACTTTTGTTTCAGATCCAGAAAACAGGTGGATTATGCTAAATTTGGAGATGATCATGATGTAATGGATGGTATGTGTCTGGTTATTGCATGTTGTACTGTTCAGTGAATATGTTGTAGAATGCTCTCCAGAATGTAAATTGGACAGCATTATGAGGACACGACACCAGACAGCTGTCATGGTGCAGTACTTTTAAAGTTTTCACATCAGATATTTCATAATTCGAAAAAAATAAATGTGACAAAAACTTATAATCAGAACAAAGAATAACAGGCATTTTTTTCACAATGGTGCTTTTGGTGATTATGAAAACTAATTAAAAAACAGACTATATTGCGATAACTTTCACTGATATATCTTGAATTGACCCTGCCATTTTACATGTACTATTCAATACCTGTCGAAAAGACGTGGTTCTGTCACTGAAGAATACAAATTGCCAGTTTGTTTCTCCATGGCTCAGTAATAAAACATTCTGCTCATGAAAGTAAAGGTCTTTGTCTGAGTGAGCATTCAATATTTTAAAACCTGACAACTAATTTACCAATAGCAGAGACAGATGTAGGCCTTCAATTTTTGTTGCCAAATTGAAAAATAATCACTGCAGATTTTGACCTAGCTCTTATATAATTCATGTTCAAATAAATTAGCCAGTTTACTTAAGTAAAGCAGGTGGTTTTGGCTTGAACCCAAGTTTTTCAAGCTGGCATCTCAAAAATCATATCACAGAAAGCGGAAGGGCAGCGCTCGTCAGGCAATTGCTGCTTGGCAGCGAGCCGTAGCTGTTGATCCAGTGACCACTTTGACTTCTCCCTTGGGGGGAAAAGGCCAGAAGATGGATTCACAGAACCACTTAATGGCTGCTTTGGAAAATCATGACCATTGCTATGGTTGTTGTCAGCCACTTGACTATATTTGCTCTCGTGAGAAAACGTGCAGTGACCACTTCAACTTCTCCCTTGTGGGGAAAAGGTCAGAAAATGGATTCACAAAACCATGTAATGGCTGCTTTGGAAAATCATAGGCATTGTTATGGTTGTTGTCAGCCACTTGGCCATGTTTGCTCTTATGAGAAAATGTGCAAGTTCTGTGCTGATTGGTAAGAGGACAAGTGGCTGCTCTACAAGCAGGCCTGGAAGAAGAGCGATAAAGCTAGACAGAAGCAGCAGCTGTTGCTGCAAATGACAGACTTTCAACTCTGATTCTGTTGAGTCTTCTCCTGTGACTCCACCAGAGAGGAAAAAACAAACCCACAAGGCTTGCACACGTGGCTGCTGTCTCAACACCCGAAACCCCCCTAGGGGGTAAGGAGGGGCGGCAACATAGTCACAAGCAAGGAGGCAAGAGATCAACTCGTGGTGATCACGAGCACCAAGCTGAGGCACAGGCATGCACCAGTGCTCCTTTACCCACTAACCCGAGGCTTGTCCTTGCCTTGCAGTCTATGGCTAGGAGCACAGCAGACATACTCAGGGCAGTCATTCCTTCCTCTCTGCCCACCACTTCAAGGTCCTCTCTGAAGAGGCAGGCTAAGTGCAAATTGGATCGCTCAGGATGGAAACCTCTGTGTTCACATCCGGGCATCCTGGAACCCCAGCCAATTCCCTGAGCACTCGGGTCGAAAGTTAAGATGTCCTGGAAAACCGAAACCCTGACCAACTTCCCGAGCTCCCGGGTCGGAGAGCTAGGGTCAAAAGTTCAGGCATGTCAGAGTACAGAAGAGGGTACTAAAGTCTGTGGTGGCGTCCTCTACATGTAGTGAGGCCCCTTTCAAGACCTAAGTGCCATCTTTGGTGCCTCCGGCCCTTGTTTCGGCCCAGCTGGCTGCTTCCATGTTTTCGTCCCAGATGGAACCGCTAGTGGTTCCACTGTGCCCTCAGTTTGAGCCTGGCACCCTGCCTCCATCCTTTAAGAGGCAAGTGGAGCTCTAGCTCCTCTAGGAGGGGGGAAACTTTGTCTTTGTCTGCCCCTGTCAGCATTTTTGTTGCACCAGAGTGGCCATCCACAGATGAACAGCTTGCTGTCTCTGTGTTGAGTCAGCTCTCACTCAACCCACAGGCTGAGGAACTCTTGCAGCTCCACCAGGCTCCCTCCGGCCAGCAGATCCCCAGGTCAGTGGCAGCTGTGGAGCCAGCGCCAAGCCTACCGGAGTCTCTGGAATTCTTGCAACTCCAGCAGATGCCCTTCAGTCAGCAGACTTCTGAGTCGGCAGCAGTTGTGGCTCCTGCGCTGAGTCCCCCAGAAGTCGTGCTGGCTAATCCTACCTGGGAAGAGCAGATGTAGGCGGTGACTGAGGCAGCAACGACTGCCCGGGAAGTCCTGGCTATCCCATCGCGAGGTGTGGTGACAGAAGACTTGCTTCTGTCACAACTGGCTGCCTCATCATCAACAGACAAAGAGCTGTTCAAAGAGGTTTTTTGCATACATGCTGCACTTGTGGTCGCCAAATCTTTGGACATTGACACTGATCAGGAGGACGAGCTCCTGCTGTCAAATGGATCCAGCAGCATGCTTCTTGTCGCTCTGATCGGCCAAGCTCTGTGGCTTCCGTGGCATGGGTGGAACCTGTTTCTGCACCCATGGATACCACTCCAGCTCCATATAAGGGGTTTGATCACCTCAAAGCCCATACTCAGAGTCTGGTTGGTGAAGAGGCGGCGGTCCCCCCATCATAGAAAAAGCACAGGGCTGTTGCGATGTCCTGCTGGGGCTTGCCCCTGGAGGATGCTCGTCATAGAACCTCCGTCCCCTCCTTGCCCTTCATAGCTGAGTTCTACGACCAGCTTACGGCCAAGATATGAGGCACTCGGGTTCCCTTGGAGGCCTGAACCACTAATTATATCTCCATCAAGGGCAACTTCTCCCCCAGCCAGATGTTCAGGTGAGCAGTCTGCATCCCACCTCATAAACTGGTTGGAACTGGAGGCAGTACACCTTGCGGTTCGCCACTTCCAGGACCCAGTGGAGCACAAACACATCCTCATAATGTGCGACAACAGGACTGCGATCACCTACCTCAACTGGCAAAGCAGATCTGGCTGGATGCATCACACGATGGTGCTCTGAACGCGATGTCCGCAGGCACATGAAGCATGTTCCAGGACTACATAATGTCCTTGCCGACCAAGTCTCAAAAAAAAAGTCAGCGGGTAGGGATGGATTGGTTACTCCATTCAGGAGTCTTTCAGGCCCTGTGGAGTACCCTACATGTGGATCTGTTTGTGACAAGCATAAACACACAGGTTCCAGTTTATGTTTCGCCCATTTCGGATCCCCAGGTCCTTGCAGTGGATGTTCTAGCCATAGACTGGTGGAAGGTATGGTCCCACAACTGCAATTTTACCCTGGTCACCCCCTGGCGACTGAGGACAGATTGGTCCATGGACCTTTTGGAATAAAGCATCGAGCGTCCGCTAAGTTTATTGCCATGGCTGAAACTTCTGGTGCAACTGCAGATGATTCTGATCCACAGGAACCCTCAAGTACTCAACCTCCATGCTTGGCGGTTGTCACACAGAACATCCTTGACAGAGGTATTTTGGAATCGGTCGCATTGCCAGAAGGGGGCTTCGATCCTCTTCTCTAACAATTTACTCGGGGGGGGGGGGGGGGGCAGTGCGGTCCTTTGCTGGTTGTTAAGGAAGGTTGCCAGGCTTATGCCAGGATTCTGCTGTTGGCGGCCTCAAGTCCATGTATGCCTTAGGTTTTCTATTCAGACGATGCCGTCTCATCCGGCCCAAATTACTAAAAATTTCATGTATTCGGGGATTTGGGTTTGGGACAAAAACATGGGTTCAGTTATGCTCTAATATGTAGCTACAGACACACACGCACATGTATATTATTCGTGTTTGAGGAAGGAAACTGTGACAGGTTATTGTGAGCACCATGACACAACAGGGAAAGAGCAAGAATAGGATTTGTTATGCCAAAGCTGTAGATGGGGGGGAGGGATAAGGGGAGTCCATGGTACTCTGGTAGAAATATTAATTTTACCCTAGTACAAGTTATGGAAAAAAAGAAAATGTACAGATAATGGTTGGTATGAAGTACAGAAATTAAAAGGGATTCCATTATGTAAGTACAGCAAATAAAAATGCCCAGTACGCTAGTATGGAAAAACCCTTACCCTTGGGTTGGGTATTCATCTGAATACAATATAATATTGCTAATTGTGACTACAATTGAAACAATACTCAAAATTTTTTCATAGTAATTACAAAACCCAATTCACCCGATATATGTTATTCATTTGCAGATGATTTTGCTGAGTCCACCCCACCACCAACAAAGAGGTCCAAGCTTTCAAACAAAGACACCAAGTCAAAGAAAGAAAAAAAAGATAAAGTACCAAAAGCAAAGAAGTCTCCCAAAAAGTCCCCAAAGAAAAATGAAAGGTAATCTTCCACATGTAAAAAATCTGGTCATGTTGGATGGCCAAATATAATGTATCTTTTCACTTTCACAAAAATTTATGAATGTACAGTAAAACCTCCCTATACCGAACACCCCTGGGACTGGACAAAAGTGTTCAGTATAGAGAGGTTTGCTTACATTGGAAGTATATATAAGGGACCGAAAAATGGTGTTCTGTATAGAGAGGTGTTTGGTATGTGGAGGTGTTCGGTTACAGAGGTTTTACTGTATAAAGGAAGGGTGGGATATTTTGCTCACAATGGCACTGTATGAAAGATAAACAATGAAATTGCGTGTGAACTGTATAGGTTGGCACTTAAGTTTTCTATCTGTAGTCAAAATCAGGATGTAGAAAAAATAGGTTGAGGAAGTAGGTTTGCCTTGTATCAGACTATTGGAAAAGTTTCAAATTCAGTAATTATAAGTTTCAAAATTGATTTGGACCACTTTAGCACTTTTTTCAATATTGAACCAGACCATCTTCAGGGACAGATCTAGACTTCAAGAAGCTGTAGCCGAAATGGAAAATACAGACATTGTTTACAAAAATTTGGTCTTGGTCCTTGAATAATTCAGTTGGAAATATTTTAGCCATTTTTACATTTTTTCATTAGGCAAATTCAAGAAACATTAGCTTTTGGCTAATGGTCAAAGCAGTCCCTGACTTTAACACTTGTGCAGCTGATAACTCACTTTAAGCATGTTAAGTGAGCTTTCAAGGGAGCATCACATATGAAAAAGGGACATGGTAGTTTTAAAAATTTACTGAAATATTCTCTTATAATTTCACAAGTGTAAATTGATTTGAAAACTCATTCAAAGTGCTGCAAAATTGATAAACATTCAATTCCTTTTAATCAGTTAAGTTTAATTGCAATGCAAATTAGTTCATTTATTCCTCAATGAAATTACCAGAAAATCTGTGATGCAGGTGATTAATCCATTCCTGGTCATAGTATGACTGAGTCAATAGCTTTCCTTAGCACAGATTAGGTGCAATGTGCTGAACCCATGCCAAGGAAAGGTATTGACCAAAGATGATCCATCATGAATTGTCTGACAAACAAATCTCAGCAAGAATGTTTTTTGTAACAAGGAATTCAAGTAAAACATTAAGGCAGGCGACAAAGTACAACCGGGTGATTTTGGGTGCTTTAAGTGGGAAAGGGTTAATCAACAGCTGGGCCACCTAAAATATGTAGGAGAAGAGCACAATTGATACTCTCCTTTTACAGTTAATGTGTATGTTTTCAGCAGCCTGGGTGCTACTTCTTTCTGTCAAAAATACATTACGGACTGAGACAAGAAAACGAAAGAAACCAAATTTGTATTATCAAAGTACCTGCTACTTGAAATACACCAGGATATTTGATAGAGCAATGTATATTCATACATGAGAACTAGCAGATTTGTGTGTAATTTACCATGTATGTTTGTACTGAGAAGGTAAGATTACTAAAGTTTTATGATACTTTTTAACTCTGCTGAATACAAGTCACATATATCTTACAGCATCACTCGTATCCCTCCATCCTTCCTTCCATCCATCAATAAGCTTTTGTTACAGTTTGTGAATTTGATAGAGTCCATTGCATTTCAGGAAATGGTTTTGTTTGATGGTCATAACATCCTAGCTTATATACATAGACCCATACACTATTACCAGAAGACTGTGAAGACCAAAAGTCTCTGATGTGGAGTCATGGTGGCAGATTGATGAAACTAACACAGTGTTAAAAACAAATTCATTATTGTGATGATGATAAATGGAGATGGATTACAGGCACAAAATTTACACCAAATATGTGTGAGACCAATGGTCAGATTTTGTGCACTTTTGGATGACCTTGACGTATTTTCAAAGTTATTTAGCACTTTTGTAAAAGACATTGAATTAAATATATTGAAGAAAAAGAATAGGCTAATGATACCCAATGTACAATAAGTGTGTGTCATATGTGAAAGTTTGACATTGTGTAGTTTGGATAACTTAACACTACTTTCTCAAGGTCACAAAGGTGCTGTATTCCAAGAAAAGTATTTGTGATGGTCATCCAATTAGGCCTATATGTCAGCAGAGTACATGAATGAGACCTTTTTTTTAAGCTGTTCTCAGTGGCATTTTTATTTGACAATTATTGCCAGATAAATTGCAGTCATGCTACCTTTGAGGGCACTCACGTAACAACCAACCCCAGTCACATCTGCTATGGAACCAAGCCTGTGAAATTCAAGGGAGCCTATGATTCTCAGGAGGATTCCCCAGAAATTTAAACGGGGAGTCATTTTCCACTAAAAATAATTGTAATTCCTAAATATTTGACAGCAAGATTCCTGGGTCAGAAGTTCTCAGTTCACAGGCTGCCTGGTATTTGAATCAAGTCTTGATTTATTGCCCCCCCCCCCCCCCAAAAAAAAAGAAGGAGGAGGAGAAGAAGAAGAAGAAGAAGAAGAAGAAGAAGAGTACAAATAAAAAAATGTTTATGAATGATTTTATAATTGTTCAAATGTAGGTCATCTCTAGATGAAAAGTTGTATGAGCGAGATCTTCAGGCAGCCTTGCAGTTATCCATGGTTGACTCTCAGTCTCAGGGTGATGGCAAGTGTCTTAACGATGACAGTGGTAAGTCACAGATACATAATTATGTATGTAATCCTGTAGACATCAATACCATGCTTGTAGGGTGCTGCTGGATGACTTGTGCATGGTTTGTGCATTTGCTTGATAGTCTGGTACAATCTTATCTTTTCAGGTGCTCTGAGTACTTAATTTTTTTAAATATCAAAGTGCAATTGAAAGACAGAAATTAAATTGTCAAAACAGTGTCTCATTTTGATGTCTGTACAAGTAAACAAAACATAAGTATAATAGTAGAAACCACTTTTAAGCCCTCTCACTGGTGTAGAAGATGAAGTTTAAGGTTATAAAGTGTCACTGTGTGGCTGCCAAAACTGCACTTTGAAGGACATCAAAGTGATTTTAGCAATGTTCATTTGTATGTTCAATAAACGGGAGAATAGTAAAAAGATCACACTGAATGACACAATTTTCAAATATAACAGGAATATAAAAAGATGGTAATAGAGGTTAGATGATCAATTCATAAAATGTAACAACTTGTGATGATTTGTTCCTAATGTACTGATTTGTGTTTCAGACGCTAGGACTAGGTTACAGCAGAAATTTTACCATAAAAAGTGTCATATGAAAAATTTTGCAAGTGTATCACACCTGATGTTTATCAGTATTTCATGAAAACAATCACCATTCAAATAATACAATTTCATACCTTTGTTGCTGTTTAATGTTATCATTTCACATTTCACTTGTAATCTGCAAAATATATACTTGAAGAAATTAAAATCTTTGGCACTGATTTGTAGCTCAGTTGGCTTGTATTATATACATGTGCTGCATGCATAGTTCCTAAGGCTAACAGATGGTTGGGTGAGAGGGGAAGCCTTGGTTCTAGTTTTAAAGTGCATGCAGTTGTAAAAAGAAACTTAATGATATTGTTTAAAAACCGTACCTCAGTGAAATTGTTGCACCATCCAATTTTATGCTTGAACACTTGTACCATTGAACAAAAAAAAAAAGGAAAGTTCAAAGAATTTTCTATGAATGTCAAACTTAGATATTGGCCTGCATACACATTTGTATCAGAATATATGGTACATGTGTTAATTTGATTTAAATGGTATTAACTGAGCTTTTTACACTGTCCTCCACAGATGGAGACAAGATTGAGCTGTTGGAAGAAGGTATAGATGTAGATGACACTGGGGACAGGAAAAAGCCAAGAAGAGCTGCAGCAAAGCAACCCATCATCGACGATGGGGACGAGAATGATGAAGAAATAGAAGAAGATGCTATAGGGAGGCAGGATGACAGAATCAAGGTGGAGGGTATGTTTTATTTGGTCTTTATGTTCTCAAATATTATCAGGCAACCCTGTCTGCAAAGGGATAGTGGCCTTACAGAGAGACAACAATATGAATGAAATATAACACTTCCAGGGTGAAAATGTTGCCAAATGAGAGCCATATGTGGAGAGAGACACACTTCAATACCCACAAATCTTTTCTACTTAACTCATTACACCTTGATAGAAGACCGAGTCAACAGCCTTCCTGGAGGCGCTTTGGGTGCATTGTGCCCAGAGCGTGCCAAGGATAGCTCTTGACCATGGGCATATAATTTGGAATGATCTTCCATGCAAGTTTCATCCAAAATTTTGAAAAATAATCCTTAAATTAGTAAAATACAATTAGCAGACGACATTTAGATATTAGCGGGAAAAAGCGTCATTAGGGTGGGATGAGTTAATGCCCAGCAGAATGATTTTTGGTCATCCTGATTGAAGTAGAAATACTTTATTATGATGACTATGAGGCATGTAGGGATATAGGCCTAATAGAAGAGAAATGTATTGAACTGAATACATAACACAATGAACAAATATATAGTAGACTACAAGTGTGTATTCTTGTTGGATTATATATTGAAGTACTATTCAACAAAGTATATATTTTTGCATCCGGGGAATTCAAGTTCACATCAGCATTTGAGCTACAAATCTAGATTTACCATATGAAAACAAAGGGGTTGTATGCAAAACATTTTCAAAGTTATGAAGCACTTGGCAAATGACAATGATGGAAATGCACTAGCAAAGCCTTGCAGATTATGCTGCCTTCCTCTGAGTGTGCTCCAAGACCTATTCTTCCTTTCCTTTGTATCCTTATTTCAACCAAATAACATTCTTTATGTGTGCACCAATCAGCAGCATTCCATGAAACTTGAAGAATTTGAATAAATTTGTTAAAGTGTTCAAAGTCAGCATTTGTAAGTACACGTACTGTATATTTCTAGCAGACAAAGCTATTATTATACAAACAGGAGCGACAGTGCCACATCTGCTATATAGTTCTGAACAAAAAAAATATCAAAATCTAACCTCTAGTGTGCACTCCACAGCCAATCCAGTCACTGTCTTTTTCTAAACATATGAATTAATTAATGAATATTATCACATTCTATTCAAAATTTTGAAAATTCAAGGATTCAACAGCCAAATTATTTTATAAATGGGTTATCAACGGGAACCCATCAAGCATGTCTCTCAGCCTTAAATGTGTGCAATAAAACCATGAAATGGGGTGTAGCATATCCCAACATACTTTTAAGGAACATAGTTGTGCGTTTTGAGCTTTTTTATGAGTCATTTCTCTGTCTGTCCGTCCATCTCTATCAATCCATTCATTTTACTTCAATACTTAGCTACTTGCTTATTTACTTACTTACCTACTTATTTTCCAATATCTGCAGATGAGGCAGTTGAAAGTGATGAGGAGTTTGATCTTGATGATGATGGTGATGATGATGAATATGAGGATGACAATGACAGTGACTTTGAAGGTCCTGGATCAAGAAAGAAATCAAAACGTTCAAAGTCTAAGAAAAAAAGCCAACCAACTGCCATATCTCCATCCAAACCCAAGCCGAGGATGAGCGTCACGGGTATGTATTTATTAGAGTTTGATATACAATTGGAATTTCATCATAGGTTCACAGTAAAGGATATTTCTTTTTAATATATTTATGTCACGTTGTGTGTTTGGATGACGTCATCACATCTTGTTGACTTAGGTGGGATTGAATGACTGCATAGAAATCACAAGGATACAGTAGTACCTGCTATTTAGGAACACTTCAGTTTGAAATTGCAGGTAGATTTGAAATCATAGACATAAAGGACAACATCTTAAGAGTGATTTTGGAAAGCTGAGCTATCTTTTACAAGAGATGATCTTTGCCACAACTTCTAACTAACTCCAATATATATATTCCTGGTTAACCCTTTCGCGGTGCATGATGCATAAAGGCATCGCCCTGTGAAGTGCACATGTTGCCTGAGGGCATCGTGTGTTCAAACTCGCATGATGCATATAGGCATCAGTGTGGGTTGCATCATTTTGGCCACTTGGTACAGCATTCAATTGATATGTGGGGACGTTTGTTGGATATTGGAGGCCAGAAAAACATAATATCTTTCATAATTTTAAAGTTATTCAAAAAAAGCGGTTGGATTTTTGTACATATGCTGAAATATTCAACAAAATTCAATTTTATTCATCAACCACGTTGATACAAATGTGAGCGTCAACTAGGCTCTCAGGCCAACAGTGCGATTTCTACTGTAAATATAGGCAGTCTTCCTCCCATATTTGTCCCGTCATCAGAAGAGACCCCATAAGACATTTTTACACTTTCTACTGGCACTGAACAGTAAAATTAAACATCTTGCATACACTGAAAGAACAGAAAATGCCTCTGGTTTTGATAGCCAAGATGCCATTTTGTCTGCACAGTACTGAAGTGTAGGCTGATGTCAGAAACTGTGTCACAATAAATTAATATTTTTGACAGACTGGCAAATAGACAGGCATGACTGACCAAGCTTTTCTCAAAGGAAACATGACCTATTTGACCCAATTAAACCTAATGTTATATTGTTTTAGCCAATGGGGGACCTTGTTAGATGTAAAGCTGAGATTCTCAGCTTTCTGGCAAGGGTAAACATGGTGGCAAACAAGGAAGTTTTCCCTTGTTGCGAGTGTTGTGAAACAGCATAATTTTACCTGATTTTGATGGGTGTTTGGCAGGTTTTTACCACTGAACTTTCCAGAAACCAACCAGACAATGTACATTCCAGCTCTGCTCTGGGAAATTAAATATTTTTGAATCATATTTAGACATCGTAAATAAAAACATGCGGCATTTTGGCAAACAAATTTTCACATGACTGCTATTTCTTTTGACAACATGTCGGCATGGAGATCAGAAGATCGCAAAAAATCGTGACAGACCACATTTTATTCAGGCCATCAGGGAGCATTAGTGTTAACAAAGGGGGCCATATTTCATATTGATGTAAATAAGTGCGTCTCTATAGGGTTAAGCAAACTAATTAGAAGAGACCTACTATACAGACAGGAGCAACAGTGACATATCTTCCATGTAGTTCTGAACCACTATGCTCTCAAGTTGTCTGCTTTCAGCATTTTCTTCATGAAAGCAGTAGCATGGTCTTAATTTGGTGCAGCATGAGCTCTTTTATTAGGGCCCATATCAGATATCGGGTGTCCTGTGGTAATCAGCTTGCCCATTTTTCTTCCATTTCATTTCCTGATGATAACTTTTTAAATACTTGTCGAACTTCCTGCAAGCCTTGCCACAATGTGTATCTAGGTATGAGCTTACCTGGGATTCATTCCTGGTAGTCTTGACATCAAGGTCAAAGTCACGCATCCATTTGAACTAAATTGGTTTCCATTCAAAAACTGGAGAATAAATTGATGAAAGTTCAAACTTGCACAGGATATGTACATGTACCTCTCAAGTAAGACTTCACTTGGGATTGTAATTGGGTGTCCTTGACCTCAAGGTAAAGGTCACATAAAAATAGAAATCTGAAACTTGTTGAACCCTTGATGACCAGGTCATTGCTGTAGTTGTTATTATGTACCAAAGGTGGCCGTTATTATGAGCATTGTCTTCAGTGTCTCATGTTTTGATGTATTAGTTATGTAGCATTACCTCTCGACCACCATTTGCCTAGACCTGTGTCTGGGTGGAATGCCCATGAAATAGAGTTGAGTTTCACTCACTTTATTTTGAAAACCTGACAGTCCCATGGCGCCATTTGTTGGTGCCTTTGGAACTGGTAATGACTCCCAGTGTGCATGCTCCCCGTATCATCCTTCCTCTTTTGGCCGCCATAACTGTCTTGCCTTTTCAAGTTGAAGCTTTGTGAACTTTTGTTCACGCTCACTGTTGTAGTGCTTGCTTTATGCATGCCCTAATCTGTTACAAATCTTTTCTCAGTGGTCCGTGAGTCTTTGGAGACCTAGATAACTGATTTCTGTTGTGCAGATACATCTGAAATTATTGGGAGTAAAGCTGGTCTATCGGCTTGAAACCTAGAATGCAAGGTGTAGCGACAGGGTGTAGCTGCCAAATATCGAGCTGAGACGACTGAATCCATTGAGTCTTCGCCATCGACCCCACACAAGAAAAAGCATAGGCTTACCCAGGCTGTTCGTCTGCAGTCTTATGTGGCAGACATATCCACACCAGAAAACCCAGGGGACAGTAAGATGAAAGAGACGTAGGAGTCAAAAGTCGTGCAGCAAGGGATCACCTGTTGGGGATCACGAGGGCCCGTCTTTGCCTCAGAAGACATCCACTGTTGCTCTTGCCACCGACCCAAAGACTTCACAGGAACCTTCAAGTGCTCAACCTCCACGCTTAGCAGTTATCTGTTAGTGCCAGAGGAAGGTAAATACGCCTTTGTGGGCATCACAGGCTCCTTTGCTTAGCTTCTGACACTCTTCCTTTGGGCCTTCCAGATCCCATCAGGGCAGCCACTGTGTTCCAGTTAATGGCACTCTAGTGGTTTAGATTTGATATGGCCTATAAGTCAGCATACTTCTCAGTGAGCCTATAGCATTGCGCTCAATTGATCTTAATCTTGGACCAGTATCAGGCAGGTTGCTCTAACGTCCTGGTTTGACTTTGTGTAGTTCACTTCCCTAAGAAACCATATACCCCCCACCCCCCCTGCCAGTTTTGTGACTAGGTCCTGTTAAAACTCCAGGTCCAATGGAGCTGAAAACGATAGCATCTGCCCACGAGGCTCACAGTTGTCATGTTGGCAGGTGAGTACCAGGGGGTTCATTGCAGTTCCCTGCTGGTCGGTAAAGAGGGTTTCTGGTTTCGGCCAGATTCTGCTGCTGGCGGCTTCAATGCCACGTAGCCGTGAGATTTTCCCTGCAGACATTGCCTCCACACTTGAGTTAATAGTTACCCCTAAGCTGCCACGCCTGGTGGTCAAATGTGGTCAGTGTGCCAGTAACGTTACATCCTCCACCTATATGCTTATATGTGGGCAAATGGTAGTGAACAATATACTTACCTCTCAACCACCAGAAAAGTCGGCCCGACCAACCCTGCTTCCTCTTTCAGCAGAAGTCAACTGATCACTCTCGAAAAGAGGAAGAATGATACGGGGAGCATGTGCATTGGGAGTCACCACCGGTTCCAAAGGAACTGAGAGATGGCGCCACAGGACCCTCAGGTTTCCAGAATCAAGTGAGTGAAACTCAGCTCAATTTGATGGACGTTGGACTCAGACACCGAGGTCTAGGGAAATGGTGGTCGAGAGGTAAGTATACTTACTAATACTGATATTACTCTAAAATATTTCATATTTATTTGTGATTTATCCCAGATCCTGGTTTTTGATAAAATTAATAACGGACTATATGTACATGTGTCACAACTATTGGTCTTTGGTAATGTGACAGTGAAATACATATACATGTATAGAGATTTGTGCCCTACCTCCAAAGAAGATTCGTTTGAATCTTGAACTTGGGGATCACCAACAGAATGATCTTTCATTGTATCACAAACTTTATAACTGATTCCAGTAACTCCGGTCAACAAGGGTCGTGGAAAGACTACTCCAAAGACCAGCACCCCTAAAATGAGTTCTTTTTCATCATATGGTTCTGAGGCCAGTTCATCAACACACAGGGCGTCATCATCAGGAGGTGTACTACACATCAGGAAACCAAACTGGTGCCCACCAGGTATTCAACCCTGTACTTATTTTACCACTATTAACTCATTCCATACTATTCCTGATTTTTCCATACATTTACCTAGATTTAAGATGACAATTGCATATTTAAATTCCTCATGAAAAGAGCTATCGTTCAGGTACCAACATGCCTATAGTCTTAAGTCAGTGGTTCTGGCACTGCCTGGCAAATCATGCTGCAGCTGCATGACTTGCCAGGCAGTGCCAGAACCACTGACCAAGACATGTGACCATAATATGGAATGAGTTAAAGCATACCTCTTTCAGAAATCATATGCGGGGATGAAATTGTGTCATATGAGAAAAAAAAGCTTATAATGAACAAAATGGTAATGTAGGAGTTGTAGAAATAACTTTGGCCTAATGGGAGAATCATTTAATAACACAGCCGATAATAGTTACATGTACATGTAAATTTTGATTTTAACTCATAGGTAACCACTTGTAATCTTGTGCATGATATGTCCTACTTTTCTATTTGGGAAACTACGTTGCTTTAATATGATTTGAACATGTAATCGTCACCGATAAAAGTTAATAAACAAATGTGTTTTTTTACTGATTCATTCAAATTTCAATTTTTTTCACAGAAATGCTGGTGTGGCTTGAAAAAAAAGAGTCCGGGATTTTTTTAAATTTCATTTTTAGTTGTCCTAACATATGCTTTCAAATACGGAAAGAGCCCAAAATATGGAAACCTTAAGTTTGGCTTTTCAAAACAGTGATGAAAAAAATCCCTAACATATTTTATTTAAACCACATATGCACACATGAATTCTGTAGAAAAAAAATGATTGAAATGTAAACAGTTATTTTCACATTTGTCTAGAGATCTGGTATTTAACATACTTGTCACTAAGCTGAATGTTTATTTAACAATTAGATGACCAGGTCAAAATTATAATAAGATTTTGAATCTTTGGGTCATGTCCAGTCCAAATGTAGAGTTTTTACATGTACCCATACTCCCAGCAGATCCAGGCTTCAATGCCCCGATTTGATTCTCTGTTTGCAAGTTGAAATCTTGCGCTAACAGCTGAGGGGCCAATGGTCAGGGTAACCAGATGTTTACAGATCAGATGGAAAAAAATAGATGGAGGCTTTAAACATGTTTGCACTGGGGATATGACGATTAGCACTACAAATGGGCTACTCTGGTTGTCCAGGACAAGTGAATTTACATGCAGACAAGTTATTTGACTCTGAATTTGTCCAAATTTATTATGTACTCCATTAACAGTAACCTATAACATATTTTGGGTGCCTTTCAGACAAGTTGACTCTCTCTCTCTCTCTCTCTCTCTCTCTCTCTCTCTCTCTCTCTCTCTCTCTCTCTCTCTCTCTCTCTCTCTCTCTCTCTCTCTCTCTCTCTCTCTCTCTCTCTCTCTCTCTCTCTCTCTCTCTCTCTCTCTCTCTCTCTCTCTCTCTCTCTCTCTCTCTCTCTCTCTCTCTCTCTCTCTCTCTCTCTCTCTCTCTCTCTCTCACACACACACCAAATATTCAAATGCCATCTTTCTTTTTTTTCCCCCAGGTCCAGCAGGGTCCAGCAGAGACGGTGTTACCTCACCAGGAAGTGGCGGACTCCGTCTGGGACTTTCAAAGAAAATCAAAGTCAAATCATTACACCCTTCAGTCAAAGTGCCTAACTGAAACACTTTTCATTAATGTTCAAAGTTCATACATTTTAAATTTTATACATAGGCAATGTAAATTCACTGACTATCATCTCTGTGCGTGTGCACAAATAAAACAAAGGTGAAAAGTGAGTTGAAGGTTTTAATAGTCTGTCATTTGGCATATATTTCACTTTATGTTGAAGAGTACAATTATTTGCATAACCCCAGGAAACAAACCACAAGAGTTTGTTTTAAAAAATATTAATTTATTTGTATTCTGTCAAAATACTCCTCTGATTTTTTGGGACCAAATATGTGGGAAAATAAAGTTATTTCGACAGAAGTAGCCAACTGCATATTTGTTGCCAGCAATCTTTCATGGTTACAGTCAGTAAACAGTTAATGCAAAATTTGTAAGCTCTCCAATGATTACTGAGTACATGATATATTAGGAATGTGGCAGCAGGGATATATGTTTTTTTTTCCCCTTTGGAAAGGGGGGGGGGGGTATGACAAGATGCATGCATAGCAGGGTGTGTTAGGTGCACATATAATGTATAAACTAGGGGAGCGTGTAAAAACATGGAACCAAAACGTGCAAATGAAGTTGTGTAGTGTAGTGTGGTATTTTATTTGTAAATACATCCGAGGTGTACTTGTTTCTGTAAAGATTTCATAGTGAAGAAGCGAAAAAAACAAAGTTGTGCATGAAGCCATTGTTGCATCTTGGGCGAAAGCTGGTAGAGCGTATGCGTTATTTATATTTTACAGCACAAATGGTCTCGGGCATAACATCCTGTAAATACATGCATTATAACCATCCATAACTGAGACATGGCACTTGGAGAAAGTCATCTTTGCGTACTGTGACTATGAAACATTCAGCCAAGATCTTTACCTTCCTGTTAATATCTCTTCCAGAAAAATTGTCTGAAAAGTTGCTCATGATAAAGCTATCACATATTTGTACTGGAAAAAAATAGTTTATTTGTACTGACATTATCAGCAGGAGCAAATAAATTTTATGAAATATTTGTCATCTTTCTTTTAATTTCTTCTATAAATGGGTGAGAGTTCTTTGTTCAGCACAATAAAGTTACATCAATTTGAGGTAAGTAGAGGCAGGGGAGAATGAACAAACATTGCACTTTTCATGGACATGTGAGGAACTTTTTTTTTGTTGTTGACTTTTTTTGGCATCCATCTTCACATTGTTAAAGGCTTTATTGTTGTGTCTGAGGCCTTGGCATTGTGATGCTTGGCCCATTTGTAAATACCCCATTTTCTAATTTTTCTTGGAAAAACAAAATTTGGGATCATATGTAGGACAAGGTCTGTGGTATTTTCATGCTTCACTCTAAAAAGGGGGAAGCAGTACATTTTTTTTAACTCAATCAACTTGTCAGTCAGCTGTGTTTATCTGATGGTGCTCCATCTTTCTTGATCCTTTCACAATTTTTTACTTTTTCACAAAAACTGCAGGCCAGATTCTCTTCAAACTTGGTGGAGATACACCTTGGGTGTGTCTCGGCTAAGATTTTAGCTCTGCTAAGCTTAGGTCACAGTGCTTATGCGGTCACTCATATCTGTCTGTCCATAAACTTGTGAGTGCAATACAATCCACAGTTTTCAAGATAGCCCCATATAACTGTCAGGACTTGTCAAATGTACGAAACTCCAGGTCAAGTTTCATATTGGTGGTGCCACCTACAGCATTGTATAACGCAAGGGTCATGATGTGAAAATCTTGTGACCACTGTAGCATCCTTAATGTTTGAAAGATTTTCACAAAATTTAGTGGGATTGTGGAGGCCAAAATCTCAGTTGCTTGTGATACTAGTAGAGCCACCTATAACTTGAGGGAAACTATGAGCCAAAATGTGTTGAAAAATATAAAATTCCATTTCATGAAAAATAATTGAATTAGACATGCCAGATTTTATAAGATGTATAAGTCATGTCCAAAGCTAATATGTTCATAATATATCAGTGACCTTGACCTATTTTATTAGGTCACTGGTCCTGGCACTGATTTTGTAATGGCAGGGTGTAGCCTGCCCTTGACTAAATTGTACATAAAACACTCCTTGGTGACCCACTTTTTGAGTCACCATGACCCAATGATTGTGTGACCTTGACTTATTTTTAAGGTCATTAAGCATTTAAGAAAAGGACATTCAATTCAATATCTTGACAAAGAATATGGCGAATTATACCAAATGTACCACAAATGTGTATCATGTGGAAGTTTGACATTGCATAATATGGATGACCTTGATTAATTTTTCATGGTCATCAAGGGAATGCTTTTCAGGAAATGATTTTTTGGTGATGGTCATCAGTTTATGTGTCAGGACAGCATAAGGTCCATGAGCCTCTTGTTTAAAGTGGTCTCGTATCATTCATTTTGGGGGAATATCTGAGCAAATTTTGTGAAACTGCATGGCCAACTGCTGAAGCATAACTCAGCTCAGCTCAGCTCATGTTAGGAATCATTTTAGAGTGAATGTTGTATCTTGGTCAGCTGAGTATATGGGCTGTTTAATTCATGCAGCCCTCTTGTTTGGGCTGTATGTCTGTACAGGCAGTATGTAAAAGATATCTCTTACATGCCTAGACAGATTGGGATCACATTTGGCATGATAGTGCATGATAAAGCTGAAGTGAATTGAAGTTGCTGGGTCACTGACCAGTTTACTGGCTGGAAGAGATTATATGCTTTGCTTATATTTTAGTCATGTTTGTTGGCACAGTATCTCAGAAAGGCCAGGACAAATAATGCTCAAAGTTGACACAAAGATATTCCTCAAAGGCAAAGATTGACATTAGGCTTATGGTTCACTCTGACAAGTAGCATGGAATGCATATTTTGCAGTCATATTTGTCAACATACAGCAAAGTGCATGTATGTACAGATCTTGCTCAAATATAGCACAAAGGTGCCTGTATGTCTAATATGCAGAAACTTGATTTGTAGGTCACCATGACCTATTTAATGCTGAATAACACATTTCGTTACTTTGATGACCATGATATGTCAAAAATATTTGGTAAGATTTGGCACAAAAATGCTTCACCAGGCTAAGATAAACTGAAAAGATTTCTTTGGATATGGGGTCTGAGAGAGGTACCCGGTATATGGTGAGTATATGCATCCACGCTTCTTCTCACAACAGGCTTCTGATGGGAGTTCCATCTGGGTGGGACAACAAGATATCCAAATTAGGGACCTTGGCCTGCAGCTACAAATAGCCTCTTTACTCAAGTGCATGGCATATCATATATCATTCAGACATTTTGAAACTTACAGTGTCATATTCTTACCACATTTTGCATTATTAGGGGGACCGCTGAACCTTGGCCCATTTCTCAAGGTGACACTCAGCCTCTTGTGTTAAATTAGTGTCTCCACAATCCTTCTGTCCTTCTGGCCACCCCAAATGCACTGGAAATGTGACCTTATTAGAGGGGTAAACTTCTAGCATGCAGCAATAGTTGCTGCCCTAAACTGTACCATGTTTATATACGGCGGTCCCCTCAGTGGTGCCAGAAACACTGTTACATCTAGTTTGTGATTGGCAACCAAATGGTAATTTGAAAGTGCATAACATTGTCATTCTGTACCTTAACATTGGGCTTGTGGGGCGGGGGGGGGGGTGAAATCTCTTACTCTTGCAAGGTTTTACAACATATACATCTGTAGCTATTTGACCTTCATCATGGTGAAGTACAAAAAAAAAAAAAATGTTCAAACTTATTTCATAGGTTTTTAGCCCCCCACCAAGGACAATAGGTTTGCACCGTGTACTTCTGACCTTCCGGCAAAGCTTAAATTGCCTGAGCCGTAATTTTTATACCGTAACACCTACAACTACCAAATTTTGTGGGTGGATACTTCATGGGGTAGGGGTGTTTCGTGTACCAAAATTGGGTCACTGTGACCTTGACCTTTGCCCCCCCCCTAAAGATTTAGCTTATCCAGGCTATATTTCCTATACCATAACACCTACAGCTACCAAATTTGATGTGTGGACACTTCATAGGATAGGGGTGTGTCATCCACCAAAATTGGGTCACTGTGACTTTTGACACCATTGAAGTTTTAGCTTGACTGGGCTATATTTCCCAAACCATAACACCTACAGCTACCAAATTTGGTGGGTGGACACTTCATAGGGTAGGAATGTGTCACACACCAAAATTGGGTCACAGTGACCATTGACCCCCTTAAAGTTATAGCTTTTTCTTTTTTTTTTTCCCCCTGCTGTCATGGACCAGGTTGTGTGTCTGCTTTTGCGTCTGTCCTAAGACATCAAATATGAACAGCCTTGGGCAAAACAGATGCCAGATGCAAAGATGGCTTCATTTATTGCAGAAATGGAGAGAATAAGGAGTTAAAAACAGCTCTTGAACTGATCATTTTATGACAGATAGAGGCTTCAATAGCAGTTTTATGGCTCAGATATTATTTAGTTGTGAATTTGTTTGCCATTTCCACAATATTTATGAGATTTTGTCTGGCATGAGTATGTCTAGACTGCTGTCCTGATTTCAGTACATGGAACACAACAACATGGTCAAAGTCAAAACGTTCACTCTGCACCATCAAACAATAGCTGGTAAAGTATCTCCGCTGTTTTGATTCAAGGCTTCTGCTTAATTTGTTCACAACAGGTGCTGCACAGTGGCAATAGAACCTGTTTTGTTCAGGGCAGACACATGTTTTTTAAATGGAATATTGAATCCCAGACAGACAATGAGTGTCTGTGTAATTGACATTTTTTGCACCTTCATGTAGGCCACAATCAAGCCTGGTGCTGAAAGGTCACGTGGTGTCGATAGTATGATACAAATTCTATAACAGGTTAATGTATCATTGTATTTTGTAAACCTGTACCAAAATTTAGTCAAATTCATACATTTAGTAATATGTTATTTAGACCTGCATTGCAGTGATGTGTGCAAATTGACATTACCATTGACACTTTCAGTTTCATACCAGCACACACGCATTTTAATTTGTTTATATTTACCAGATTTTGTTCATGCATTGTTGTTTCATTGTAATGTCACAGTTAATCCGTAAGTTGAAGCCGCAAGATTAGCCAAAGCTATGAGTTTGCCAGACAGAAACTGTGCAAGCTTGTTTTTATTACCCTTGGCACATAAAGTGCCGGAGGGTATTGTCGTCCCCTGCATTGTTTGTCCGTCCATCTTGTCAATGTTACTGTGATATCTGAAAAAAATATTCACCATACCTGTACCAAATTTTTATCAGAGATGCACCTTATAATGGACCAGGTTCCTATTGAAAAGCAACTTCCTCTTATTATTTTTCAACTTTTTATCAAACTTTTAAAGTATATATTTTCAAGGCTGTATGAGTGGCGCACAAGGGGACAATGTTACCATAATATCTAAAAAAAATATTCACTGTAGCTTTTGTCACAGAAGAACCTTATGATGGACCAGGTTCCTCTGGTTAATTTTTTAACTTTTTTGAAACTTTTAATATATTTGAAGGCCGTTTGAGTGGCGTCAACCCTGATGACATGACTGCACTATCTCAAAAAATATTGACTGCAGCTCTACCAAAATTTTTGTCAGAGCTGCATCTTATAATGTTTTTTGTTTTTGTTTTTTGTTTTTTGTTTTGCATCTTATTATGGACTGGGTTCCTATTTAAATTCAGGTGCCTATTTGTGTGTATAAAGTTTTTATGGTACTTTAAAGTATTTATTTCAAGGTGTATGAAGGGCACACAAGGGGAGGATGTTACGGTAATATCTCAACAAGGATCCATTGCAGCTTCAAATTTTTAGCAGAGTTGCACATTATAATGGACCATATTCCTGTTGAAAACCAGCTTCCTCTTATTTTCCCAAAAGAAAGTAAACTTACATCACTTTTCATAAATTCAGGTTAATCAAAATGTATTTAGGGTGATATTATTACTGAGCGAGGATTTATGAAAGGTATACGGACATTGACAATCAACAGATAATCACCAGTGGTGGATGGGAAACAACTAGTACACTTTAGAACTGCAGAGAGTCTCTGCAGTGGCTACATGTACACTCTCCTGTTCCGGAGGGAAAATGAAACAAAATACAAGAATAATCATTTCTGGTGTGACATATGGCAAATATCTGTATTTAAATGCAGATATCTGCATTTAGAAATACAGATATCTCTATTTGTGAATAATTGCAGCTTTGACTTGCCATAGTAACAAGATGTCAACAGCACCATGACGAACACAGAACAGATCAAGTTTAAAATGTGTAGAACTGGTCAAAATTTTATTATGATCTTATCTTTTTGCACATGACAGAAGATATGAAAGATTTTGATTTACATAGGTACCATGCAGATCAACTTTAACATGTACAAGGATCACATTAAGGGTGGGTCCCAGTTCATGACCCGTAAAAACTGAGAAAGACCCACAATATTTCTCCCAATATTGCTCAAGACCCACCCAAAATCTAGATTTTATACAATGGTCTCTATGTAAATGGGAGTCAAAATGCTTCTCAATGGACCCATCCTTCATGTGGTACCTGCATGTAAATGAATGGGGGGGGGGGGGGGGCTAGGGTTCTTTTCACCTAGCTATGGCTATGCTGGGACGTTACACAGAATCCGAGAATAATAATGATACATGCATTGATCAATTGTACATATACTTCATATATTTGCTCCATTTGCAACAATAAATTATTAAAGATGCAATGTGATTGGCTTATACAACTAAATGTACCATCGTTTTACCGGCTGAATAGGATAAGATCATGCCCAATATTACAATAGTGGTGCTGAAGTAATTTAATTTATATTTTACCCATAACTTATAATTAAGACCATATCCATAAATCCACACCAGGTACACAATTCCAGCTATGGGCTTTTATGTATTTAAAATTTCAGTATTGTAGCTTGTACAATGGCTGAGAAAACTGCATCACAAAATGTGTCAGAAAGGTATGAAGAAATAAAATAATAAAGAATGCAAACAAAACTAGGAAAGATGATTTGCTGCATAGCAAATCAGTGTGTGTGTCTTCGAAGCATATTGGTATGGCAATGTACAACTATTCCATAAAACAGGAGTAGAAGTTGGAATGGCATCTCTATCTATTATAGCTTTCAAGTTATTCAAGATTTAAAATATCTAATGGTGCTTTTTTACATAATTTGAATTGCTACAACTTTTATTCTTAATTCATTAGGTGATTAGGCGCCAATGGTCAACAACCCCCTAGTAGAAGTTGGAATGACATCTTTATTATACTGTTGAAGATATTCAAGATTGAAAATTTCAAATTCAGAAAGAAAGAAAGAAAGAAAGAAAGAAAGAAAGAAAGAAAGAAAGAAAGAAAGAAAGAAAGAAAGAAAGAAAGAAAGAAAGAAAGAAAGAAAGAAAGAAAGAAAGAAAAGTGTGTGTTGACACACACACACTTTAATGACAGAATGCATGAGCAGGGATCTTGAGCATTTCCTGGACTGTGTAATTGTATATGAAAATGTAGCCCAAAATGTTTTCTTTAAGAGCCAATGAACTGACTGGTGTCCAGAAAGAAAACATTAACTTATAATTAAATTACCAAACAGACATAGCCATTCAATCAATGCAGCCAATGTTTATATGACAAAATTAACTCATTCAGTGATGAACCCAACGGATATGCTCTTTGCTAATTCTTTCAAATTTGCATTGCTAATACAATGTGTGAAACAAATAAAAAAGGTCAGAATATCACAAATCATGAGCAGATATTATATTCTATTATGATTGTCAGAAATTTTAAATCAAAACCCCCTAATTTAAAAGATAAGAATATTCAGTATATCCATTTGATACAAATTTTACTGACAGTAAATGAAGACTTCTGTCCTGAATGAGTCAAGGGATGCCGCATTTTCAAAGGGTCATTTTGATGTCACATCTTGTAAAATATATACCAGGATTATGGCTTGTTTACAGTTTAATTGAGATGTGACACCCCTGTAAAAATGTCCCACAGGTCTTACGATGTTGATAAAGGCTGTGGATTATGAGTGAAATCTATTGGGGGTAATAAAATACACATAAACTTAAGGAGGAAAGGGTAGGGTTTACTTTGATGTGGTTACACTTGCCAGGACTTTGGAATAAGCTGGCCATTTGATACCAATCATTCACTGTCACTGGTCATGTGTGTTTGGTGGGGTGGCAGAAACATAGCAGGGCCAGCTCCACAGTAAAATGGTGTCCCTTTAGCTGGATTATTTTGTAAAAAATTCAATTATTTGATGCTACAAAAGTGAAAATAAAATACATATAAATGTCTACAGCAGCACCCATGTGGACCTGTTTACAAACACCACAAATTATAGCAGCCGGGTTGAGTGGCAGGGCAAAGAGGTCAGTGATAGGCTGTTTGGCCCACCAGTGCTGTGGTCACAACTAATGAGACGGCCCCCAGAGCTCAAGTTGGAATGCACTGTATAGTATGTAACATATTGAAGATTTAAAACTTTAATTAGCCCTCATTTGCATAATTTTGAAAAGCATGACCTCTCATTATAAAAAGGCCAGACTTTATCTATTGAAGTATAATTGTGCCAAGTTTGGAGTTTCTACGTGTTATACTCTTCAAATGAAATGTCGGACAAATCTGCCTGTAAAGAAAGAAAGAAGGAAAGAAAGAACTAGAAAAGATGATTTGCTGCATAGCAAATCAGTGTGTATGTCTTCAAAGCATATTGGTGTGGCAATGTACAACTATTCCACAACACAGGAGTACAAGTTGGAATGGCATCTCTATCAATTATAGCTTTGAAGTTATTCAAGATTTAAAATTTCTAATGGTGCTATTTAGCATAATTTAAATTGCTACAACTTTTAGTTTTAATTCATTAGCTGCGCAATGGTCAACAACCCCCTGGTAGAAGTTGGTCACATGTAGATTGCGCGGTGTTACAATACCCAAAATTTAAACCCAACATGAACCAAATCGGATGAAAATTGACCCAGTTATGGCAAGATGAAACTTTCAAAGGACCAAATGACCTTGACCTTTGCTCCTTCGAGGGTACATGTTCTTATAAACATGTGCAGTGTTGCAATACCTACAATTTGAGTCCAACTTGATTAGAATTGGATGGAAATTGGCCAAGTTATGACTGGATTAAACTTTCAAAGGTCCAAATGACGTTGACTTTTGACCTTTAGAGGTCACATGTAAAATTCAAAATGTGTAGTGTTACCATAGCTACTTTTTGAGCCCAACATGATCAAAATTGGATAAAAATTGACCAAGTTATGGCTAGAAGAAAGTTACCATGGAAAGTGGCCTTTGACCTTGAAATGACCTTTGACCTTGATAGGACCTCTACCTGAAGCGAACCTTGACCTCAAAAATGACATTTTGGGTTAAAATTGAACTTTGACCTTGACATGACCTTTGACCTTGACATGACCTTGACATTTGAGATGACCTTTACCTTGCTATGATCAAACTCCTATACACTCGGAACCACATCTACTATAGTATAGAAGATACTGAAGATTTAAAACTTTAATTAGCCCTCATTTGCATAATTTGAAAAGCATGACCTCTCATTATAAAAAGGCCAGACTTTATCTATAGAAGTATAATTGTGCCAAGTTTGGAGTTTCTACATGTAATACTTTTCAAATGAAATGTCGGACAAATTTGCCTGTAAAGAAAGAAAGAAGAAAGAAAGAAAGAAAGAATTCCTAGAAAAACAGAAAAGTGTGTGTCGACGCACACACTTTAAATAAAGAATTCCTAGAGAAACAGAAAAGTGTGTGCTGACACACACACTTTAATCAATGTGTGTAGGTTCACACCCAGAAATTAATATGGTCTAGACAAGCATTTTCTTTGATAAAATTCAAATGTCAAGGTCTCAGTGAGTGAACAAATTTTCATATGTGACACACTCTTATCCCAAGAAGTATCCACAGACTAATTTTGGTATCTGTGAGTATAATGGTATTGGAAATGTGGACTGCAAAAAGTCAAGGAAAACAGTACCTTAATTTTAGTACCTAACACATTTCTATCCCAAAACATATCCACGTACCAAATTTGGTATCTGTAAGTATTACAGTATGGAAAATGTGTTATATACAAGCATTTTCTATGACAGGCTCAAAGGTCAAGGTCACAGTGACCTATTTTTGGTATGTGACACACCCCTATCCCAATAAATATCCACACATCAGGTTTGGTATCTGTAAGTATTATGGTTTGTGAAATGAGGTAGAAGCATTTTTAGCTCAGCTGACTTGTCAGTCAGCTGAGCTTATGTTGTGACCAGCCATCCACTGTCCGTCCGCGATCATTGTTAGTACATAAGTACAATATACTAGAGACGCCTGTCGTCTACAGTTCACATTTTCACTTGTTCTCCAAAACTGTTAGCCAGATTCACTTCAAACTTTGTGGGGACGTGCCTTGGTGGGTCTCTACCAAGTTTTTCAAATGGTCACGGTCCAGGGTTTTTTTTTGATTTTATATGATGGGGGGGGGGGGGACAAATCTTCACAAATCTCTGAAACTGCTCACCCAATTGCTTTGATATCGCACAGGGGACTCCTAGTTCTGAATTTGTTCACTGGATGGTGCTGCATTTCTAATTTTTTTATGATTTTTTTGTGTTGTTTTGCTATTTTTGACTTCTTCTCCAGAACCGTCACTCAGATTAAGCTGAAACTTGGTGGATATTTTTCTTGTGGAAGTGTCAAACATAGTTGTTCACTAGGTGACACTGCTGTGGATTCCTGATTTTTAGTGATTTTTTCAATTCGGGTACTTACTGGTCAATGCCGCTTTTGTACTCACTGATTACTATGCAAGTCAATGGGCATTCTAATGCTAATTCACATTTTCGACTTCTCCAAACCCTGATCCAGATTGACTTCAAACTTGGTGGCAATGTACCTTGGGTGGGTTTCTACCAGGTTTGTTCAAATAGTCCCGCTCCAGTGATTTTTGGATTTTTAATTAATTTTTTTGTTCTTGTTTTGGAAAAATAATACAAAATCTGCTCTACAACTGCTCACCCAATTGCTTTGATATTACATAAGAACACTCCTAGGGATACCTAGTTCTTAATTTGATCACCAGGTGATGCTGCAATTTTTTTATTTTTATTTTTTGAATATGAATTTTTGTGTGTTTTCATTACTTGTCACTTCTTTTCCAGAACTGTCTCTCAGATTAAGTTCAAACTTTGTGTATGTGTTCTTTGTGAAAGGGTCAAGCAAATATTTTCACTCGGTAGCACTGCTGTGGTTTCCTGATTTTTAACATTTTTTTTTTAAAATTCAGGTACTTCTCGGTAAATGCACCTTTTCTATTGCTTACTGTGCAAGTCAATCGGCATTCTACTGGTAATTCACATTTTGCATCTCTCTGAAGAAACCGTCTGTTAGATTTACTTCAAACTTGGTGGCAATGTACCTTGTGTGGGTCTGAACCAAGTGTGTTCATGCAGTTCTGCCATGTAGGCAATGTGTTCAAATGGTCACGCTTCAGTGATTTGGTGATTCTGTATTATTTTTTTTCAAAAATCTGTATAAAAAGTTTTAATAGAAAAGTTTAACATGGGAATTTCTTGTTGCTGCAAAACTAACCTGTATATCCAGCTTTGTTACTTTTACATGTTAAAGATAGGCCAGAGTTGTTCCACACATACAGTTAAACCTCAGTTTAGTGAACCCCTTACATTAGGGAACACTTTCTTAACCTCTGTGTGTTGTTCCTATCAGCTTAATGTATCGTAAAAGGACTCTCAATAGTCATGGACTCTTGAGCGTTCACTGATGACAGGCTCTGTTGTATGTGGTGCTTGAAGGTCATTCACAAGAACAGTACTTTATGGGATAAGCTGTTGCCCACTGCTCAACATAATCACTTTCTTTGATAACCTGATACATGTACATGTGTATTCTAGGACTATCCAAATTGTGTTCGCATCCATGCAGTTCCCCTAAAAGTGTGCTAGGTTTGAATTTTATAAAGCATGTACATGAATCGAGTTTCATGATCATGTTATGGTTTGAAAAAAATGTATTTGGCCGACAAAATTTTATGTATGTAATGTTATTGTACCTTGTTGCAGAATGAAAATAAATCAATCAATAAAAAATGAATAAAAGTGCTAGTACAGTTGATGGGCTTGCCTGAGCTTGCCACCCTCAAAACTGTATAAGCATTTCTCATTTTACATGTGCATAGGGTTCTTACTTGCATACATCATGCCACAACCTTCATCTAGTATTATCAGATCCATTTCAATTAGGATAAAGATACTTTAATTTAATGGACTTGTAGGCATGATAGTTAGGTTAATATGTCACCCAAAATATGATAAGGACTGCCAACATGGAGATGTTCTACTATTCTGTTGGTTTTTGCCTGGAACAAGCGTGATATTTTAAGCAATGTTTAGAAAGCTGTTTAAGTCATATTGCTGACTCTTGGTCACATCATAAATTGAAAATAAGTACAGGGACTGGTTGGCATGCCAACATATATCAATCAATACAGAAGACATTTATATGCTAATTTTAAGAAATTTTATTGATGGAGGTAAGGCAACACATAATTTATTCCATGACACCTTGGTGATGTCATATGCCCAATGGAACCTATTGTCATTGAGCTACCATGTTTGAATCAATAGAGGAGATTGCCTTTAATGTGCCTGAATACAACTGATTAGCACCATTTCTTGGAGGAAGCAGTGGCATCCCAGGTAGGCCGCGGGCTACACAACTTCAATGTAGAACTAGAAAAGAAGATTTGCTTCAAAGCAAGTCTGTCTGTGTGCCTTCAAAAGTTGTAAATATTAAATGCTACAACTTTTATCCTTTGCTACTTCACATTACATTAAGCTTATGGCTGGGTGCAAATTTCAAAGTCCAAATGACCTTGACCTTTGACCTTAATAGGTTGCATGTAAATTGCACAATGTTACAATACCAACAATTTAAGCCCAACATGAACCAAATCGGATGAAAAATTGACCAAGTTATGGCAAGATGAAACTTTCAAAGGGCCAAATGACCTTGACTTTTGCCCTTTTGAGGTTACA
Source organism: Hermodice carunculata (assembly GCA_964020975.1). Lineage (NCBI taxonomy): Eukaryota > Metazoa > Annelida > Polychaeta > Eunicida > Amphinomidae > Hermodice > Hermodice carunculata. The sequence continues at coordinate 72,934,352 of OZ026612.1, read as the reverse complement.
TGTTCTTATAAAAATGTGCAGTGTTGCAATACCTACAATTAGAGTCCAACATGATTAGAATTGGATGGAAATTGGCCAAGTTATGACTGGATTAAACTTTCAAAGGTCCAAATGACGTTGACTTTTGACCTTTAGAGGTCACATGTAAGTTTCAAAAATGTGCAGTGTTTAAATAGCTACAGTTTGAGCACATGATCAAAATTTGATGAAAAATGACCAAGTTATGGCTAGAAGAAAGCCACCACGAAAGTGGCCTTTGACCTTGAAATGACCTTTGACCTAGAGATGACCTCTACTTGAAGTGAAACTTGATCGCAAAAATGACATTTTGGCCTAAAATTAAAATTGACCTTTGACCTTGACATTTGAGATGACCTTTGCCTTGCTATGATTGAACACCTATATACTCGGAACCACATCTACTATAGTATATAAGATATTGAAGATTTAAAACTTTAATGAGCCCTCATTTGCATAATTTTCAAAAGCATGACATTTCATTATAAAAAGGCGAGACTTCATCTATAGAAGTATATTTGTGCCAAGTTTGGAGTTTCTACATGTAACACTTTTCAAATGAAATGTCGGACAAATTTGCCGGTAAAGAAAGAAAGAAAGAAGAAAGAAAGAAAGAAAGAAACTAGGAAAGATGATTTGCTACATAGCAAATCAGTGTGTGTGTCTTCAAAGCATATTAGTCTGGCAATGTACAACTATTCTATAACACAGGAGTAGAAGTTGGAATGTCATCTCTATCTATTAAGAAAGAAATAAAGAATTCCTAGTAAAACAGAAAAGTGTGTGCTGACACACACACTTTAATAAAGAATTCCTAGAAAAACAGAAAAGTGTGCGCTGACACACACACTTTAACTAGAAAAGATGATTTGCTGCATAGCAAATCAATGTGTGTGTCTTCAAAGCATACTGGTATGGCAATGTACAACTGTTCCATAACACAGGAGTAGAAGTTGGAATGGCATCTCTATCTATTACAGCTTTGAAGTTATTCAAGATTTAAAATTTCTAATGGTGCTATTTAGCATAATTTAAATTGCTACAACTTTTGTTTTAGATTCATTACATGCGCAATGGTCAGGAACCCCCTAGTAGAAGTTAAACTGACATGAACATGAACCAAATCGGATGAAAATTGACCAATTTATGGCAAGATGAAACTTTCAAAGGGCCAAATGACCTTGATCTTTGCCCTTTCGAGGGTACATGTTCTTATAAACATGTGCAGTGTTGCAATACCTACAATTTGAGTCCAACTTGATTAGAATTGGATGGATTTTGGCCAAGTTATGACTGGATGAAACTTTCAAAGGTCCAAATGACCTTGACCTTTGACCTTTAGAGGTCACATGTAAATTCAAAATGTGTAGTGTTACCATAGCTACAATTTGAGCCCAACATGATCAAAATGGGATAAAAATTGACCAAGTTATGGCTTGAACAATGTTACCACGGAAAGTGGCCTTTGACCTTGAAATGACCTTTGGCCTTGATATGACCTCTACCCGAAGCGAACCTTGACCTCAAAAATGACATTTTTGCTTAAAATTGAACTTTGACCTTGACATGACCTTTGATCTTGATATGACCTTGACATTTAAGATGACCTTTACCTTGCTATGATCAAACTCCTATACACTCGGAACCACATCTACTATAGTATAGAAGATATTGAATATTTAAAACTTTAATTAGCCCTCATTTGCATAAGTTTGAAAAGCATGACCTCTCATTATAAAAAGGCCAGACTTTATCCATAGAAGTATAATTGTGCCAAGTTTGGAGTTTCTACGTTTAATACTTTTCAAATGAAATGTCGGACAAATTTGCCTGTAAAGAAAGAAAGAAAGAAAGAAGAAAGAAAGAAAGAAAGAAAGAAATAAAGAACTAGAAAAGATGATTTGCTGCATAGCAAATCAGTGTGTGTGTCTTCAAAGCATATTGGTATGGCAATGTACAACTATTCCATAACACAGGAGTCGAAGTTGGAATGGCATCTCTATCTATTACAGCTTTGAAGTTATTCAAGATTTAAAATTTCTAATGGTGCTATTTAGCATAATTCAAATTGCTACAACTTTTGCTTTAGATTCATTACATGATCAATGGTCAGTAACCCCCTAGTAGAAGTTAAACTGACATGAACATGAACCAAATAGGATGAAAATTTACCAAGTTATGGCAAGATCAAACTTTCAAAGTGCATGGCCTTGACTTTTGCCCTTTCGAGGTCACGTGTTCTTATAAAAATGTGCAGTGTTGCAATACCTACAATTTGAGTCTAACATGATTAGAATCGGATGGAAAATAGCCAAGTTGTGACTGGATGAAACTTTCAAAGGTTCAAATGACCTTGACCTTTGACCTTTAGAGGTCACACATAAATTTTAAAATTTGCAGGGTCACAATAGCTACAATTTGAGCCCAACATGATCAAAATTGGATAAAAATTGACCAAGTTATGGCTAGAAGAAGGCCACCAAGGAAAGTGGCCTTTAACCTTGAAATGACCTTTGACCTTGAGATGACCTCGACCTGAAATGAACCTAGACCTCAAAAATGACATTTTAGCTTAAAATTGAATTTTGACCTTGACATGACCTTTGACCTTGACATGACCTTGACATTTGAGATGACCTTTACCTTGCTATGATCGAACTCCTATACACTCGGGACCACATCTACTATAGTATATGAGATATTGAAGATTTAAAACTTTAATTAGCCCTCATTTGCATAATTTTGAAAAGCATCACCTCTCGTTATAAAAAGGCCAGACTTTATCCATAGAAGTATAATTGTGCCAAGTTTGGAGTTTCTACATGTAATACTTTTCAAATGAAATGTCGGACAAATTTGCCGGTAAAGAAAGAAAGAAAGAAAGAAAGAAAGAAGAAAGAAAGAAAGAAAGAAAGAAATAAAGAATTCCTAGAAAAACAGAAAAGTGTGCGTTGACACACACACTTTAATTCCTAGAAAAACAGAAAAGTGTGTGTCGACACACACTTTAATAAAGAATTCCTAGAAAAACAGAAAAGTGTGCAATGACACACACACTTTAATAAAGAATTCCTAGAAAAACAGAAAAGTGTGTGCTGACACACACACTTTAATAAAGAATTCCTAGAAAAACAGAAAAGTGTGTGTTCACACACACACTTTAATAAAGAATTCCTAGAAAAACAGAAAAGTGTGCGTTGACACACACACTTTAATAAAGAATTCCTAGAAAAACAGAAAAGTGTGTGCTGACACACACACTTTAATAAAGAATTCCTAGAAAAACAGAAAAGTGTGCGCTGACACACACACTTTAAATAAAGAATTCCTGGAAAAACAGAAAAGTGTGCGTTGACACACACACTCTAATTCCTTGAAAAACAGAAAAGTGTGTGCTGACACACACACTTTAATTCCTGGAAAAACAATATGTCTGTGTTGGCACACAGACATAATAAGGCATTGTGTTGTGGCAAATGATTGGTTCATTAATGGCCAGTTGCACACGTCGGTGTTAACCCCAGAGTTAACTCATGGTCAAAATAGGTGACTCCAGGTCATGAAACCACAGGTTAACTAGCAGTTAACTCCTGGTTGAATGGCGAAAGGTTGGTTTGCAGAGGGTTGAGTCAAGTACAGGTTACACAACCACAGGTTGAATCCACATTCACATGCCTCAAATAAACGTGGCCACTTTTCTGTACAATCAAAGGCACCTGTTCAATATGTGTGGTTTCATAAATGCACAGGACTTGCATGGTTGCCGGGATAAGACAGTAGCAGAAAAAATGTGTCCACATTATGACTGGAAAGACTAAAGTGAACTTTACGCCATTGGAAAAGGAGATACTGGCAGAGCTCGTTGAAGAACAAAAATTGAGAACAAGAAGAATAATGGGCGTATGATTCAAAAGAAAGAAAAAGCATGGCAAAGCGTAACTGAACTGAACTGTGGCAGCCATTTAATATATCACAGTAATGTAAAATATATATCCAAGATTGGAACATAAAGTGGTCATTTATACTACCAGTCACTGAATTGACAGTGCAATGAGTTCTGGAAAGTTAAAGAAATTGATAGAGATTAATCTTTTTGTTAATTTTATTTTCTTCATAACTTCCTAAACATGATAAGCTTATTGTTGAATTTAACTCATTGCCCCTGAAGTGGGACTGGATGCAATGCGACCAGAGCGCGCCATGGAAAGCTGTTGACCATGGGCATATAATTTTGCAAGATCTTCCATACAAGTTTCATCCAAAAATAATCCCTAATTCAGCAAAATAGAATTAGCAGACATTTTCAGATTTTAGCAAGAAAATATATCAGTAGGTGTCAATGAGTTAAATGAAATAAATTGAAAAATGAAGTCTTCTCAAAGTTACCTTTTTGCCATTGTCTATTCAAATAGGGCTATGAGCCTCGCCCTTTTAGGTCGCCCTCCTTGGTTTTGGTTCTGAGGTGCATGTACAGCTATATGGATGTTATCCTGCTGCTCATTTGCATCTAATTGGATGAGCCCATGTTGCCTGGCTATATTATGAAGCACACCGCATGCAACAATTACAGCCAGGGTATTTTCCAGCTTTAACCCCAATGTGCGGGAAAGACGGGGGAATCGTCTTTTCATTACTCCAAACAGATTTTCAATCTTAACTCTGGTACGGCAATGGGCATAATAGTATCCTCTCTCTGCTCTCGTTGCTGGGTTGAGGAGTGGGGTCATTAGATATGGGCGAAGAGGATACCCATTGTCCCCCAACAAAATGCCATGTATTTCTCCGCTTTCAAATTTTGCACAAACTTCACTATTACCAAAAATACGGCTGTCATGGGCACTTCCAGGCCACCGTACCACAAGGTTTCAAATTTTCAGCTCAGCATCCCCTGTAGCTTGGACATTTATTGAAAAAAATCCTTTTCGGTTGCGGAAAAGTTCCGCATTATCACCCCTTGGAGATCGAATAGGAACATGAGTACAATCAATGGCACCCACAATGCCAGGTAAACCTGCTATGGCATAAAACTGTTCCTGTATCATGCCAACTTCTCTCCCCTGTGGTAAAAATATGAATTGGCGGTATAATGATGACAGTGCTCTGCTGCAAACAGGTATTATCCTGCTCACCGCCAAATAAATCTCCATCATTCCTCAGAAATGTTCCACTAGAATAAAACTGAAGTGTTATCAACAGTTGCAGAATTGGAGGCACAGACGCTACCTTTGTCTGTGTGGGTTGAAGTCTGGCTTCTATCAAATCAAGTATCTCCTTAACCACATGTTTAGGAAGATGAAATCTGAACATAAACCCAGCGTCGTCATAATTTTCAAATGGAATGCTCCTGTCCTGAATGACTGGAGTTCTCCTCAAAAGTCTCTCTGCAGTTTCAACACGATAGAGAAGCATTAGATATGCAGACATGTTTGTTGTGTGCTCCATTTACCCTCCACTGCAAAGTGCAAACCACTCCCTAACTGCTGAGAATCAGGGGAAAGAGGTATATATGTAATACCAAAACAAAAAGCCAAGTAAAACCAGCAGTTAACCAAGGCCCAGGTCTTGGTCAGGGTTGACCACAAGTTTAACTCACAGTCAGCAATGACACCGAGGTGTGCAACCCAACATTTCACTTAACCATAGGTTAACACTTAGTTATTATGACCACGGGTTAACTCAGACGTCTGCAACTGGCCACTAATGACATATTGAGGTTGTGTTAGTAGAAGTAAAATGCTGTTGACTGTTTGAATGTGTGCATAGTATTTTGTATGCAGCTGAATGTACAGTTGAGGAGGAGTAACTTCTATAAGTGCTGTAAACAGGGACACCACAGTTACACTAGTTAGTATTGGTAATATAGGTGAAGTGATCTTATGAATTTGAAAACCTGAAATATAAAAATTAAATTTTGTATCACATGAACATAAATACAATGGGATTACATGTACACATGCTTAGCTCACTAGAATTTTGCAGACTTGACTGTGCCTTCAGCTTTAACTTTGCTGATTTGTGAGGTAATGATGTTCATTCAAGTGAGTACACGGCCAAATGCAAATGTACACAAGATGATGGTGGGTGAGAAATGTGTAGAGCTATTTCTATTGGATCATATCATAAAGTAATGTTTCATTTACTGTTTACTTTTGTTGCTGAGAAATATTAAAACTAGCATTTATATTTGAGCTGTATATCTGGATTTATCATGAGAAATATGTTGGTTGTACACAAAGCACTAACTGTTTCCCCCTTGAATTAAGACTGAGTCAACACCTTTCCTTGTCATAGGGTTGGGCACTTAGTACCCAACCTTATGACAAGGAAAGCTTTTGATGTGGGGCATGTTATCTTGATAGGTCTCATCTACAATTAACATTCAAATTGTTTTTCATTATTGTTGAATTTGGTTGAAAACAATGGAGCAGACATTTGACCTCAGCCAGTTTAAGGGGAAATGGTTAGGTTGCAAATTCCAATGGAAAGTAATAGGAATACCAAACCCAGGCCAAACAGACTGATTCACTAAATGGCAGCCAAGCCTTCTAATCTTACTCTTCTTTATTGCAACATATTTGCCAGCAATGCATATACATATATGTATCTATGGTAGCAATATCAGGCTTAATTGAAATTTGAAAAAAAGCAGCTGTGGACAACAGTCTGCTGGCTGTCTAGATGTACAAACCAAGATGCCTTTCTTTAAATTGGAAAGAGCAGCAATAAGAACTCATCATGTGAATGCCATTTCAGCCAGTAGAGCTAGCCCTTGGGGATACTGCCTTTTATATTATTCTGCAATGTAGTTAATAGAGATCTAACATTGATGTATCTGCATGCAGCTTTTCTCATTTAAAATTACTAGAATTATAGAGTGTTATAATGTCATCTGCTTCTTTTTCTGGTGATCAAGGCTATAATGCCTTCATCAACAGCTTTCCTTGGGACACTCTGGATGCACTACACCGAAGAAAGCTGTTAACCCCAGGAAAACAACCATGGTAAAGAGGTGTTAAGCTGAAATGTTCATTTTTTTTTTCCTGTGAAAGTACTGTGGTCTCAAAAGTAAAAACACAATTACCTCTTGTTAGTATTAGTACCCCAACTGCTAAACTTGAAAAAGTGTAAAGTTAACTAGAAAAGATGGTTTGCTGCATAGCAAATCAGTGTGTGTCTTCAAAGCATATTGGTATGGCAATGTACAACTAGTCCACAACACAGGAGTAGAAGTTGGAATGGCATCTCTATCTATCTATTATAGCTTTGAAGTTATTTAAGATTTAAAATTTCTAATGGTACTACTTAGTATAATTTGAACAGCTACAACCTTTGTTTTTAATTCTTTAGGTGCGCAATGGTCAGAAACCCCCAAGTTAAAGTTGGAATGACATATCTATCTATTATAGTGTTGAAGGTATTTAAGATTGAAAATTTCAAATACTGCTCATTAGCATAATTTAAATCGCTACAATTTTTGTTTTAGATTCATTACATGCGCAATGGTCAATACCCCCCAAGCACAAGGTGAAATGGTATCTCTATAATAGTTTTGAAGATATTGAAGTTTTAACATTTCAGATGCTAATTAGCATAATTTAAATTGCTACAACTTTTGTTTTAGATTCATTACATGCACAATGATCAATAAACCCCTAGTAGAAGTTGAAATGACATCTCTATCTATTATAATTTTGAAGATATTCAAGATTCAAAGTTTCAAATGCTGCTAATTAGCATAATTTAAATTGCTAAAACTTTTGTTTTAAATTCATAGTAACCATGTGATAGAAGTTGGAATGACATCTCTATTTGAAGATATTCAAGATTTAAAATTCAAAATGTCCCGAATTTGCATAATTACATCTTCAATCTTTATTCCTCTGCATAAAAAGGCCCAACTCTGGTATGGAGATACAATCGAGCCAAGTCTGGAGTTTCTATGTATAATAGTGTCCAAAGAAGGTGTCGGACAAATTCACTGGTAAAGAAAGAAAGAAAGAAAGAAAGAAAGAAAGAAAGAAAGAAAGAAAGAAAGACACGCCCTTTTAACCAGTATTATAGAAGTAGAATTCATATGCCCAGCGCATCACTGCCACTATCCCTGAGGGACCTCCCGCGCCCTTCGCCCTGTTGGCCTGAGCGAACAGAGCGGGCGCCGGTTCCTCTGGGCTACACTGCCACTCGCCCCAAGGAACCTCCCGTCGCTCTGTTAAGCTTGCGGGTGCAAGCTTAACAGAGCGACGGGAGGTCCCTTGGGGCTACACTGCCACCAGCATTTTGTGTATTGCCAATAATATTGGATTGCAGCTGAAAACACAGTAAAAATGGCAATTCCTCACATGTTGCATTACGCTTACAGACGTGTACTGTTCTTGCTCTCAATATTTCAGGGGTGTTCACACTTCTTATTCAGTGTTACAGTTCTGCACGCAAGCAACAGATACCGTCAGATGTGTCTGGCCTGGCGCCCCTTATCAACAGGTTCGCGTTTGTTTACATGGGAATTCTCGCTGACGTCATTTCAGGGGAAGCCCTGTAAAACATAACTGAGGTCATCGGTCACAGCAGACAGCCAACACGCTGTGGTGGCAGAACACACTGATGCTTGGAGGAGTGCGTTATAGTGCCGCGCTGTGTGTTAGGCGACTCGGAACCATTAAAAGACACCTAGCATCTCAACACATATTTCCTAAAATGACAAGCAGAAGTCCGACCGTTGGAATCATAAGTAAGGCAAATATTTGTGGGTATTTGTGGCAGTCAGCTTGAGAATGAGCGATATTAAGTGTTTTTAGGAAGGTTGCATAACCATAAGGTATGGATTGGCCTAGCCCCATTTCTGAGGCACCGACGGTGTTGTTTTAATATGGGCACGATCTCCGCCTCATAAAAGGTTGTATGTTTGACGCAGACCTTTCAATAAATACCTCAATTGCAAGATCTATGTAAATGCTCCTGTCCAATACCTCCTGTTTACGGGTTCCTTGAAAGTCTGTCATTCATGTTGCATTTTGGTAAAGTTTCATGGCATAGGGAATAAAATATTGACTTCGTTTTCTGCACCGCCGATAGAATTCTTCCCCAAAATCATGACCGCTGCCATTGCTGTTCAAGAATTGAGCTTGCGTGTGCGTGACCACAAATAAACATTTACATTTGTTCTCGTAACAGTGTTACAACTTACACATAGCTGAATTTTCTTATGGGCAAGTACATGCATTTGTGTCACACATGCTGAAAACCATTCAATATTGCACGTTTGCACGAGAAGAAAACATGCATGCAAGTCCCCGCAGGATGATGGCAAGGTCCGTATAAGAAAATTTTGGGTAAATACCATATGCAAGAGTGGCTTGCGATGATACATCAGAAGTAAACATTATAAAACAGAGAAACACCGTACCATAAAAAAGTCGTCGAATAATGCATAATTATTTCATTATGAAACAGTCAATTGTGACATTCCAGTGACAACCATTGCCCTTTCTGAGGCGGAGAAGCCGTCCATCCCAGCATAGCGGCTCAATGCCTCATACTGACATACTGTGGCGAGGCATGGACCTGTTGACTTAGACTGAATGGGCTTTCAATCACACGCACTGTGGAGCAGCTTTGCATGAACAGTGTCCTCAGGTATCAACAAAAAGCCTGACTTTGAACATCCCAAAATCAGCAGAAACTGCTTAAGCTAAGAAGCGGACATGCCTGCTTAAAGTCTGACATGTTCAAGCTCAAATTGATAGAAGACCTGAATAATAATTGTGAACGTGACACCAATACAAGGCAAACTATCCAACACGTAATCATGGACTGTCCGTTGATTAAAAATGAGAGAGAGACCCTGTTCAGCAACATTGAACTAACATTCCATAGGCACAAAATACCTTTGCCCCAACATAAAAAATGATTAAATGACATACTATGGATATGGCCCAAATTCAGCAACGACAGTACACAAAATGCAATAATATTTATTAATATACCCCAAATAGAAATGAAGGAATTTCTGATTGGCTATTAAGGCTTAGACAACTATGACTGTGGCCTGAGATCCACGTGAATCTTCAGTGGAGGGTGACTGTAGTAATGCCCCATGTTTGGTACAGGGAGACCTCAGTATTGTCACCCTCTCCAATCCGACAGAGGGCGCTGTAATGTTTTCATGCTTGTGGTGTGCACAAGAATCAGGCTATAACGTGACCCAGGCTCACGCGTGAAGCAAGCAAACAAGGAAGGTTGCGGTGTGAGTGGGACCGACAGCAAGAATGGCCGCAATGAAAAGATTTGGTCATACTGGTAAACACTATTAAGCTATGTTTTTGTGTTATTTATTATGATTTTCGGTATAATAAAATGATTATTGCCTTCTCAGGAGGGTAACAGCCAGATTGTCACCCTGAGGGAGGTTGTCTTCCTGCAGGGTGACAATTCTGGCTGTTCCCCTCCTGAGAAGGCAATAATTGTTTAAAAGCATGTTGCAGAATTTCTTTTGGCCATCGACCTACACATATAAGTGCATTAGCCGTTTAAACCATAGGCCACTCACAGAGAAAATATCATGGAGGCATAAACATCAAATAGAGTGAAAACAACATGGTCCTTTTTGTTGTTTTCGATTACTTTCAGTAATTAACCGCACCGATAGAGACCACTGAGATCACATAGTAGGATCAGTAATAAGACAACAACAACAGTAGGCCTACTCTTTAAGTACTTCCTAATCCTATGGTTTGGAAGGAGTTAAATTGATTACAAGTTGATAGTAGGATGAGTGTGGCTCGTGTCAACATTTGTCAAAATGCTCATCATCAGGAATGAAAAAAGAAAATCTGCACTCTGTATTTATTAACAGATCTACAAGTAAGTGGTGTGTCATTGTCTTTGAGGACATGTGAGTTTGCATGGGAAAGGAGGACTTCAAAATGGCTGATCCAAACCTAGTTACTAGAATACTTTAATTCAATTTTTTTTTAACAAAAAGCTGGGCTTAACACGGGACCACCACCAACACACGCACACAAGCCTGGCATGCTAGATGAATTTATCAGTATGATATCATTTCAAGAAATGCCCAAGGCTATGAAAAGTTTACACCCTATTTTAAAGCAAGTTACAGGGTAGCACTTGATTGCTTTTAGCCAAAGATGACGCCCAGCTAAAGAAAAACCACCAACAGAAAGGAGAGTTTTTTTTAATTTTTTTTTTTTTTTTTTGGGGGGGGGGGCTGTTCTTACTTAGTTTATTATGGTTTCATTGCATGATTTCATACAGCAGAGACATTTAAGATAGTAGAAACAACAAATACATCCCGGCTTAAAGTAAAAAGTGAAGAGAAAAGTTCAAATCTGATTGATTTTGAATTCCAACACCAGTTCTGTCCATGTAAAAGCGGACATATAAATTGCAGCTTTGTAGCATGGTGGGCTACCTATGCAAAATAACGGAACCATAATCAGAATACCATGCCTACTGTACAATACAGCATATCCTTCGAATACCTCTTTATCTCAAACTGCTGAAAAGGATTTTTTTTTTTTTTTTAAATTTTGTTTTGTGTTTCCTCTTGTGAAGGGTGGAGGTTGGTTTGGTTTAAACATATTTTATTAAGCGATTAGAGAAAAGGGCTATGCCCTATATGAACTCTTCTCGCAAAAAAGAGGTGGAGGTGTTATGTGTTTGGGTAGAAGATAGAATACTTAATTACATGTTCACACCCCAATGAGGCCAATTGCCATACATCGAGATCAATGGCACACAGACACAAGTAGTCATCACATCACAAATACAAGACATAAAATACGTGTAAGATCTAGATACTAATATGTTTAAAAGAAAAAAAGGCATGTGGCTCACAGCAATACTGAGGCTTGGTTAACATCTATATGTCTCTTTAAATCATCATTGGTTAAAAAAAGGACAAGTGCATGAAACTAAAGTTTCTTAGATATGCCTGTAAATCTGAAGGAATCAATAAATAATTGGTATCTGCCTTAAGTTTTTACACCAACTAAATATTTTGTTTTTCCACATGTTGTTATCTCATTGAAATAAAGACACAGAATTGTTTGTCATGTCTGTCAAATTGTATATCAGTTGATTTGACTGGGTCTGTACAAATTTTTCACTTCATTTTACAGTTATTGGAGATGAGATCCTGAAGGGACATACTCATGACACAAATTCCAATTTCCTGTGTAAGCGACTCTTTTCCCTTGGAGTCAAAGTGAAACGTGTAAGTACATTTTCTTGTTATGGAAAAGAAAGACAGGTCAATTAAGAATAAGTAACTTACTTCAAGAACACAGCATATGAAGAAAACCATTGTTATACCCCCTCCAATGAAGTGGAGGGGATATACTGGTTTTATCGTGTTCGCCTGTCGGTCTGTCCGATATATATTGCTGGAAGCATCACATTTTTTAGCGATTTCATCAATAGAGTCAGAACTTTGTTGCAGAAACTACAACACAAAGGTTATAAAAAAACAACAACTACACAAAACTGTTGAAATGTTGCCAGAGATATGACCAAATACCTAATAAATACAACACTAACCCAAGAACATTAGTCAAACTATGTCAAGATGGAGCTTGAAATGACAAAGTGTAATTCTCAAAGTGTTTAGAGTGGTAAGAGGGAAAGTACCCGTGGTAAAGTATACTTAACCCACCTAGAGAATTTCAGTCCGTCTTTTGTCGAGAAAACCATGATCGTACTCACTTTTTGCAGGATTTCTTTCTTTTCAATCTTGATGCATTGTTTTATGCATGCGTCTGTTTCTTTTTGTTCTTCAACACATTTGCGATGGCGATAACTCAAGAAAGATTTGACTTCGGAAGTTGAAATTTTTTGTCAATATGTTCCCATATAAGACCTTGCATGGGATTGCATGCAAATTGGTGGCCTTGACGTATTTTTCAAGGTCACAGTGGTATTTCATCTAAAATTGACGCCAACGTGATAACTCCACAATGATTTGACTTAGGTTGAAATTTTGCATGATTATGTACCATGAGGCTAGGTTGGGATTGTAGATGGGTGACCTTAACATATTTTCAAGGTCACATGAACACTTTTAAAAAATCATCGCACACACACTTGAGAAGGATTTGACTGAGGGAGGTTGTAATTTTGTGTGATTATGTTTCTATATAAGACTTTTATAAGACTTTGCTTGTGATTGCAGATGTTTGACTTCGACGTATTTTTCAAGGTCACAGGCACTTCCTTGATGTGACAGAAGCTGTGCATGCGATAACTCAAGAAAGATTTGGCTTGGGATGTTGATTTTTTTTTTCTGTATAATACCTTGCATGGGATTGCAAATTGGTGACCTTGACCTATTTTTCACAGTCACATGGATATTTCGTCAAAAATTGACGTGAATGCAATAACTCCATAAGGATTTGACTTAGGAGGTTAAAATTTTGCATGACTATGTACCATAATACAAGCTAGGTTGGGACTGTAGATAGGTGACCTTGACCTATTTGCGAGGTCACATGAACACTTTAAAAAAATCATTGTGGACACGCTTGAGAAGGATTTGACTGAGGAGGTTGAAATTTTGTGTGATTATGTTTCTATATAAGACTTTTATAAGACCTTGCTTGTGATTGCAGATGTTTGATCGTGATCTATTTGTCAAGGTCACAGGGGTATTTCCTTGAAAATAATTGTAGACGCGATAATTCCAGAAAAATTTGACTTATGAGGTTAAAATTTTGTATGATCATGTACAAGTATAAGAACTACGTTAAGACTGTAGATAAGACTTTGACCTATTTTTCAAGATCACACAGCCATTTTCTCCAAAGTTATTGCAGACATGATAAGTCTTATAGTATTTAAGTTAGGAGGTTGAAATTTTGTGGGATTATGTACCCTTATAAGACCTTGCTTTGGATTGCAGATTTGTGACCTTGATCTATTATTCAAGGTCACACAGGCATTTCCTTGAAATTGATGCAGATGCCATAAGTCTGAAAGTATTTAAGAAAGGAGGTTGAGGGTGACAACTAGTAAGGGCGCAGTGGGAGACATTTGAATTTCTGTTGGAAAATCAGACTGTTCTTGTTTTGTTTGGCCTAATGATCGCTAAAGCTCAATGTCACAGCAGGCACCTGTAGTCATAATCTTGTTTGGACTCTTATTCCTTCATCAATGCATGGATTTTCTTCCAACTTTGTATGCATGGATCTTAAACCTTTGCATGGTAATTCTCTTTTACTAAAGGGTGTGTCATCGATTAACAGTCATCTTGAACTATATAGGTCAAGTTCACAGCAGGCGTCTGTCGGTAGACCTGTAGACATAGTGATCTCAAACTCCTTCATGGAGGGGGATTAGGTTAATGTCTATCACTAAAAGGTTGACTATCACTATAGGGTGGGTCATGAAGCAACAATGACCTTGTGCTATATAGGCCAAGGTCACAGCAGGCTTTTTTTATAAAATGTGTATCCTGAAGTAACAGTGAGTTAGTACTCAGCAATGTGGGTCAATTATAGCAGTTATCTGGAATGTACTCACATGCTGCGGGGGGGGGGGGGGGTATCCAGTATGCCTTTCGGCTACTGCTTCCAGTTAAATTTTTAAAAATTTAGATACCTGTCAAGTGGATCAATAAATTAAAAGGTATCTGCCCTAAGTTGTTGCCATTTTCAACTTTTCCAGAACTGTCCCTCAGATTAAGCTGGAACTTGGTGGATATATTCCTTGTGAAAAGGTCAAACAAAGTTAATCACCAGGTGGCACTGCTGTGAATTTTGTATTTTAACGATTTTTTCAATTCGGGTGCTAATCAGTAAATGCACCTTTCCAATTGATTACTATGTAAGTGAATGGGCATTCTCATGCTAATTCATATTTTCAACTTCTCTGAAGAAACTGTCAGTCAAATTGACTTCAAATTTAGTGGCAGTGTACCTTGGGAAGGTCTCTACCAAGTTTGTTCAAATGGTCATGCTCCAGTGATTTTTTTTTTTTTTTTTTTTTTTTGGAAAATCTTTAAAAAAGTTTCAATTAGAAAATTTAACACGGGAATTTCTTGTAATGGTCATAACTTCAAAATTTTTTGCCAGATTTGTGTCAAAATTGGTAGGGATGTAGCTTTTATAAGTGTCTACCTGTGTTTTTCTATCCCTAGTTCACAGAACCACAAGTGTGATGAATCTCTAGATCAGCTGAGCATGGGTTGTTGACACATTCCTTCGGTATTCAATTTTTTTTTCTGTGTTGCTTTGTCAACTATCACCATCATATGCTGCCACCTTGTGGCATTTTCCTTAAATACTGTTGTTGTCAGCCAACAAGACCTTATGAATTTTTTTGGTAAGTACTTTCACAAAAAGTTTTTGAAGGTTAGTGTGGTATTTTGTTCTAAGTGTGACACATACTGGCTCTCTTAATGGCCTGACCTTACCATCATCAGGTAAATCTGATTTGTCTTGAGGGCAACACGGTCTATTCCTCAGGAGCTGCTATGTACATATACATACATGTAATAGGGTTTTATTGCTATCTAATACCAAGGTAGTTTGTATTTTTCAGACAGAAGTGGCATCAGAGGCACAGAGCACGTATCCAAATGTAATACATTAATCCTTTTTGGAGAGACCACTTCATTGAAAACCCATTTGGCTTTTTAAGACCACATTGAGAGGTCCCTAAATGTATCTTTTTCATGTTATTTTACCTCCAATGACAGACCACTTGATTTATCTTCAGAACCACTTTAGATTTTCTGTATGGGTGGCCTTTCAATGGAGGGACTGTTGTACATGTGCTCTGTAACATGAAAGTGCATGCTGTATTTATTCCATTTGCCATATATGCCCCCAATAAGTGCACACCCTAACTTTCTGACAAACCTGTCATCACAAAATATTGGCATTTAGCTTCTATTAAGTATCTGGCCACAGCTTTTACTGCCTGTCTTGGTTACCTACTTTTATATTAAAATTGTTCTTATCTTTTGTTTCAAATCAGCTATGTACAATTTGAAGTGTATTTTCCCTGTCAAATAAAATGAATTGAATCTGGAATCATATGACAGACAACAGAATGTCTGTCATAACTGAGGGTCCCTGATGTATTGTAAACATGAAAAAAATCCCTTAGGAAATCAAAACATGTAGTAAACAAATAATCGTGTCCAATTTACCTTGCTGAAGACTTGCACAAAACAAAGTAAACAGATTATTACTACAGTGGTCCTTGTCATTTTTGGGCCTGTCCTTGGGGTGGCCTCTCAAGACAGGGACTACTGTACTAAATAATCTATCATCCCCTACCCCATGGCTTTCCTGGGGTAATGGTGGGCATCGGATGGCTCCTCAAGGACTGGGTGAGACTTTCTGAAGTCTTGTCATCTTCATACATTTTAAAGTGTCAACAGACAGTGCTCCATCCCACTGGCATCAACCAAAGTTGCAAAGGTCATGTTTTGACTTGATGAACAGACATAAGCCAAGCTGTAATGGTGTCAACGCTGAGCTGAGCTGAGCTGAGTATCATTGATAAGAAAAAAAGATAAATTTTGTTGTCATTGCACAAATTTGCAATGCAAAAACCATACACTTTTGTTTTGTACAAGGTCTTCAGCAAGACTAAGGTCCAAAGAAAGGATGAAAATAAAAACATTGTCTAACTCATTTACATTATGTTTTGTGACCACAGAATGGCCGAGTCTAGAACCAGCAACTTTCAGCACCAATCACCCAGCTGAAAATGGGAAACGGGCATACCAAGTGTATCAAATCCCCATACCCAAAAAAGAAGGATTTAATGGAGGCCGGTATGCGTGAATGCCATGGTCGACACGGCCCAGTTCATTGTCATTTCTCCAGTACAAGTACTGTATTCGGAGTTGTCACAGTTCAGGGACTGTACATATATGTAAGTCCACCAGACTCAAAGGACCGCCTAAAATACAGTAGTACCTGCTGTATGCAACCAGTGCTGTGAGCAGCCACATTGCTTTTTGTGGTCACTAGGCGCAGATGTAGGAGTCAATTTCTTTGTAAAATTTACCTGTGGTGACAGGTCACCTGCTGTATGTGGCCACTTTTTCTTGGCGGAAGGGGTGGCCACATACAGCAGGTACCACTGTATATAATGTTTTGTGACCACGGAACAGCCATGTCTCCAACCAACAACCTTTGGCACCAATCACGTACCTGAACCATGTAACTCTCACACATTTATAATACCATCTAATGCTGATTAAATTGATGGTGTGTTGAGTCTGTATATTAATATTAATAGCAAATATGAGGACAGCAAAAGTGATATTGATTGCATGTTCACATATGTACTTGTCTGCACTTTCACGTACGTTTCAAAAAGAAAGTAATGTATTCTGCTCAATATTTGATGTTCATATCAGCATGGGATAGTTGACAGAATAATTATCATATATCATATAAAACTTCATATTGGACCATGCAAAATACATGTTTACACCCACACCATACTGATTATGTCAATTAGCATGTGCAAGTCAGTTTACCTTTGCTGTGCACCAAGACATTGATCATGTATCTAGATTTTTGTTGTTTGCTTCATTTGCAAATCCAGTTTTCAAAACAAATGGAAAAATAAAGATACTGCAAAATAAAGCAATCATCATCATCATCATCATCATCATCATCATCATCATCATCATCATCATCATCATCATCATCATCATCATCTCATCATCATCATCATCATCATCATCATCATCTTTATTTATTTATTTATTTATTTATCTATTTCAATGTATTTATTTAGTTAATTGTTTTTATTTGTTTGAATTGGACATTTGCATTGTTTGAGGAGACAGGGATTAACCTATCACATGTCACACAAAACTTATCCTCCAGTCATTCAGAATTTATTCAACCCATTCATATCATCACACAAGTCCACCTTAAGAAGGACAGAAAATGACAGAAGGGAGAAAAAAAACAAAAGAAACAAAGGGAGGAAGAAAGAAAGAAAGAAGAAAAAAGGAAGGAAGGAAGAAAGAAAGAAAGAGAGAGAGAGAGAGAGAGAGAGAGAGAGAGAGAGAGAGAGAGAGGGAAGGAAGGAAGAAAGGAAAGAAAGAAAGAAAGAAAGACAGAAAGAAGTCACAAGGCCCAATACCTCTGCCATCTTCTTTGCATGTTACTTGCTGTGGGTATTAAAGTGATGGTTACTTGCAAAATGAAATCAGACACATTTAAGTTTGTATCATGGTGTAATCAAACCCAACATCAACTCTGTCTCTGTGAGCTCTTTCTGTCTCCATTTTCCTACAGACTGTAAACTGTAGTGTTATGGCAAGTGGAATGTGCACATTGACAAAACACAGATCAATCCTGGAAAGAGGTTTAGCATATCCATAAGTGAACATGACACTCGCTATTCCACACTTGTATTAAGATATGGGAAGACACATTCAGGTGGAATAGCAAGGTGCCAAATTCACACGGCTGCCCCAGCAGGCAAGCCCCAGGGTGGGTGGGTGGGTGGGGGGGGGTGGCACTAGGTATGCCCCACAATGACTAAACCCCCCAAACAGAATGGGTGGGTGGGTGGGCATTTGCCATTGAATCTGTTCCCCCACTGTGAATGGAGCCCCTTCACACTTCCCATCTCCGGGCCAGTTCTGTTCTCGCCCTAGGCTCGCTTCCTTGTCCCCCTCCCTGTCATCTTCCAAACTGTGCTTCTTATCAGGGTGTCATGTGACTCGTGTCATTCACTTAGGATATTAGCATATCCATAAGTGAACATGACACTCGCTATTCCACACTTGTATTAAGATATGGGAAGACACATTCAGTTGTCCATAGCAATCCATAATTCACTCTCAACTCTTTAAATCTACAACCCACACTAGTTGCACACACCGTAACACACACTCCCATTCCTTACACCAAAACAAAACAGGTACAGGAGAGTTTTGCCATGTACAAAAGTTACATCTTAAATGCGTTATGCAGGGAAGGGGGAGAAGTCCAATGAACACTGCAGCAAAATCAAATGAAAAGAAACAAAACTGACAAAGAAGCAAAACTCTCCATAACCATCAGTCACCACATTGTGTAAAGTAAGCACAAACAACAGCTTGGAAATGCAATATCTTTAATGACATCATAATAAAAGTCAGCATCGTGAAGCCATCAACAAAGAGAATGAGATAATGACAATGTATACTGAGTATATGCACCAAAAAACCCATACCGGTATATGGGGAGTGAATAAAATACATGGTGTGTACAGATAGGCATCCCTAGCCAGACTAAGGCCTAATACCCACAAACATCAAGACTTGCCTGGGAAACATGCACTACGGGAAAGAAGCACACTCCATATACCATGAACCAAAGTTCAACACCGTCTGTTGCAGGCAAATAGCAACAATGTAGTGACAAGCATGGATATGACTATATATGGATATACATACATACATATATCTAACTCAAGTTTAAAGTGATGTAATCCGCTTGCTAATCATGTGAAGGATGCACTAACCCAGGGAAGGCGGGAGGCATTGTCCTACTATCCACCTGGTGGTATAATTGAGCTGCCTTGGGGGCCATGTGACCCCCCACTACCGCTGAGAATAAGGGAGACGTAGAGTGATTATCAGTTAGCTGATTCTGCCTACTATACTGCAGGGCTGTGTGTGGGGAGCGCCATCCAATATGCTCCATCATTTGGGAGGGATTGGTATCCACTCGGGGGAGGGTTGCCATAACAATAGCACAACCATGACGGAAGCTATGAGGAGATTCCCCAGCGTCAATATCCAGAATGCCCAGGTAGTGTTTGAGTCGATCATACACACAAGCATATGACATACCCTGTGACAGTACCGAGCCACCTGTGGAGACAGGGCGAAATAAGTACCCATGAGATAAATCAACCCCCATCTGTTGGGCAACACTAAAGTACATGTAAACCCCTTCTACTGGGCATATTCTCACATCTGGGCAGCGCTGAACTGTAAAAGTGTTACATCTGTCAACTCTGCATGTTTTACCCCATGTATGGCGAATGAAAAATCCCCGACCCTCTGACAGCTGCTTGATCTCTTGGGTAAGCATAAGGCCAATATCATTAGCCCTGTCGCCACTAAAAAACAATAGTTTGAATAGGGCTTGGTCTCGAGCCAAAACAAATTTTGACCTGCGGGGTGCCAATTGCTCCTGTAATTTGCGATCAATGTAAAGGGCAATAAGGATAAGTTTATCTACAAAAAGTGGTATAGCCTGCTTGGGTATCACATGGGCCTTACTCTGTTCCTCCCTCACAGCCTTTACATAAGTCTGTACCATTTGTGATGCGGCAGGGTTACCCATACCTGTGCTTTCATACCAGTCCTTACCCAGACCCCTGTTTTCAAACAGTTGCTTCAAGTGACTGACCAGGTATGTGACAGTCCCCACCGCCAATCACCGAGGACACTGGCATGCTGGATTCCTATCATGCATAGCACCACATGAGACATGGTGAACAGGGGTTTTCCCCTGCCCATCCCTCCAAATAAGAAATTTGCAAATGTCTCTAGGTCCCATATTTAAGATGTTATGATGTCCAAAAGTTTTCCACATATATAAGCCCAAGCTGTCCTCAAGAGAGGCTTTCTTCCTTTGGTAATGGGAAGTGGCCTGGGAGTCCAAAAGGGAATTCAGTCGTTGATCCAATGCAAAGTCATCTAATATAGGGTGGACTCCCCTGGGTGTCTACAAACAGAAAATATGAACCAAATAAGAGCTCACTTTAAGATTAGCCGGGCGACATACAAATCATAGGGTAGCCCAGCCTTGGAGGAGACAAAACCTTGCTTAGAAGGGACCAGCACTGCAGAGGGGCAACCTTTGCTAGCCAAACATCGCAGGTGAGCAGTATGACCCATCACAATTGGCCACCAAGAGGTCATGGGGGATAGCCGAGGTAATATCATTGTACAATGCAGTGGTCTGGCCACCTCCTGCAACAGAAATCGCAACAGTGGTGCAATCAAGCAAAATGGGGGGAACACATAATAATTTTCCCCTGACAGTAATTTCTGTGAAAACACATTGACACCCGAGGAGTTGGGTAATTGAAAGGGTGTAAAGTGAGGTAGGTATTTCCCATTTACCCCTACCATAGCATTAGAATCTAAAGCCATGAGATCAAATGTGTGGGGTCCATACCAAGACTCCACCTGGTGCCATGATGAGGGGCTCAACATAGAGTCACTCAGGGTCAACCCACGCGAGGGTTCATCAGCCATGTTACTCTTGGAGGGTATATAAGAAAGCCGGAGCTGGAAATTATGTTTCTGGGAAAGTGTAAACAAAGTTTTTATATAACTATTCAATGTTGGGTCTCTCCCACCCTCATTCTCCCATGCCTGGACCACAGCCTGATGGTCCACTAGGGCATCCACCCGTGTATTCCTAACATGATCCAAAATACACTGCAAGGTCTTTATGAGAGCCTCTGCTTCTTTCAAGTGAATAGGCCGAGAGTCATCTCCAGGCCAGTAATCCCGCATAGTGCCAACAGGAGTCACCCCAGCCCATGCAAACCCTGATGAATCAGTTACAATTTGGAGAGGGATGTGTGTCTCACGTTGCCATGGTAGCCACTCGGCACACGTGTCGATAAATTCCCAATGGCAGATCTCAGCTTTCAATTCTGGGGTCAACACAGCCATTCTACTGTTGCGGTGGGCTAACGACACAGCTGGGGCCATGGACCGAGTATACAACCTGCCACCAGGGACACACATAGCAAAGAAAGTACACTTGCCCATGTATCTTTGTAGAGTCTTCAATGTAACCTGCTTTCTGGCCAAAATATATTCCCGCAAAACAGCAAATTTTTCCCTTTTGGCTATGGGTATGGAAAAACTCTGAGCATTGGAGTCTACTACTAAACCAAGGTATAAAATCTGTTGTTTTGGCTCTAAACAACTCTTACTTAAGGTGTAACCAAGAGCAGTGAGTACAGCACAGGTAAGGGCCATGGCCCACCTACGTTTATCCTCTTCATTGAGAGAGACGCCAGTACTGATGGAGCCCACATACCTATCATCTATATACTGGAGTGTACGTACCCCCTTTGACCTCAGAAATGAGGTCACTTGTCTCCCAACTGTGTCATAGACAAACGGACTAGCCTTCCAGCCAAAAGGAAGGGTCCTATACCGTAAGTAGTAACCACCAAAGTGCAGGCCAAAATAATCCCGGGAGTCTGGATGTAGCACCAGTCCATCATAGGCAGACTTTTCATCGCAAGTGGACATGAAGCTACCAGGGGGACATATAGGTGGAATATCAGGTAGTGTATCTAATTTGAAAGGGTTATCTGTAATCCACAAATTGAGGTACCTCTCATCATGGCACAGGCGAGGCTTAGTGGGCTCAATACAGATACCCATCACAACTTTAGGAGGCTCAACCTCACCTACTTTCCCTACCACTTCAATAGAACCATTTTTAATCCTTTCCTCCAATGTTCGGGCGATAAATGCAGCATGCCTGCGCCCAGAAGAACAGTTAGGGAAGATTCTGTGGGGGGGACTGTCACAATCATACGATCGCCCTTTGAAGTTCCCTTTGAAATGCCTGAAAAAATGTTCCACTCTTACCCCCTCTCTGAGCCACATCAGCACCATAGCAGATGACCCCTGCTCTAACTGTCCCAATAAAAACTCCCAATTCGATAACTGAGAGTGCAGTTGGCCGGCCACAAAGTGAGTAGGGTCTCGAAATAATTGCTGTTCCACAGGTAAAAATTGTGAATTCCACTGCATAATGTTTTGTAATTGCATGGCATCAACCTGATGGGTAGAAGGATCGTGAGGGGACCCCCGCCAGGTCACCCAGCCGGGATGCAGTCTACAGTCCTCCGCCTAGAACATAGGGCAGAAACCTGCTGCGAGTTCCCACTGAGGGATGAGCACATCCATGTGTGTCCAGCCCTGGAAAATAAGAAAATGGCCACATAACGGAAAACAGCAGACGGACCCGGCCACATGACCTCGCGGAGGTCACCCCAATCCTATCCACCCAGCGTGAGCTGTAACAAGCCCACTAGGAGATAAGGTCCCCTTTGGGTGTCTAGAGCTGAGATAACCTGAAAACTAAACACAGGTACCAGAAATGCAAAATGTTCGAATGCCAGTATATTTGTAAACATTTAGATAGCATGGCAAAGTGACATGGAAGCCTGGCAGTATTGTAAGGAACAAAGGTGAAAACAATGTCCTATAAGTACAACAACGAGATACATGGCAAGGAAATGCACATGACATATTAAGACAACATAATTATAAACATAGGCCTAGATGCTATAAGTTTAATTGGGCCACATAATGTGAGAGAACTTGAATCAAAGCACGTATATGGTAGTATAATCTAAATGACACCAGATGAAAGCAAGTAAATTGACACATGGAACAGTCTTTACACATGTGACATAGCACAACATGTACCTGAAACAAATGTTGGTAAGCCTACCGGATATTACTCTTTCTTCCCCACACCTTGTAATTTTGGGCAAGAACCAATGAAGTGGCCCACTGCCTTGCAGTAGTAACACTATTTTTCAGTTGATCTACCCCTACCCCTCCCACGGTAGCCCCCCCTAAAACCAGGGTGACTATCCATACCCATTGGGTGCATGCCAGGATACATAGGGTAAGGGAAAGGAGCATACCCTGGCCAGCTGACACCCATCCCCATAGGTGGGCGTGGAACAGCCACAGGTGACGCCCCCGGCCCGGGGGGACACACTGTCCGCTGTTGTTGCCGACCCAAGCTCCTTCCATTTACGCTGAACTTTCTTCCAACCCTCCACAGCACTGTGGACTTTATTCGCAACCTCTGACCCAACAAGCTTAATTACAAGGGACCTTAAGTCGCCCTCCTTCTCCATATCCCTGCAGACTTTTAGGCACAGTTTATAGTGGTCAGCCTGCTGGTGGGTCAACCTCTGGGCCGTGTCTGACAGGTGCTCCAGTGCTGCCAGGAGCACAGCAGTCTCCACATGTGGCTTTGCTGCCAAGGTTCGCACCTGGGCCAATGCTGTATCCACCGAGCCACTGTTCGCCTCTTGTCTGAGCTTCTTTACCTCCTGCTCCAGTAAGGACAGCCTGGACGCCTCCTGGCCCATCCGAGGGGGGTCGTCTGATGTGGACGGACAAGGTTGTTCCTCACAGTCACTGGTCACAGTAGCAGGGGCCGCCCTCTTGATACCTTTTGTGTGCCTCGGGTTTCTGGCATCCCCAGGCTGCAGAGGCGTTCCTTCCGGGGCTCCTGATGTATTTGCCTGTAGCACTGCAGCATGCAGTGCAAGCAGGCAGCCCTGCCTATCAGACGGGAGGCCGGCAGCCTCTAACACCACACTGGCATCATAGCCTGTAAGTTTGGCAAACTCCCCTCGGAGTTCCGGCTCTGAATAACTGGTGATGGGATACTTGCTTGACACACTGGCCAAGTCTTGTTCCCCGGGCCGGTTGGTCTGTATAGCCAGAGGTTTAAGCCTTAAAATTAAAGGGAACACGTCTTTCCCCTTTAAAGTGTGCCCCTGTTTCAGACATACTTTAGGCTGGTATGTGGCTTGTTCCGATGCCATAGCAGAAGATGTAAACGTGCAACACTGCAAAGAGTACGGTACTAGTCCTTGACCAAGTACAAATGCGCAACTGAAACCTTGCTGTGAATGTTACTCATTTTAATACAACAATTGAACCCACCCGCCCCCCTCCAAAAAATCAAGGGGGACATGTAAAGAGCCACACAAGACCGATCATAATCCAAAGTCAACAGCCTAACATAATATATTGTCCAAGTCTGACAGAAGGAGCAAGTGTAAGGGTACCAATCACAATTATTACAGATATGCATGAACAGAAATGAAAATAACCAATGTCAGAAAATCTCAGGGACGTGCAAGTAAGAATGTAAAGAAAAACATAAAAGGGAAGTTCAATGCCAAAGTTCTAGACAACAAAGAAATATGGTAATAAGCAGCTCTAAAATCAACAGGCAAAGTATCAAAAATACATTGATGTGTGCCGAGATACACGGACAATGTCACCTCTGGCCTACGCCGTCAACAGATATCCACAACAGCAATGACAAGCGTACTAGAATCCATTGATCAGTCTTAGGGCCTCCGTTACTGAAAGACAAGGAACTGTGTGGACAGAACCTTGAGGCCCTGACCTCACACCCACCATCGGGGGGGGGGGGGGGAACAGGTCGCCCAAGAGTTGACATCATGAACTAAAATAACAAAGACGGCGCTACATACACAAGAGAAACAAAACTGCCATTACACACATAAGTACAAACAGATATATCAAACTTGAGACCTGTTGCCTATAGAGCAACAGGCACATACGCATCCCCGTCTCAAGCAAAAAAAACCCCAAGCAGCTCTCTGTCCTGGCTATCCTGCCCAAACAATAAAAACATGTTACTTTTTCCGTATTCTTGGGGTAATAAAATTATGATTATTCAAACATGTAAACAATTGGAAGCTTGCCAGTATCATGAAAAGTATGTGGGAAAATATATAAACACCAGGGACATAATTATATATACATACACACACACCAGGCCCTGCAGTCCCAACTATACACATAGACCTACAACCCAGTGTTATACTTAGTGGCTCATGAAAATACAGCAAACACAAAATCAGGGGTTGAAACCTGCAAGTATAGGAACCCCAAGGTCAATCAGTATGCCAATTGCTGTTTAATCACCACAGAGATCGCACTGAGAAAATCTTTATTCATGTAGCAACTCATGTCTTCACAAAGAGCAACCATAGCTATGATACAACCAACCATAGCAGTGATCACACAAGCTGGAGGCTTGTATGCATACACGTATACCGGTGCCATACCAAATGTATAGCAGCCTCTTGTGAGGACCACCCAGATCCAATTACTGTTAACCCACATACGCCCGCCTGCAACTCTCCAGTCCTGCCCAAGCACCAAGCTGGGACAAAATATGCCTCCTGACAGCAAAGGCAGCTGACCATCGCAACTCCCTTTCCCTGACCAGGACATACATGCCAGACCACAAGGGCAGTTAACCACTGTGTAACTCCCTTGACCTGAACTGGTCCCACAAGCCTGATAGCAAGAGCCGTTGACCACCGCAACCCTCTTTCCCCGACCAGGACATACAAGCCAGCCCACAAGGGCAGTTAACCACCGTAACTCCCTTGACCTGAACTGGTCCCACAAGCCTGACAGCAAGAGCAGTTGACCACCGCAACTCTCTTTCCCTGACAGGTACCACAAGCCTGACAGCAAGAGCAGTTGACCACCGCAACTCTCTTTCCCTGACAGGTACCACAAGCCTGACAGCAAGGGCAGTTGACCACCACAACTCCCTTTCCCTGACAGGTACCACAATCCCATCACCCAATCCAATAGTAGGGGCGAAGACCCATACAATCATGGTCAACCCCCATCGCTATTGAGAGGCATGATGTCTGTTAGAAATAAGTGCAGACATATGTGACAGCCAGAGGCAAAGTACGTCTTGCCAGCCTCCTGTCATCTTCCAAACTGTGCTTCTTATCAGGGTGTCATGTGACTCGTGTCATTCACTTAGGATATGTGAGTGACCTGTTGTGGCTGACATCTGAACTTTCTGATATGATGGACTTTGTGTTGGCACTGTGCAAGCATATGATACACATATCCTTGACTCTGTGAACTGGCTCCTTCCCCCACACCCTTCTTGCTGAGTGGTGCTTTAAAATGATTAGGTGGCATTTGCTGGTGCTTTTTTGTTTGTAGTGATTTGAAAATTGTGCAGCTGGACTTCTCCAATTGCTTTCTGTTTGGTAGTTACTATATATATGTGTGTCACCTCTTTCCAAGGGACTAAAAAAAACATATATTCTTTTGTAGTCCAATCTGTGTAACTGTGCATGTACTGTACTGCAGGCATGAGCAAAGGTTATGGTGACTTTTTCAGGTCTCTGTGATACCAGATGACCTGGATGTTATTGCAGAAGAAGTCTCAAGTTTCTCCCAGAAGTACACCCATGTCATCACAGCAGGAGGCATTGGACCCACCCATGATGATCTGACATTTGAAGGTTTGTTCAGTTGTGCACTGGTGAAGAGTAAAAAGGAATGGATAGAAAAACAACTTGAAACAGAAAGGCATTTGAAGACAGTGATGAACTGGAATGGAGACAATTAAGGACCTAATATTGTGTGGGTTAAGGAGGCAGAGTCCTAGCTAGAAACCAGAAAGCTTGGTACAGATTGCTTTGAAGCATATGGATTGGGGCTAGAATGGGGCAGAAAATATGCAGATTCAGAATTTAAAAAAAAAAAAAAAAAGAAAGAAAGAAAGAAAAAAAAGAAAAAGTGGTCTGATGCAGTAACTTGACATTAGGCTCACAGTCTTGTACATTGAAACTCTATTCACATTCAGCTGAGAAATATTTTCTAATATAGGACCCATTCTGGCTTTTGTAATAAATTATCTTGCTCATCATTCTTATTAAACTATTTATTAAATGCCGTTCCCCAAAAATTTGTCTTCAATCTTGTCAGGGAAGAGAAAGATAATTTATTAATTTTAAGGAAAACATAGTTATAGTCATGACTGGCTGAAAGTGAATTAAGTACAGCTTAAGTTGAAAATCAAAGCAACTCATTTGATGAAAAATCAGTATAGACCCATTTCAGTGTTGCTTGCAGTGTCTAAAATTTTTGAAAGAGTTTTGTACAGCCAAATTTATCAGTGTTTCAAATATCATAATTGGTTGTTTGATGGCAGTATGGTTTCTGTAGAAACCATTCTACTGAACTGGTTGCCATGGAATTCATTGATAGACTTATTTTATATATTGATAGAGGACAAGTTCCAATTACTGTATTAATGAACCTTTCTAAGGCATTTGATACTTTGTATCACAGCATTTGTTTGGATAAATTAAGATGTCAATGGGATTGCCAGTATTTGATTGGAATTACCCAATGCCAATCAAAATGATTGCTTATTGCTAATTCACTGGTGAACATGGAGTAATAACAAATTTCTCATATTGCCTAGATCTAATATAATTTCTGGCGCAGTTAACATAATGCATTTTTCTAAATTACCCAAAATGTTTAGATCCAAATGCATTTGAAATTGAATGTTTCACCCAGTTTTTTGTATATAAACCGTAAGTAGCTGTTTCACCAATTTTTTAGAATTTCAGATCCATTCATTCACGATTTTGATGAAATATGACAGTATGAATTATGCCACGCTCAGCCTGTACACTCACTGGGTCTGGTGATCAGTAATTAATGTAATAACCCAGACCTAAATATTGTGCTTGCCAGATGTCAAAACACTTGAAAATTGTTATCCAATGGTTTTCACTGTGGAGTGGCCATGCAGTTCAAATGCCATTCAAATGTCTACACAATACACAGTGCTACTGCACTTGCATGGTGGTATGTTAAAGTCTCAGTGTTGTGCTTCCATTCTGTGGACACATCCTTTCCCATCATACCTTACTATGTCTAATATTAGAACATTATAAGTATATGCTGTTTTCTGAGACAATTACAGTAGTAAATTTCACAAAAATTCTAGTATTGGCATGATGCAGCTCTGGGCAAAATGTTGGCTTTTTTGGTTATCTACCTTCAAAGATCTGATCCCAATCGTGGGTATATAATTGAGACTTGGCTGCATTGTGGTATACTTTCAAGTCCTTGACAGTTTGACATGGCTTTCAGCTAATAAAATTTATGGTATTGGCAGACCACTACTATGTGGGAGCACCTGCTGGGATACGTATATTAGTTTAGTATTTTCCATGTTATTTATGTGGCCCTTGTTGAAGACCACAATATAATGCTGTCAAGGACAGTCTTTCAGAATAGGCTTTAATAATGCTACATGAATCAGCTGACAATGAAAGCAGAACAGCTGCCTGTATGTGTAGAGTAGAACCTCCTGTGAAATACCATCCTTGACTTTCAGCAAATTGTGGTCTCTTAAAACAGATGGTTTGTCACAAGAGGCATGAATGATGTTGAGAGGATTTGTACTTTACGAAATACGGGCTTAGAATTATTCTGAATAGATGGTGTATAAGGTGCAGTACTGTGCTATGGGAGTGGTCTGATGAGACAGGGCATGTGCCTCAGGAATGAAAAATGATCAGCAGGCATCTGTAGGTGTTATATATGCACCTGAAAGAGGGAGACAGGTTGAGAGCGTAACAGAAATTGTACGGTGAGAATGTGTATTGTGTTAGAGGACTTTTGTAATATACATACATGTGTTAGGTTTGAAATATTTGTCTGTGTTGTAGTAATTTTAATTTGGTCAAGCTAGAGTAGCTTTCAAGTTTATAAGTCAATATTATGGCAAAAGTATTAAGGACACATTACAACACCATAAGTCACTTAAGCTGGTCTCCATGCACATTAGGTGCTTTGCAAGAGCTCCCATAAATTTTCTATGGGTCCAGTGCCAATCCATGCTGCTACAGAGATGGCCCTGTGGCGTGGCACAGCACCCCTGGTGGTGTTAGTAGTGCATACTAGCGAGCATGCACAAACCAGTTTCCTACTATGGCATCCATCTTTGGTGGACACACATTGTTGGAAGCTTCCACTTTTCTCTTAACTTTTTGGTACTTTTTGGGTTCTTCATTCATCCTGAGGTAGTTGATAGGTTCCCGGGAACTGGTCCTGTCTTCGACTCAGTTTGTTCAGGGTTTTGAATGTTGGTTAGATCCATAAACTTGGATGTGGAGTTGGACATCAGTTGGGATGCCAACCACTATAGGATGGCATATTGGGATGACCAGCCTGCATGCCGCTCCTGGATACATAGGAGTAATGTGTTCTGCGTGGAGGAGAGTCCATGTGACGTGTGTTGACGATGGACTCCTTATCAGTGGCAGAAGGTCTGTATGGCAGACGTGAGGTCTGGCAGATGAAGGCTCCAAAGTGCAAAGGGACATTGTGGGCAAGAATGCAGTGTTCCTCGACAGGGGTAATTGGAGGTATGCTTCATGGCACGTGCTGCAGATGCAACCATTCAGGCACCTGCCAGTTTGCCTGGGGGTCAGTGTCAGGTGCAACCTGGTCCTCAAATCAAGTCCCTACTGGTGGGGCGACCAGTTTGACCAAGCAGGTTCATGCTGATCCTTGATTTGAGGCTAAGCCTTGAATTTAGGCCCCTGATCCTCAATTTAAGGATCAACTTTGAATCAAGGGTCAGCCTCAAATCAAGGCCAATATTAGGAAGGAGCTGCCATCCATGGACAGTAAGTGGACTGTGGTTGAGCCGTCCTGTTCGTGGGACCCCTCCACAGTCACTTTTGCTCAAGTGAGCAGGTCTGTGGAGAAAGGCTCCTCCCATTCTGTCTGCCCTATGGCTGGGGGCTCAGCGATCTTCCCCCCACCCGAACGGAGACTGATCAGGCGGTTGATATTTCATCCCTTGGAGACGTCGCCCTGAGGGTTACCTATGCCGATGTGGCGGCAGGCTGGGGTGCTTCGGCACTTGAGTCTACCCCTACAGATGCTAAGGGTCTTGCATCTTTGGCGACAAAGGGGCCAGTGCAAGAGGTTGCCTCAGTTGTTGCTCCCCCGCCCCTAGGCTTATTTGCCTAGTGCCTGCCGGTAGGCCAGTGTCGCCTCCTCCTGCCGGGGAGCTTCTGTCGTTCATCTTGCCTGAGGAGACTCTGCGTCGGAGGAGTTGCAGTCTCAGTATGGTGCTAAGTCTGATGCCGGCTGCCAAAGCTCCCGCAGTATTTTGGCTTCAGCCAGACACTAAGGCACAGACTGAGGAGGAGCAACTCAAGGATTTGCTTTTTGGATTTGGCGACAATCTAGAGGATTGTCCCATGGCTGAGGACATCCTGGACCTTGACTGCTCAGACTTCCTGAGTGAGGACTCCAAGGCAGAAGAGGAGAGTGCTTGTTTCTCCCACCTTGTGTGGGAATGGAAAGTGGCTGAGTCTAGGCCACTTCTGGCTGCTACAGAGTGGGCAAAAGTTCTACACTTGTCGGCTTCAACAGAGGAGGTGGTAGATAGGGTGGACTGGTTTCCACTTAAGGCAGGGAAACCTGGTTCTGTGTTTTGGGCAAATGTTGATTTTATGTGGGGAAAACCTTTCTGGGGAGGCAATCTCGCAGCCCACAGCAGTGCAGCCCAGGACTGTGCCAATGTCAGTCGACGGAGTGAAGATGACACCCAAGTTAGAGGTGCCATTTTTAACTTTCGTGGCCAGGAAGTTTGCCTAACTGTGGGCTGAACTTACCTGGTCTAGCGACATACCAGAAACAGGAGCCT
Organism: Hermodice carunculata; assembly: GCA_964020975.1. Lineage (NCBI taxonomy): Eukaryota > Metazoa > Annelida > Polychaeta > Eunicida > Amphinomidae > Hermodice > Hermodice carunculata. The sequence goes on along the minus strand of OZ026612.1, from coordinate 72,903,015 downwards.
CCAGGGATGGATCATGTACAACTTCACTCCTGCGACAGTTGATGCTCCATTAATGGACTGCACCATCATGGAGTCGGAGTTCGTCATCCTACCCCTCTCATCACTTTGGTACTTTGAGCAGGATGCGCGGGTTATGACCACTGTGGGCTCCTTCCTGGACAGTGCGGGATATTCCGCCACACACCTTTTAGAGGAGGCATGTGACAACCCATGGCACTAGCCTCAACTAAACGTTTGGTGGAGACCCTGCTGGGCCTGGAGCAGTCTTGTGACCGGGCCATGGGCCGTATCGTCAGTAGAGCCATTACACTCAACAGTAATGTGAAGTTAGTGTGGTGGAATGCGCTTCTTTAGGTGGCCAACCTGCCAACTGCAGTAAGCAAAGCTGCTTACTAAGTCCCCTTGCACCCAGTTGGTCCAGGGCTGCTCAATTAGGGGTTGCTCCCCCTCCTCGAGAGGGCACACAACATGGCCAAAGAGAAGTGGCAGAAGTCTCTAGATGAGGCTTTGCTGGGGGATGGGAGCGCAACCAAGGGGGTTGGCTTCCCCCCATCAGCCTGCCGTGGCTGGGCATGGCCCCAGGCAACCACAGAAGCTGCAGTGGCGAAGGCCCAAGCCAACTAAGAAGGGCGGTCAGCCTTCAAAGTTGGTCTCTTCTGGTGCTAAGGGCAGCCAGAAGCCCTCGCCTCATCCCTAGGGACACGCGCCGATCATCTGATGCCTCTGCAGGCCCATGGGTCTGATATCCCTCTCCACCTTCTTGGCAAGGGTCAGTAGGAGCTATTGTCATTCACCCACCAATGAGATCGCATAATGGACAATGTTTTGTCAGGAATGTTGTCTGTCATGGCTACTTGCTGGAGTTTGCCGAGGGCAATCCTCCACTTTCAAGAGTTCCCTTCTCTTTTCTGCTTTGCACAAAGGCAAAATGGGAACTCTTGTGTGAGATCATGCAAAAGCTTGTGGACAAACAGGCCATTAAACAGTGTTTGATGTTGGGTCCCCGGAGTTTTACAGTTGTCTCTTTTTGGTGCCAAAAAGGGACATTGGCCACAGGTCAGTGATTGACTTGTCGCATCTAAACACGTATCTTGTAGTGCAGTACTTCAAGATGGAGACCCCAGCCACCATTATAGGGGTGATACGACAGGGCCATTGGGCAACCTTTATAGAGCTGCAAGACGTTTATTTTCATATTTCCATAGCCCTGCTGTTAAGGAAATTTCTGCGTTAAATGGTTGACGGAAGAGTGTTTCAGTTCTGTGCTCTCCTGTTCGCTGAGCACCCCTCGTCTTCCCTCGGGTCATGAGCAAGGTAGCAGCTTTTGTACACCAGCAAGAGATCTGGTTGCACATCTATCTGGATGATTGGCTCCTGCAGTCTCAGGACCACAGCCTACTTCTCCTGAACACTCAGTTCATGCTGGATCTGTGTGTGATATTAGGCTTCATTGTGAATCCCCTGAAGTCCAGTCTGACTCTGGCAAGGGAGCTCCTTTTTCTCGGGATTAAATTTTTGATAATCCCTTTCATCTGTCACTCATTACAGGAGAGGTGGAGTAGGGTTTTCTCCCTCTTGAACAGGTTCAGCCCTGTCAGCATGTCAATGGATGTGCCTTATCAGGACCCTGACGTCCATGGACTCTCAGGTTCCCCTGGGGAGGCTACAGCGTCGGCCTGTCCAGTTCAGTTTTCGAGATTGGTGGGATTGACAGTGTAGACTCGGGTCCCAGCATGTCTTGATCAGCCGTACAAGTGATTCTAACTTGGTGGTCTTGTTGCATGAACATGATACTGGGGCAGTCCCTGGTGTGCCGTTCAACGCTGAGGTCACCCTGTTTACCACCGCCTCTCTTTGGAGCTGGGGAGCACATTTGGACTCTGTGATAGCCTCAGGGGAATAGCCTCCTCTGTGGAGGCAGTGTGTCATCAGTTGGCTAGAGCTGGAGGTGATTCATCATGCCCTTGTCCAGCTTTGGTCATGGGTGGAGCACAAGCATGTCCCAGTGATGTGCAACAACCATACGGTGGTTGCCTACATCAACAAGCAGGGAGGTACCAGGTGAGGGAGGCTTTTCTCTCTGGCCAAGTCGATCTTGCTTTGGTGCCGTCAGCACTGCATCAGGGTCCAGTGTCGGCACAGTTCAGGTTGCGTGAATGTCAACACGTACTTGCTTTCGGACCGATCACAGGTGATTCAGACCAAGTGGTCTCTGAATCCCAGGGTGGTGCGGGCGATCAGGGCTCTTTGGGGCCGACTGCACATCGATCTCTTTGCCACCAGGGACAATTGCAAGATTGACACCTTTGTGTCCCCATTTCCCAGTGAATTGGTGTGGGCCATGGATTCTATGTCAATTACATGGCAGGTAATGTAGGCGTACCCCTTTCCCCCAACCCTGCTCTTGCCAAAAGTGCTATGCAAGACAGGGGAGGAGCAGTAGGAAGTCCTTCTTGTGAGCCCCTGGGGGCCCAAGGGGGAATGGTCCTTGGACCTTGTGGAGCTTACACAGGCTCTTTCTCTTCTTCCTTGACTGCTCTGACAACCAGGCTCAAACAAGTTCCACAGCAACCCACAACTTCTCAGTCTTCACATCTGGAGACTATCGCCAAGGGTATTGCATCAGCCAGCTTCTCAAAGGGAGTGGCTGAGCAGGTTGCCTGCAGGAAGCTTCCTAAGTCTTCTATAAAGATTCACATGGGAACAAGTTTGCTGTGTGGTGCTCTGCTAAGGGACTGTCATCCTGGGAGGCTTTTGTCCAGCATATTGCAGACTTTCTTTCGAGTCTGTTCAGGGGGAGGGGGGGGGGTCACTTGAAGGTTTGCACCATCGAGGGGTACAAGTCAGCCATTGTGGCTACCTTTAGGACCAGGGCGCAGAGTTTAGGGAGGGATCCCTTCCTCTGCAGACTTGTCAGCAGTTTTTACACTGATCGACTGGTGGAGTGCAATTTTGTGCTTCGCTGGGACATCTCCATGGTGCTTGGGCATTGGCCAAGCCCCCGTTGGCGACAATGTTGAGGTTCAAGCCAGATCAGGCCCTTTGACCCCTGCATGCACTCAGGATCTTTTTGAGTAGGATCGAACCTCATTGAGGGGGGAGGAAACTTCAATTTTTCGGTCTTAGGCAGACGAAGTCCGTGACTTTGTCTCCTTATGTCATCTCTGGGTGGATAAGGAAGACAATTTCCTTGGCATACCAGGTGGCGGAAAGGATGAAGAGCTCAGATGTCCTCATTCTCTCCAGGCTCATGAGACTAGAGCATTTTGTGCCTCCTGAGATGCTTTGAAAAACACGTGAGTCAGGGATATTATGGCTGCTTTAAGGTGGCGTTCACATGATACCTTTAGGTCCTTCCACCTAGGGGACCTGGTTAAGTGCAGGCTCCACTGTTGGCACTCAACTGTTTCACAACAGCCGTATCCAACCGGTCTTAAGGGCTTAGGGGGGCCCCCACCCCTTTTAGCTCAACGGAGTTGGTATAGGGGCACCGAGGGTCCAGGATGGTTGTCTGGTCTGGCTTTCAAGTGCGGAGTTTTGTGGGCTTGATATTTTTTTAGGTACCTCCCAACTCCAGTCTGATTTTATGCCAGCTTTAGTGACCTATGGTGTTGTAATGTGTCCTCAATATGCAGGTATAAACTTTTTCAACAGTAAAACTATTATTAAGAAACATTATTCACCATAGGTCACTAGAATGCCCACCCTGCCATCCCCACTTATCAGTTCTCTCCTACATAGTGTAGGAAACTGGTTTGTGCATGCTTACTTGTACGCATTACTACCGTCAGGGGTGCTGTGCCACACCACAGGGCCTAGACTGCAGTCTCTGCGGCAGCATGGATCAGAACTGGACCCACGGATAATTTATGCAGACTCTGGCAAAACACCTAAAGTGCATGGAGACCAGCTTAATTGACCAATGATGAGTAATGTTTCTTAAAAATAGTTTTACACTTGAAAAACTTTTTCCTGAAAGTGTCATTGGGAAACATGGATGACGTGCTTAAAGTGGTCACTGGCCTACTGTTAAAGTTAACCGTCAAAGTGCTCATTTCAAGACTGAGTCAAAAGCTGGCATTGTGCTGGGACAAGAGGGCCCTTCCCATGAGGAATTTGAAGGTGGAATCATTATGGTAATTCAGACACATGTAACCATTGTCATGACTGGCATGCAAATGGTTAAAGCTTGCTTCTGTATTCAATCCTGATGTACAATTGTTGGCAACTTCTAAGATGCTGCTATGAGAGGATTGAGAAACACATGAACATTGAGGCCAGGGTGCAAAAAGTCCTATGATCCTATTGTCCGGGACAAGTGAAATCCTTTTGCGGACAAGGGACTTTCAAATTTTTCACTTGTCCTATGAGGGCTGGCTGAAAAGTTCTGAGCCTATAGTCTATCAACCTTGCTCTACGGAAACACATTTTGTGAATATTACAACAATTGATTATTACTTGCCGACATATCTAATGTATAACCTTTTCTCATCAATATACCGTACTTTTGAGGCATATGTGGTAGCTATATGCACTTTGTATTTCTTTTCAGCTGCATTTTGGGCCATTTCTGCGGTCGCAAGCAAAACTTAGCGCAATCCATATCATCCAAGAAATGATAAGTGCGCGTGCGCACGTGATTAACAGGTCCTTCTAACCTGCCGGCACCGCTCGCGAGTAGACCGCAAAAACGCTAAAATTGCTGGTTACAGAAATAAATACAAACCACACTGCAAACAAATTTCCTTCAAGAGTAGGGTAAACTGCTCGTATTTGGTTATGTATGAAATACGTGGTCATTTTTCTCGCTATTTACGAAATATTCGAGAAATCCCCTTCCGTAACTCAGGGTTGACAGACTATAGCTGTGGAAGACCCATACAAAGTTGATGGTTTTCATTTACTTCTCTACATAGTCCCCATCCAGGTTTACACACTTTTGCCAGTGATGCTGCAAGGCCTGAATGCCAGTCAAAAAGAAATTTTCTTCAACCACCCTAAAAAAGTCATTCACAGCAGAAATGACATCATCATTACTAGAAAAATGGCAACCAGCTAGTTCCTTTTTCATTTTGGGCAACAGGTGGAAGTCTGATGGGACTTAATCAGGTGAATATTGGGGAATGGTCAACGAGTTTGAAGCCACAATCAATGGATCGCTGACATGGCAACCACCGATTTGTGAACAGGGGCATTGTCTTGGTGGAACAGGAATCCTTAAGTGAGCATTCCCTGTTGCTTAGCTTCGATAGCTTCACGCAACTGTCTCAGTAGGTCAGCATACCTTCCATGGATAGTCTGGCCTTTTCCAAGATAGTCAATCAGCAGAACACCCTTGAAATCACAAAAGACTGAAGCCATCACCTCTCCAGCAGAAGGAACTGACTTGGCTTTCTTTTTTTTTTGTTTTTGTTTTTTGTGGGGGGGGGGGGGGGGGGGAGGGTTGATCCTGGATGCTTCCATTGCTTAGACTGAATTTTGGTTTCTGGTTCAAATTGATGAATCCAGGTCTCATCCATGGTTGCAAATTGGGCCAAAAAATCATTGGGATCTGCTTCAAAACAGCACAAATTATCCTTGGACTCCAAGAATCTGGCACATTTCTGATCTGCTGTCAAGAGCTTTGTCCCCCATCTTTCAGAAACTTTTGGCATTCAAAGCTCCATTGTGATAATATACTCAACCCTCTCATGAGAGTTGCCCGCAACACTGGCAACATGTTGAGTGGTCAATTGTTGATCAGCCGTCACCGTGTCATGCACCCGGCTAATGTTTTCAGGTAGGTTGCTGTTGAAGGCCTTCCTGGACGCGCGTCATGGTTAAGGCTCTCTCTCTCCCGTGCTTGAATTCCACAGCCCACTTCTTGACAGTGGAAAAGGAAGGGTCATCATCCCCTAAAGTGGGGACCATGTCAGCATGTATTTGTGTTGGAGTTAGCCCTTTCAGCTGCAGGTACTTGATGACTGCCCTATAGCCAGTTTTGTCCATTTCTGGTGATTTCAATGGATAGGTTCACAAGATGGTCTGATACGAAAACACTAATCACACTAGAGTTGCAGTTCCTATGTCTATGATTCATTAAATGATTTGCACTTGTTGGTGGCTAAAGTTTGTTTCAATCTGATTGAGATATCCCACTTAGCCTTAGAACATTTCAGCCAGCCCTTGTATGGACAAGTACTTTTAATTGGCAAAATTCACAATATAATAATAATTGGGTCGACATTTTGCCCAACAAGACCATACTGGATTTGACCTCAACGTCCAGTCATTAGAGTACATCCTTACTCCCTTTGTGCAGAACGCACTAAACAGCTGCGACCAGACAGGGAGAAACACTGGATGCACCAACTGCGCTCCATACAGCCCTTCGGTCTCAAAATCATGGGAAAATGAGCTCTTTTGCCCAGCCTTATGCTAAATTGTCAAGTTCAGAGCTCATCTTCCCATAATGGTACTGCTAGAGAAACACTGTCAGTGGTATTCCTTCTTGGCTAATGCACACTAATTACACTGTGTGTGGTCACACAGTCTCAGGTCCCTAATTTAGCACTTGTTGATTAGTCAGTACCACACACATTACACCGTTCTACATATACCAACATCGGTTGTGTACAAGTAGTAGCCCAAAGTTGTATTCCTACTGCTATCCAAATGTTGGTTTGGATTACATTTCACTATGATAACCCAAATCATAGTGGAACACGGCTTCTGTGTTGTGTAATCATGTCAATTGTGTTTTATGTGAAAACGGCAAAGCGTATGGGGGGGGGGGTAATGGTTTAGCATCATTTGCCATCTTGTCCCTGAAGAGTCGATGTAATTGAAGAAACCAATTTTACTAAATCCTATAATTCTGTTATCCATTGCGGCCTTCACACGGTCTCATCTGCTTATAAAATTCACAATATGATAATTTTAAAAGTTTGTTGGCATAACAGACACATCAACTGACTGTGTGATGCAATGATTTCCATTGAAACAAGCTCTTTCAAACCAAAACTTAGGTACAGTTATCAGCATTAGGGAGGACAAGTGAAAATTTGTGTAGATTCAAAATAGTTTTTCCTGCCTTAGTATAAGGCTGAAAGGGCTGGAATGTGGTGCAAATGTTTAATGAAGCAAATTCTAAAGCCATTTAGTATCTGTAGTGATGAATATAATGTATGCATTACTCACTGTAGAAAAATTATGTCAGTATAACTATGATATTCTGTCAGAGGAGGAAAAACTTGCATTTTTTATGAGAACTAGGCTATAATGGTGATCAATATGTGATGAAACATGCCATGAACTTTGTTTATCACCCATGCTGATGACAATTATTGGGAATGTTGCAGGTTTTATTTTTCTCACGAAATCTACCACAAAGACATGCTGGCTGTTTTGTTTTTGTTTGTTTGTTTTTTTTTTAAATCTTAATAGTCACTGCATGTACATTGATATGTATGTCTGCACCATATTGACATTGTATGAGTTGATGTACAGTAAAGCTTACACACACACACACACACACACATATAGTTGACAGTGTATGTGGGTATGGTGAGCCTTGTATGCACCACTGCTGATTTTTGCTCTGCATTATGAATGGCCAGACTAATACACAGGGTTTTGGCAAATGTGGCCACACGCATAGTAGCTTGTTTCAAAGGCGAATAGTTGCGCTTAACAATGATGCACTTTATTCCGTAATTTACATTAAAATGACCTTGTTTCTATTTGACTTTTCAAACGCAATTAAGCAGTCTTAACAAGGAAGGAGCATGCTTCTTGTGCAGATAGAAACCAAAACCCCACATATTATGGTTTCGCGTTATGAATTTAATGCAGAAATGTAGCTGGGCTGAATCACATGTATAATACAAAGAAAACTTTGAATGCTGGATAACTGAACTCAGATGAACTTAATTCACTTCTCAACAGATGGGAATGAACCATGTATGTATTTTACAATAACAAGAGCAGAGAATCAGATGCAGTATTTATTCTGAGTGAAAAAGAAATGTCATTGATCATTTCTAAATACATGTATGCTGCAACCTAAATAAAACTTATTTTGATATTTCCTGATCATTGATCGTGGCAATTTTGCTGTTCTTCTTTCTCAAAATTCTGTAAACCTTTTCCTGGTGAGAATAAGATTGAGTTAGTGTCATTCAAACTGTACCCAATCCATGACAAGGAAAGCTATTGACCTGGAACATACCTCATCGTTGCTATTACCTGTAGCTATCAGCAAAATTTTTATCTATTAATGTTAAAAAAAGAAAAAAGGAATGAAGCAGATGACAAATACATCTGGATGTTTTTTTAGGAATTTGAGTGGGGAAAATGTTGTGTACTAACATAAAAAAAAAACATGAAAGCAGATGACAATTCACATCTGGGTACTTTTGAATGATCTGAGCTGGAAGAGTTGATACAGCATTGGATATGATGATGATGTGACCTACATGCCAATCAGCAGTGGCAATCGCACATTACACAGTTCTTTCTGGTTGATGATCTTCTGGGGAAAAAGGTATAAAGGTAAAGAAGAGAATTGTGGGAAAAATCAGGATTGAAATCTTGAGCAAGCACATGTGACATCAGTAACCTGCAGTGTACATTATGCAGTGGTACGTGCTGTTTAAGGCCATGCCTACTGCCTGGAAAGTGGTCTGACACTGTAGGTGGTCCTCAAATACAGGTAAATAAAAAAGTGTAATCAAGTGCTTTAAAGAGAGGTCAGACATGGCAATCCTGGGAGAAGGTCTTTATAACAGCTACCATTGTAGTACACACATGTATGAGTAATAATGTAACAACACGCTCAGTCATTTGCATGTGAGTGAAGCCTTTCCCCATTGAAACAAGACTGATTCAGCAGCTTTCATTGCTGCCCAATCCATACCAAGGAAAGCTGTTGACCCTGGGCATGTTATCATGATAAGTCTCATCTACAGTTTGAATTTCTGATTCAAGTTGTGTGTCATTACTGTTGAAATTAGTCAAACACATTGAAGCAGACAACATTTGACCACCAGCCAGTGTTTGGCGGGTGTTAGAGTACAGGGTTAAAGATTCAATACACAGTTTGGCCAGCTGAGAAAATAACAACTGTATTGCACCTGCTGAACTTTTTTTGTTGTTTTTTCTCCATTGACAGGAGTTGCCAAGGCATTTGGCGAGGGTGTACATGCACACCCCAAATTGGTGGAAATCTGCAAAAAGTTCTTTGGCACTGATGATCTGAAGTCACCGAAGCTCAAGTTGGCCTTTGTGAGTCATTTCATTTATTGCATGTAGTTGGTGGAGAAGCTGGATTGTTATTGCATACCCAGTATTGAACAATGTAGTGGACCACAGGCGTATGAAAATATTCCGAGTGCGAGAGCACCGATGCTGCTTGTGTAGTAATACCACAAGGCCAGTATCCCACGACCAACGTTACTCATACCACTCCGTATACATGTGAATAAAGTGCATATTCCTCACTTGAATATGGTAAAACCATACATGTATGTGTTCCTTATCTGTTATTCCCCATGTTGAATAAAGTTTCAGTGCGTTTCCAAGCGTACGGTGCACAACACACTTACATTACTGTCGCTGACACCCTGTTTCGTCCACATACCTTCGTTATTTATCTTCCGGTTTGCATGCCCGGGAAGAGTGCAAATGGCAACGTAATAGCTGGTGTGCCGATGCAACCGCAATAAAGGCGTTCCACCTGATAACCAACCTGAACAACTTTGTGAAGCCACCACTGGTATAAAGAGCGAAGTGCGGTTGCATCGGCGCACCAGCTATTACGTTGCCATTTTCACTGTATCCGTTCATGCAAACCGGAAGATAAATAACGAAGGTATGTGGACGAAACAGGGTGTCAGCGACAGTAATGTAAGTGTGTTGTGCACCGTACGCTTGGAAACGCACTGAAACTTTATTCAACATGGGGAATAACAGATAAGGAACACATACATGTATGGTTTTACCATATTCAAGTGAGGAATATGCACTTTATTCACATGTATACGGAGTGGTATGAGTAACGTTGGTCGTGGGATACTGGCCTTGTGGTATTACTACACAAGCAGCATCGGTGCTCTCGCACTCGGAATATTTTCATACGCCTGTGTAGTGGACAGACACAGTTGTTCCATGCTTGGGGGTTATAGTAAAGATCAAAGGTCATGGAAAAAAAATAGATCTGAAGATTTTTTTATGAAAGTATTGACCCTCAGAATCTTATCACTATATCTTAAAGGGTAGGTTGGTCATATCTTTTTCTGTTGTCTCCCACAAAGAGCATAGATGTAAACAGCTGTGAGACAGATACTGAGTTCTCAGTCTCAGATATAGGCCTACAGGCCCGTTCCCTTTATGAATATGGTATTCATCCTAATAGTAGCATGCCATGCCAATGTAAAGATTTGCCAGATCTTGCAGTGTTTTCACAGGACTATGGAATGAGTACTTCTCGATTGAAGGTTTTGAAGGCTGTACAGTTCATTTAGGTGTAAGATAAACATTAACATACTGCAGTGACATTTTTCATTTGAATGTATCATCTTTGCTAAATTACAGGAAAAATGTTGATTTTAAATCTAGACCACTTGGATTGAAAGTGAGGGGTATGCTTCTATTAGGGCATGTGCTACTATTAGGATGAATAGGGTATGTGTGTATAAAGTTGCATGTGTAAACGCCACCAAATTAAAAGGAGTGCAGAAATGTGTAGAACTAGAGTACATGTATCAAGTACTAGGTACATGTATTATTACTTTTATTACTTGCAGACTTATTTATTATCTTGGTCGTGCCTCTCTGGCTCAACAGTGTGTGGCACATTGCTTGAGAGAGTAATTAAGATAGGTATGTCACCATTTCAATTGATATTATCTGGTAAGGGCACAGATCGACCCTCCCTCACTGTGCCAGATAATAGTGACAGCTTAATTAACTCTATGTTTGTTCTTAATCACAGCAATTTTGATAACCCATATGGGTCTTTCTGTCAGCTGGCCTTGTTACTTACCAAATCATTTTAAGGCTATGTGTGTTGTATTAAATATGCACTTGGCCAGTGTCCATGGCGCGGACAGGTCGTGTTGGCGCACCAGTCAGACGAGTATTTCGGCGGCTGCCTAGGCCGCTGACTCCCTCTGGGGTACTGACATCAGTTTCAGGGAGCCAGAGTTCCATGGTGCTTACCCTTTCTTTTATATTGTAATTAAAATAAGAAATTATATCCCAATCTAGCTGTTTGTAGGTGCTTGTTGAACCCCTTAACTGCCAAGCCCAGGATAGCCAAGAGAAAACAGGGAAAAACCACATTTTGAAAATTCAGTAAAACACTTTAATTTTAACTTCCTTGAAGCCAGGAATAATATTTTTCAACATTTTGTATATTTTCAAGGCATTGTGGGCCTCTCCTGGCCATTGTGTACAAGGTTCAGTTTCTCAACTTTCTGTGTCCCTCTTACATGGTTTCTCTGACCTTATAACCTGATCAGTACTGACAACAGATCATGTGACCAATCATGAATAAAATCCACTCCAGCTAATAGCGACCAGGGTTCAAATTTAGCAGGTGCACGATGTCCCGAGGCAAGTTCAAATGCAGTCGGGCAAGTTCACTTTACAACTTTGTTTCCCATTGGGCAAGTTAAAGAAAGTTGATTCAAGATAATCAAGAGCTGACATTTTTTCTCAGTTGTTACAAAGCTAATTGTTCACTGTACAGGTAAACTACCACTGTTGCACAATTCACGGATACATGTATCAATATGACCACTGATTGGTTCTAACTGATCTTCTGTTCAGCTTCAAATACCTGTACCAAATTTTTATCAGAGATGCACTTTATAATGGACCAGGTTCTTATTGAAAACCAGCTTCCACTGATTATTTTAAAATTTCCTATACAACTTTTAATGTATTTATTTGAAGGCTGTCTCAGTGGCATCAACCCTGACGATGTTACCACGATGTCTTAAAAAATATTGACCGCAGCTTTACCAAATTTTGATCAGAGATGCATCTTATGATGGACCATGTTCCTATTTAAAACCAACTTCCTCATTGCTTTTATAAATTTTTGTATGAAATTTTAAAGTATTTATTTCAAAGCCGTCTGAGTGGGACACAAGGGGACAACATAATCATAATATCTGAACAAGGATATATTGCAGCTTCACCAAATTTTTGTCAGAGATGCACCTAATAATGGACCATGTTCCTATTGAAAACCAGCATCCTCTAGTAATTTTTAAATGCATGAAACTTTTGAAGTATTTATTTTAAGGCCATCTGAGCTGGCACACAAGTGAACAATCTTGTTACTATAATACCTCAAGAAGGATTCATCACAGCTTCATCAAATTTTTGCTGCAGTGACACGATATTATAGCACCTGTGAAGTGTCAAAAAAAAAATAAATAAATAAAAAACAGAATTAAGGCAAAAAAGATTGGGGGTGCCCAGGGTAATCTTTCTCTGAATGCTATTTTATATTTGGATGTAACTTTTATACATTTCCCCCAACATGGGGGCTCAATAAAGTATTATTAATATTGTATGGCAGGTGGTTAATCATAGTACAGGTGTTTGACCTGTATGTGTATCCATGGTACATTTTTTTCCGGATTGACAGCTTGGACATACAGTACAGTGGTCCATCCTTTGGGTGACCACCCCAATGGCAGACTCAAAAATGGTCAAGTAAAGCAGGTAGTCTATCCATGGAGGTCAGATAACGGGGAAATGATAGCACATGGAACCTTTTAAAGGCAGGGAGTTTCTCCATGAGGTCAGATAACAGGGAAATGATAGCACTTGGAACCGTTAAAAGTCACCATTAAGATCTGATAGCACTTGACACCTTTAAAAGGCAGACAGTCTCACTATAGAGTTCAGATAACATGCAAATGATAGCTTTTGGCACCTTTAAAGGGAATAAGAAATGTTACTACCACCAGGTGGCTATATAAATTGTATCTTAATTACATGCATTGGGGAGGTCAGTACACATAATCTCTTGTAACCTCAAGAAGTTGGTAGCACCTGAACCTATGGTACCCTGGCCATCAGGCCGGGCTCATAGAGATGAAAGAAAAGCTAACCATCACATGTCCATTGTAGAATGATATCACAGCTTAAGAACCCACCCAGAAAGTAAAAAGTAGCTCATTTTTTCTGCCCACTTCCTATTACCTTTAAAAGGCAGGTAGTCTCACCATGGAGGTCAGATAACAGGGAAATGATAGCACTTGGGTTCTTTTAAAGGCAGGGGGTCTCTCAATGGAGGTCAGATAACAGGGAAATGATAGCACTTGGGACCTTTAAAGGCAGGTGGTCTCTCAATGGAGGTCAGATAACAGGGAAATGATAGCACTTGGGACCTTTAAAGGCAGGTGGTCTCTCAATGGAGGTCAGATAACAGGGAAATGATAGCACTTGGGACCTTTAAAGGCAGGTGGTCTCTCAATGGAGGTCAGATAACAGGGAAATGATAGCACTTGGGACTTTTTAAAGACAGGTCGTCGCTCAGTAAAATGGCATCTCAAGGAAGGATTATTGCATGATACTTTTTTTCTTCTTCATATTTTATTAATGCAAGGTTCTTTCCCAGAGCCAATAAATCAGACTCCATCCTATTTTTGGCTCATATTATATGCTGACTTTCAACATGTGTGTGAGTGTCCACATCAATTATGTATACTCTTACATGTTTTAGCCATTTCTAGTCTTAAGCTTCAGTGTGCATATCAGCGCATGGTACAGACATGAGCACAGGCAGACAGAATGTGTATTGTATTGACTTTATTTCATTCTTTAGTAACAAATGATAGTCTTGTTAAAGTGTACGTGTTAGGTGCAGATCAGGTACAGTGATATGGTGCATGTATATTTTTAGTAAATATATACATAATATGTATGTGGACTGTTCGAGAATAGCTCCAATATTTGTTTTAGAACAAACACCATTGTGTGTGTCACTGATTGAAAAGGAAAATGAACCAGTCTGCACTAAATGCCTATCATGTATGTGATCTAAACTCCCATGTATCCGGATGCTACATTGATAGTCAGCCCATGAGGGCTTAGTAGGCCATTCTTGTAGGAGAAGGATTTATGGAGCCCCGACCCGCCACCCCCTTATTTCCTGAAAAGTGTGCTTGTAAGCAACAATGAGTCATTGTTTGTATGTTTTGATTACCCCCATTTATGCACTTTCTGCACATTAGGAACAAAAATTATGGGACTTGTCGCCATTTTAGACATGTGTTAGTACATGCACACATATACTGTATGTAATTCCAATGTGGCTTTCATCCTGTGTGTCCCATGTGTGTCTGTCTGCATTGGTATTTTCAGGAAAAAAAAGATACCATGCTACATTGAGGAAGTGCCATTTGACAGCCAGCCTGTAATGCCAGACAGTATGATTCTCCTGTGGTTGTGTTTCAGATACCTGAGTCAGCCAAACTGAATTATGGCATTAACAAAGAGACAGGGGAGAAGAATATCTACCCAGTGGTATCGATCAGGAATGTTTACATCTTCCCTGGGGTGCCGCGTTTGATGGAGCGTGCTTTTGACATGTTGGAGGTAAGACTACACTGCGTCCAGACACATGATCCCTCTGGGCTGGGCAGGTCCTGATTAATGTGAAGTGGTTCCCTGCTTTTTTATTGGACAGATGATGAATGCAGACAGCTAATCCTTTATCAATAAATGGTTTACACAGATCAAGGGATGCTGGGCTGGAAACATGACAATATTTAAACCAAGTTCATTCAGACGGTGCAGCTTTATTTGACAGACATCAAAGTTTATAGAATACAGTATCAAAGGGAAATCAGCAGGATTATTAAGAGTACAACAGGTACACATGCATCCACATCTTCCTGACATTTTAGAAACTCTTACCCTTTATATCCTCCATATGCAGTGTAGTGTTTAACCCATTCCCCATTGAATTAAGGCCGAGTCAACAGCGCCCAACCCAGGCCAAGGAAAGCTGTTGACTTGGGTCATGTTATCATGATAGGTCTCATTTACAGTTCTCATTCAAATTATTTTTTGTTGCTATTGAAGTACGTCAAAAACAGGGTTAAATTATTGTGCTCAACATCCCAAGTGGTGTAGATGACATCCGTGATGACTTGTGATCTGCCAAACAAATAATCCAAAACACGCTTTCGTTGAAAGTTTTTGAAAAATATGCCATCTGGTACATATGATTTATATTAACATTTGCATTGCTAATTTATATACAGTGTTTTGCGCCCCTGGAACTGTTTTCTTTAATTAATTTTCAGTGTGTAGTTGTGAAGACAATACATAAAGAATATCTGAAAGTTATTTGTCATATTTTTATGATTGAACACAGAATGCTTGAACAACAGATGTATGTATGTATGTATGTATGTATGTATGTATGTATGTATGTATGTATGTATGTATGTATGTATGTATGTATATACATATATACATGTATATATATACATTATATATATATATATATATATATATATATATATATATATATATATATATATATATATATATATATATATAATGATAAAGAGACAGTAATTGAATGAATGAATAAATGATTACATGGTACAATTAGCTTAATATATAGTGAAAAATAAAATAACCAAATTTCAAAATGGCAGCATGGAGATACAAAAAAGTGCCACGCAAGACTTTTGTTAAAACCAAGGAACCTAGCTAGCGAGAATGAGTGACAACTTGCAGCTTTTGCTGGGACTATTCATTGTGCATATTGTGCTGTTTGTAAACAAACTTATTTTATCATTTGTACATTTGATGTTCATATTAAGCACATTAACGAAAGCATTTCTTGTGCATGTATGCTGTGATTTGCGGTATTCATAAATACTGTCTGGGTACATTTTGATCATCACACAAGACTGGCTTTGATGGGAATAATGTCTGTACAGTAGAATATGTGTTGATGTGGAATAATGTTGCAAGAAGTAATTTTTTTGCCCAACTCAGATTGGTTATATAATCTAATTTTGTGTGAACAATTATCTTCCTTCTCACACATATAGGTTAAAGAATAATTCCACACATTTTACCCAAGTAAAGTGACAAAACAGGGCTGTCCAACTGGAGCATTGTAGCAAAATTTTGCTACAGTGCTCTTCAAAATTGTTACAAAATTTCTCAAAAATACAGTGTTTTGTATGTGAAGAGGTGAAAAAATGCTACAAGTAAAGAAAATTTTGCTACAGAGATTTTCAGCTGGACAGCACTGCAAAATTTCACAAGATGAGTACAGGAATGTTACGTCAGTGGGATTTAAAATGCATGTATACTGTAACAACCTCTAACCAGGTTGTTTGTAAATCAGTTTGTTTCTTTGCAGTGTTCATATGTGGCTTATATGTCAACAGCCTGGGACTGTGCCTGTCCAGCTACCCTTTCCGTATGACTGGCAATCAGTCTTTATCAGTGTAACTTGTTGTTTGAATAGGCTCTTGTTTCAGCAGCTAGCCATCACGCATTGTGCTGTGGGGGTGACATGTGGGTACTTCCAGCCGAATTTTCATTTGTGTTACTAATGAATGTTCTAAGTGAACATCTTTTTGTGTGTATTTATAATGTGTATTTGATGTGCCAAGATCGATGATTACATGTACTGTTATAAGCTTGTGAAAGTAAGGGGTGCTACCAGGTTAAGTTCACTGTATTTGTAATGTACTGCATGAGGGAGCCCCCCTTTGCACCCTCACCCTCTCAGGCATCTCAACAGCACTTTGATGGGGTCTTATGCAGAAATACTCCTATGTAAAACAATGCAGGAATGGGGGAGTACCTGGGGTAGATTTGCCTGAGAGACAAACCTGTTGAGTTGCTTCTACTTGGTAACTTGGTATTATCCTGCGCACCAAACCTGTACATCATGTAGAACTTGGCATTACATTAATCTGCATAATTGTGGTGCACGCATATGTAAGAATTTTAGCATAAAATACCAGATAAAAGCCAATTTATAATTAACCCCTGCCAACCCTTGTGGTAGCTTGGGCACGTGGTTCAAAATTGGGGGAAAAGTTAGCGTGCCCTGTCTCTTTGGTTCCTGCCTGGCAAACAAGTAAGTACATTTTTGGCCTGTCCCTTCAAAATTTCTTCCAAATTGCACCTATATTCTTCAAAATTCAGTGTATTATCTCAGGGAAATGATGACAGAATGACCACAGTGTGTTGAAAGTTTATATATATATTTTTTGGATAAAAAGGAGTAAACATTTGAAGCAAATTAAAACTGAAGTGTCTGGAAAAGGAATGTCTTTGTCTTCACTGCAGTAGCTGTATGCTACACTGATGTTGCATGGCCCACATTACCAATATAAAAAGTTAACCTGTCCAGAAGGTTACAATGGTGGCAGTGGTGGTGGGATATTAATATTCTATCCTGAAAAGAACCTTTTGAGGCTGTAATGTTGCTGTATTTTGGAAGTGCTTAAATGCCCACTCTTGTTTTATCCTGTGTCTGGCCTTGTGTATATGTATTTTTTTCTTTAGGTGATCATCACTTTTTTTTTCTCTCTCTCTCTTTGTGTGTGCATGGTATAGCTCATCATGTCAGATACAGATGGGGCTGCAGCAAAGGGGGAAGGCACCCATGAGCCTGCTGTAATTGATGACACACACAAAGAGAAAGAATTACCACAAAGTGATGATGCCGAGATAATTTTTAATTTTAAAAGGCAGGAAAGCCCTAAGGTCGACACTGTGCCAATGGATGACACAGTTGCAGTGACCAAGGGCAGACATGTCACAGTGCGGCCTGAAAAGTATGATGGCTCCACTGATTGGGCAGATTTTCTTGTCCATTTTGAAAGCTGTGCTGACCTCGCCGGCTGGGAAGACAGCACAAAGGCCAAGATGATGGCCATCAGCCTGAAGGGTCGGGCCTGTAAGTTCTTTGCAGGCCTACCAATGGTAGATCGCCAGAATTATACATCTTTGCTTAGGGCCTTAGAAGAGAGATTTGGTACTGGCCATTTGAAGGACCAGTTCAAGGCCCGCCTGGCTATGCGGAAGCGTCAGCCAGGTGAGAAGGCAGCCATCTTGGGGGATGATGTCCGGGAGCTAGTACGCAGGGCATACCCTCAATTCACCCTGAGCATGCAGGAGCAATTGGCACTGGATGCTTTTCAAAATGCCCTGGACACAACCTTGAAGGTCAGGTGCATTGATCGCAACTGCCAGACCATTGAGGAAGCAGTTGCCGTCGTGGAAAGATATGAGGCGCTGTTCGAGACGTCACAAAAGAGAACAGTGCGTGCAGTGGTAGGCGATCCTGACCCCCTTCAAGATCGTGTCGAGGCCATTGAGAAGGGACTGGAGAAGCTTACTGCTGCTTTGCAGCAAAATAGCCAAGGAAGTGCCTGTGAGCAGCGTGGGCGTGGCAAACCAAGGGGACGAGGCCGGGGCCGGGCTGGTACCAGCCAGAGGCGCTCCACATTAGTATGTTTTGAGTGTGAGGGGCACAGCCACTATGCCCGGGAATGTCCAACACGGGAACGCCGCTTGCGAAATACGCAGGAAAATGTGGACGCAGAACAGCTCTCGGAAAACGGCAGCCCACTGGGAGACTAGGCCCTTCACCAGTGGGAGAAAAAGGGCCGCTGAGGGGGACCTATTCGCCCCATTCTTCGATTGAAAAATCTCGCCCAGTTGTCCAGCTGGGGAGCATTGATCCATCAAGCAAAGACAGTGGTCTTTACTTGATGGGTCAGGTTAATGGGGAACCACTGAAATTTTTAGTGGACAGCGGAGCGGTGATATCACTCATTTCCAAGTCTATCTATGACCGAATACCACCAAGCCGAAGACCATCACTGCAACCTTCACCAGTGGTGGTGAGGGGTGTAGGTGGCCACACTTTGGACATTTGTGGTGAAATCAGTGTAGATATCACCTTGGGGCAGAGGGTCTACCAACAGCGGTGCCTTGTGATGGAAATGGAGGTTAGTGGAATATTAGGTACTGACTTCCTTTTCCAACACAATTGTAACATCATGTTTGGAAAACTAAAGGTCAAAATTGGAATGGAGGATTTGGATTGTTGGCTGGGAAGTGAAGACACAATGGTGTGCCGGGTTGTTGTTGAACAACCAACTGTAGTGCCCCAGGGGCACCAGTGCATCATCCCAGTTGCTATACCGAAGGGACAGCACTTGGGAGAAATAGGTCTAGTGGAGCCGTCCCCAAATTTGCTGGAACGCCAGCAATTGTTGATGGCCCGTGGTGTGGTTAACCCACGGGATGGTACGGCCGTTGTCCGAGTAATTAACTGTAGTGATGAAGACATCCAGCTTTTTCCTGGCACAACATTAGGTCAATGTTGCACCATTCAGTCCCATGACCTTGCCACTGAGGTGGCCAATGCTCCAGTTCGTTCCGTTTCTAAACAAGATGGCCCCATAGAATTGCCACCCCACTTGATGGACTTATACAACCGAAGTGGGGCATTCTTAACAGAAGAGGAGGGCAGTAAGCTTGCCAATTTGCTGTCAAGCTATGCTGGCTTGTTTGCCAAAGACGACTGTGATCTAGGACGTACAAACCTGGTCAAGCACCGCATTGACACAAGGGATCATGCGCCTATCAAACAGCCACCTAGGAGGCAGCCAATCGCCAAGCGGCATATGGAGAAGCAGGAGGTCAAACGCCTACTGAAAAATGATGTTATTGAGCCATCCAATTCTCCTTGGAGTAGTCCCCCAGTTATTGTCACCAAAAAAGATGGCACACCAAGATTCTGTGTCGATTACCGTCGCCTGAACGAGGTCACAGTAAAAGATGCTTATCCCCTCCCCAGAATCGATGAATGCCTGGACAGTTTGGCTGGTGCAAAATGGTTCTGCACGGCCGATATGGCTTCCGGCTACTTCCAGGTCGAAGTTGATCCAAGAGACCGTCCAAAGACCGCCTTCTCCACACGAGAAGGTCTGTTTCAGTTCAAAGTCATGCCATTCGGGCTGACGAATTCGCCGGCGACCTTTGAGCGTCTCATGGAAACAGTACCTCGGGGGTTAAATTGGGATGAGTGCATATTATTTTTGGATGATATAATTACATACGGACCGGATGTGGACACTTGTTTGAACCGGTTAAGGCGAATTTTTGACTGACTGAAGGGTGCAGGTCTAAAACTTAAGCCGTCAAAGTGCAACTTCTTTCAGAAAAGTGTGCAGTTTCTGGGGCACATTGTCTCCGAGGAAGGCATTCACACTGACCCAGAGAAGGTGGAGGCGATTCGGACTTGGCCGATCCCACAGACCAAAAAGCAGGTCAGAAGCTTCCTTGGTCTGTGCTCTTACTATCGGCGCTTTGTGAAAAACTTCGCACATATTGCCAAGCCCTTGCATCACCTGACCGAAGATAATGTACGCATGAAGTGGGATAGTGAATGTCACCAAGCCTTCCAAACACTGAAAGATGCACTCATCTCTGCACCCATTCTTTCATACCCAAGGGCAGATTGTAAATACATATTGGACACTGATGCCAGCGACCATGCAGTGGCCGGAATACTGTCACAGCTGCAGGATGGGCATGAAAGAGTGATTGCTTACATGAGTAAATGCATGACAAAAGAAGAACGGCGGTATTGTGTGACCCGGAAGGAGCTTCTGGCAGTAGTGAAATCCATAAAGCAGTTCCGACACTACATCTACGGACAGCCAATCCTTCTCAGAACTGACCACTCTGCCATCACGTGGATGTTCAGGATGAAGGATCCGGAGGGTCAAATGGCCCGCTGGCTGCAAAGTCTGGGGCAGTATGATCTGGAAATTGTCCACCGGCCTGGGAAGCGGCACATCAATGCTGATGCCCTGTCGAGACGGCCATGTAAGCAGTGCGGTCGGTTGTCTAACTGTGGGGTAAATGCAGGGCAACTGGAACCGGAACCTGGTACAGAGGTCTCGGTTGGCGTTGTCACCCGCAGTAAAACCCAGGCAGCGGATGAATCCCAGTTCCTATCCAACCAGGGCTGGTTGCCAGGATGGGATCCTGTCGAGCTTAGATCAGCTCAACTAGCTGATCCGGATATTGAACCAGTGATGGCCATGCTTGAGAAACATACACAAAGACCAACCTGGCAGGCAATCTCCGATCTCAGCCACAAAGCCAAGACCCTATGGAGGCAATGGGAACGTCTCAGACTAATTGGCGGCTTGCTGTACAGGCGCTGGGTCAATGCAAACACTGGAGCTGAGAAATGGCAGTTTGTTGTGCCACAAGATAATGTGCAGGAGCTGTTTTTCCACTTCCATGTTGAACGCACTGGTGGCCACTTGGGAGTGGATAAAACAGTTTCCAAAATACGCATGGGATTTTACTGGCCAGAGCTGCAGCATTCCATCCGTGTGTTGTGCAGACAGTGTGATGCCTGTGCTGCTCGTAAAACTGCTCAAAACAACCCAAGGTCTGCACTGCGCCAATATGTGGTGGGTGAGCCAATGGAACGTATGGCTGTGGATGTGCTCAGACCGTTACCTGTCTCCAACAAGGGTAACAGGTACATTGTTGTGATAGCTGACTACTTCACGAAGTGGGTTGAGGCTTTTGCAGTCCCTAACCAGGAAGCCACAACCGTGGCCAGAGTGTTAGTTGAGGAGGTGGTATGTCGCCTGGGGGCTATACGGCAGCTGCACTCAGACCAAGGCAGTAATTTTGAGTCAAAAGTCTTCCAGCAAATGTGCGATTTGCTCGGAATTGACAAGACTCGGACGACAAGCCTCCACCCACAAAGTGACGGTATGGTTGAACGATACAACCGCACCCTCAAGTGCATGCTAACAATGTATGCTGAGGCTGATCAGAAAACATGGGATGAACATCTGCCCTATGTGATGATGGCCTACCGAGCTTCCCCGCATGAGACGACAGGCTACACGCCCAACATGATGATGCTTGGGAGGGAGGTAATGCTCCCTCTTCAAGCAGTGATACCTTACCCCGAGACTGATCAACATCCTAAAAATTTAGAAGAGTGGGTTGACCAGTTGCATGAGAAACTGTGTAAAACCCACGTGCATTGCCGCCAACACACAAAAAGGCAAATGGTACATCAGAAAAGGCAGTATGACCACAGAGCTGGTAAAATAGCACTGGAGGAGGGGCAACCTGTATGGGTATATGATCCCTCTAGGAAGAAGGGAGTGTGTCCCTCTCTTACTTCACCCCGTAAAGGACCGGGCATTATTGTTGAAAAGCTAGATGACCTCCTATATAGGGTAAAGTTGTACAGGAGAAGTCCTCCTAAGGTATACCACCTGGACAGACTGTTTTGCTATGAAGGTCCCAACCCCCCTACATGGGGTAAAAAGTATGTTAAGACTAAACCCTCTACCTGCAAAGATGGTAAAGATCAACATTAGGAGCAAATATATCGGAATGACCACCTGTCATTGATAATGGGGTCATGCAGTCAGAATATATGGGCTATTATTGAATTTGATTATTGAGGGACTGATCACCCCTCAGTGGCCAGGTTCCATTATGGCACATAGGTCTTACCAAAGTGTCAGTGCCATGAGACTGATCACCTCATGACAGTGGTACTTTAAGCTGACCACATTGACTGTCTCATTCAGAGATTTTCTTACAATCTGCAGAATAATGTAGGCTACGGGTTATGCTGGGACTGGAGACATATTACCATATGTCCTGGGGGAAAGTATTAATTTATAATATTGCTTATTGAGTCATCTGACCTCAGTCATTTTTGTGTGTCTGTAATACACTTTGAGATGCAGCTGGTTGAATTGCCCCTCAATGAAATGAGTGTCTCATCTATGGAAGAGTTCAATGTGAACTTAGTTTTGTTGAAGTGAGTATTACATAACAACTACATTTAATGATGTTTACCTGTGCACCTTGTTTTTGAAATAGAAGCGATGGAAACAAGGATGCTTCCCAAAATATACAATGGCCTCCCCTAGAGGGGGGCGGGGCACCAGTAACATGAAAACAATTCGTGTCAAAATTATAGGTAGGTAATTACTTACTGGTGCAATTGTAAGTGAATTGCTTTTTCAAGTCTGAAATGTGGAGGAGAACCAAGGAAACATACACCCATGAAGTATATTTATCATTGTTGATGATAAAATGGCAGTTAATTGCCTTATGTTAATGTGACAAATTTCATAGAGCACCAGGAAAATTTAACAGGGGTGAAATGGATCTCCTCCCACTGGCAGTGGAGCTATGACATTGTTGGCTCCCCTATCCTGCAATGCCCTTATCTCCACCCTCCAGTTTTGTAAATTCTCAATGTTTGTTGGCTAGGGGATGGAAGTACCCACACAGCTAAATGCGACCTGTTACATGTATTTTTATTTAAAGTAGAGACAATGTAGTTTCTGGCTGGATACATTGTGATGGATAATGTATGCTGGACAATGTGTTGTGCATCTAACATGTTTGTTTGTGTATATGAACTGCCTTTTATATGTTTCTGATTTTCACTTGACAATTGCTGTTGTAAGTGATTGTTCATAATTTGTGTCCAAACATTCATTTAATTATGTCTGATAGGACATAGTTGTACTTTGCATATTCGTGATGAATATTTTTGTGTATTGCTAAAACCTAATGGTTGCTCTCAGTGTTGAAGTACAGGTATAACACATTGCATATGTGCTCAACACGTCATGATTTGACATGTACCGGTATAGGACATTTCTTTCTATAGTCATGCTACTGTAATTTCTTGTTTATGTATGTGTATTGCAGCTATACATGTATACTTGTTCTGATGTATTTTGTAAGTTGTTGCAGGGTGTGATTCCACGTGTTGCCTTCCCAGTGTCTTTCCTGATCCACCATGCCAACCTTTCATCCTGTTTATGATTCGCATCCTGTGACCATCTGCACATGAAAGATATGAGAGATCTGTGCTGGAGATTGAACAATCCGGAAACATTTTGAGCTATTCCCAGTGAGAAGCTGCCTATCAATGATGTGAACTGATTCAGCAGTAATCACTGCAACTGAGGATGAACATGTGTTAGCAAATACATGGACTGACAGAAAAATAGGCAGCAGGACAATGGGACATTGCAATGGACAGTCCAGGTAGAGAGCCATCTCTGTAGGCAGGGAAGTGGGCTCTCTACAGTAGCTGGATATTACAACTTTGCATGCAATACATAAGCAACATACCCGTATGTCAGTCTGAACATTATTTGGGGACATTGACCTTCTGTTAACTACATGCTGACAGAAGTGTGGCAAGCCACGGACATGCTATGCAGCCAGTGCCTCGATTTTGCCTGGGAAACATGATTTTACTACTTCTGAAGTGCCATGGAGACTGGTGTTGAATCGTTTTCACTGGTTCATATTGTTATGTATTGCATAAATAACCTTAAGAGACAATCAGACACTTGTGCTGTACCTGCCCCACAAGTGCTGTGGACTCATGACAAAGCAGAAAAGAAGAATGACCAGACCACCATACAGGGGAGCCATCCTCGTGACAGGTGCCCACGGTCTGCAGCCTACAGGTGGCATGGCAGGGCTGGGATCTGCACTGGGATGGTGGACATGGTAACTGCATCCTCTGAATGGCCAGTTTTGGCCACGGTAACTCTTAAGGGAAAGTAACTCTTAACTTGTACAAATCTTTGTAACTAAGTGTTTAATTGTTCTTTACACTGAGTAGGACCTTCTATTTCTAATTCCTGAGGTCTACAGCTGACCCGTAAGATGAGGAAAAGAAACAAGTGTTCAGGTGGTGAGCACCGGAGGTGCTCAAGCTGAGAGGGGGGTAATGTAACAACCTCTAACCAGGTTGTTTGTAAATCAGTTTGTTTCTTTGCAGTGTTCATATGTGGCTTATATGTCAACAGCCTGGGACTGTGCCTGTCCAGCTACCCTTTCCGTATGACTGGCAATCAGTCTTTATCAGTGTAACTTGTTGTTTGAATAGGCTCTTGTTTCAGCAGCTAGCCATCACGCATTGTGCTGTGGGGGTGACATGTGGGTACTTCCAGCCGAATTTTCATTTGTGTTACTAATGAATGTTCTAAGTGAACATCTTTTTGTGTGTATTTATAATGTGTATTTGATGTGCCAAGATCGATGATTACATGTACTGTTATAAGCTTGTGAAAGTAAGGGGTGCTACCAGGTTAAGTTCACTGTATTTGTAATGTACTGCATGAGGGAGCCCCCCTTTGCACCCTCACCCTCTCAGGCATCTCAACAGCACTTTGATGGGGTCTTATGCAGAAATACTCCTATGTAAAACAATGCAGGAATGGGGGAGTACCTGGGGTAGATTTGCCTGAGAGACAAACCTGTTGAGTTGCTTCTACTTGGTAACTTGGTATTATCCTGCGCACCAAACCTGTACATCATGTAGAACTTGGCATTACATTAATCTGCATAATTGTGGTGCACGCATATGTAAGAATTTTAGCATAAAATACCAGATAAAAGCCAATTTATAATTAACCCCTGCCAACCCTTGTGGTAGCTTGGGCACGTGGTTCAAAATTGGGGGAAAAGTTAGCGTGCCCTGTCTCTTTGGTTCCTGCCTGGCAAACAAGTAAGTACATTTTTGGCCTGTCCCTTCAAAATTTCTTCCAAATTGCACCTATATTCTTCAAAATTCAGTGTATTATCTCAGGGAAATGATGACAGAATGACCACAGTGTGTTGAAAGTTTATATATATATTTTTTGGATAAAAAGGAGTAAACATTTGAAGCAAATTAAAACTGAAGTGTCTGGAAAAGGAATGTCTTTGTCTTCACTGCAGTAGCTGTATGCTACACTGATGTTGCATGGCCCACATTACCAATATAAAAAGTTAACCTGTCCAGAAGGTTACAATACCTTTGGATCAGAGATACAGACATTTAACCACGGTGCCTTGCAAATTGGATGGGCCACTATGTCAGGCAGAATTGTTTATATTTTCAATCAATATAGGCAAACACAAAGGAAATAAATGGCAGTGCAACAATAACATGGTGGCTGGAAGAAGTTTTACCTTCCTTCTCTCTGGGCTCCTGGCAAAAACTGTTTATTTTGTGATGGTCTGGTGCATTTGCACTGTAGTGCCAGTGTACTAGTACATGTACATGTATTGTGACCAAGCAGGTGAATGCACAAATTTGACTGGTTCAGTCAGTGGTGGTCTCAGAACCTGATTGATAGCAAGTGAGGGGACTGGGCTTGAGCTTACTGCGTGTTAGGTTCAAGGCCTGGTTTGGGATCATTTTAAAAACAGTAAAGATCAGTAACAGGCTGTCTTTTACCTGAAAAGGGTTAATGATTGAAGCCATGTGATGAGGTCAAAGAGTTCACAACTTACCTCAATACGCAAATTTTGTTTTCAATAAAAGAAAGTATGTGTGCAGGATTATATGGGTCAGTCAGATCATTAAGGTCAGGGATATGACCAGCTTTGTATGTTTATTTTTTTGCAAGCGCAAAGTGGCAGTGAAAAGAGGCCAGGTTTCGTTTTTGTAGCATGAAAAGACACAGAGAACTTGGAACTGGTTAAAAAACATAGACTGTGGAGGGCCTGCAGACAGACAGTGCAGTTTAGCTCCAGTTGCTTTATCTTTTATGCTCTGTTTGGCAACACTGCATGTGCTCCATCATTGATCAATTTATGAAGAAATTCCGGATTTTACTGTGTTAATGTTCCTATTTTATGTACTATACTACATGTACTCTGAACAGACAGCTTGTTGGCTTCACAGGTAAGTCTGTGTTTTGAAACACGTGTTGTAGTGGAGACTGGATACTAAATGTACAATATCAATACCAGCAAAATAGAGAATGAATCAGCTCCTGTTTCCTATTGTCAAGGTGCACACTAGTCTAGTACATGGGTGCATTTGGATGATAGAAAACCAGGAAAAGAATTAAGTACGCTTGTGTCTCATTTAGTGTAAATTACAAAAACCTCAGTGTCAGGAATAAAAACATGGCAGTGAAACTTACAAGAGTGCAGTTTGCCTCGAGGCAGACATTCAGTTAAGTTAAATAATTTCTTTGAGGAGCAAGTTTTCCATATGAATGACCATGAGCTGTTTGACCTGATATACTCTCGTTTCCATTCAGGGACCATTAAGATCACCCAAGGTCTTTATGAATGAGTGCGTCAGCATTGAACCTGGAAAAGAGTCCTAGCAATTCAAACACGTAGTACATGTATATATATTATATTCAAGAAGCTCTCTTGATTTTGTCTTTGGCAATAGGAGATGTTCAGAAATCCTGACTCCAGTCTCCATGTGTGCGAAATTTACCTGATCACTGATGAAGTCTCCATAGCAGGTGTGCTCAATGATGTGGATGCTAAGTTCAAAGATAATGTCATTTTAGGCTCCTATCCTGAATTTTATAACAGGTAAGTTAGTGGTTTGATGATTGGCATAGAATGGGGTTTGAGATGTTCCAGTCCAATTCATGTGCCTCTCAGTAACTTCACTCTGTCCCTTTTCTCTTTTTCCTTTTCCCATAATGTATGGTTGTATTATTTTGTATTTTTTGTACTTATGGGATTCAAGGTAGGCCTGCAGTACATTCAGCATATGTGCACATAGAATCTGTAATTCTATATTTTTTTGAGACGTTGGCATGCTATTCTTATCTTCTGGAACTTTTCAAAAATTTTAGGCTTCTTGAGGAACTGTAAATGCTAGGATACTGAATTCTGTTTGTTTGTTATGTATGGGTGCCAACCCAGACATTTTGTTTTTCCAAGAATTCTTTCTTTCTTTCTTTCTTTCTTTCTTTCTTTCTTTCTTTCTTTCTTTCTTTCTTTCTTTCTTTCTTTCTTTCTTTCTTTCTTTCTTTCTTTCTTTCTTTCTTTCTTTCTTTCTTTCTTTCTTTCTTTCTTTCTTTCTTTCTTTCTTTCTTTCTTTCTTTCTTTCTTTCTTTCTTTCTTTCTTTCTTTCTTTCTTTCTTTCTTTCTTTCTTTCTTTCTTTCTTTCTTTCTTTCTTTCTTTCTTTCTTTCTTTCTTTCTTTCTTTCTTTCTTTCTTTCCGACCAAGTTAGTGCAGAGTTTTTTTCGGACACTATTTTTCCGAAAACCACCAAACTTGGCATGGTGACTGACATAACCAATGATATTGTGCGTCTCATTTGGAACAGTCATGATGTTTAAAATTATGCAATTTTTAGAGGCAACCAAATTTTTAAAAATGACATATCTTCCAAACTACTGCAGATGGACTCAAAATTTCAATGTGCATGTATACCTCTGTGATACTTGCTACTTTTATGGACAGTATAGTTGTAGAATTTCAAATTATGCTAATAAGGGGCATTGAAAAATTTAAAAGTTGAATATCTCTAAAACTACTGTACATAAAGATGCCATTCTAACTTCAATTCATAGGTTTGTGGCAAAGCCACATCCAATGAACCATGAACCAAAGTTTTAGGATTTTAATTTATGCAAATTAGGTGAGTATGCAAAATGTAAATCTTTGATAGCCTCAAAACTATTATAGATGTGCCATTCCTACTTCAATTCATGGGTTTGTGGCATTGCCCTATTTAATGTACAATAAACCAAAGTTCTTCTAGGCTTAAAATTTATGCAAAGTAGTAAAATGCACACAATTAAAATGATGAATAGCTTCAAAATTATTATAAATAGTAGTTTCATTCAAACATCACTTTATAAGTTTGGGACATGGCCACATCCCTTGAACCAAGAACCAAAGCTGAGCATTTTAATTTATAAAAATTAGGCTAATACACGAAATTTAAATTATGTTGAACAATGGCAAAGTGTATCATTTCAAACTGTTCTCATTTTACAGGCACCCAGACAGGTTTGCTGTGAAGCAAATCTTCTTTTCTAGTTCTTATTTGTGTTTTTATTGCAGATTATTGATTCACATGCAACTTACAGAAAATAGAGCAATAATTACTGCAGCTCAACATGTTACTTATGTTAAATCTTTTTGTACCAAAAATACTTTAGCAAATACAGCATTTCTGGTTCAGAATTTAAAACAAACAGGCATGCAAAATGATAAAGGTAAAAAAATAACAATCTTGTGAGCCAATTTGCAATTCATTGTCATTAACCCTATCCTGCACAGACTGCCTAAAAGCACTGAAATATCTAATGTGTCCTTCGGACTCCTATTGAAAGACACCAGAATTGTGGCTAAGGGAGATGAGAGGAGTAAACCCTGGGCCAACACCTGTCCTTTGTGTTGGTTGGCCACATGAATAGCACACAACATGTGCCCAGACTATGTTCTTGACTGAGTCCTTTCGTAACCAAGAAAGGGTTAAATTGCAGTCAAGTTGTGTGGGAATATTCCCACAAGAGGCCCTGTGTGGATGATGGATGTGCGTAACTCTGTGAGAGGGAAAGGAATTAGGCATGTAATGCTCATTTGTCATGAAGCAACAGTCAGCTGGGTCATTAAGTCTTCATTCATTATGTTATATACAGAGATCCATTGTAAATAATGCTGTATCCTGTTGCATGGAGATTTTTACTCAAATGAGTCTACAGTATCTGAAAGTATTGTATTTGTTTAAATGAATAATGAAAATAATGACAGTAAACTGTTTTTCTTTTTGTGATGATGTATGAAGAGTTTAAATCTATCTTTACCCATGGATTATTCCTTATTTGTTTGGAAATTTAACCTGGAGGGACTTAATGCCTGTACCCTGCATGCAACCTTTCCCCTTTAACTCATTCCATACCAGTCCTTGATTTTTCTGTGTATTTACCTAGACTTAAGGTGACAATTGCATATTTAAATTCCTCATGAAAATTGCTTTCGTTCATGCACCAACATGCCTATGGTCTTAAGTCAGTGGTTCTGGCCCTGCCTTGAAGTCATGCTGCAACTGCCGCAAGGGCAGCTGCAGCATGACTTGCCAGGCGGTGCCAGAACCACTGACCCAGGCCTGTGACCATAGTATGGAATGAGTTAAAACCATCAGTTATGGTCCGGTATCCTAGTGTCCTCTGTTTCTCTTTGTATTCATGAATGATGGTAGATTGACTAGTCAACAGCTTTCCTGGAGGCACTTAGGTGTGTTGGGAAAAGCTGAAGACAAAATCCCCTGATGGTTAAAGATTTATAGATACTGTTAATGTATTTGTTTTGCACAAGAAACCATTTCTAGATCTTGCTGGTGGTGACATAGTATAGAAGCTACCCAATCAGAGGTTCCATGGTACCTGGGCTATAGTTATCCTCTATCTGTTGCAGTTATTACAAGGTGAAACTAACCCTGGAATCTGAAAACAAAGCAAAGTTAGAGGAGGCATGTGCCTATTTAAAGACACAGTTACCTCCAGGTGAGGACAAGCTTTACTTTCCTTTTTTTCTGTTGTTGACATTTGTCACTCAGAATAGCTAAAACTGTGTGGATATTGAATGTGATGTGCTTCAGTGTTTCCACTGGTATATATTATGAACGCAAAACATTTAAAATGAGAATTGCAGATTCAACACATGGGGACAGCATGCTTTAAGTCAACAGCTTTACTTGGCATAGGCTGGATGGTTAGCAGGCAAGCTGTATCAGAGAAAGCTGTTGGATGTGTTGCTGCTGATATGATTTAGGTAGTGGAGGAGATTGAGCAATAATGGCAAAATCATGACCAGACACTTAATAACTTTTTGTCAGTGTCCCCCACCACCGAAGGTGGCATAGGGGGGGCATAGAATTAGTAGAGATAGGGGCCAGTTCCCTCCGTATTGGAAACACTATAGTCTGTATTTAATGAAGAATATTTCAAAGGTTGAGAGGACTGGTTTAAAACCACCAATTGCCTTTTGTGGGTGACAGCCTGTCTGAAGTCAGGAGTGAAATTTGTTTCTTCACATTGGAAGATGAATGTTGATACTTTGGTAACGCTGGAATCTCTTTGCTGTCATTGTTCGGTTTGATATTTATGAATATGGATCATGTTTGACTGCATAAGTGTATCATACAAGAGACGTCCATCTGTCCAGCTGGCCGGCAGCATATCTCTAGAACCCGAAGAGATAGAATAATGAAATTTATACCAAAGATGCATCATACCACGGCCCTGTGCACAGTGTAGTGTTTTGGGCCCAAGAACATATCCATTTTTGTGTGTCTGGCAGCATATCTCTAGAACCCTTAGAGATAGAATAATGAAATTTATACCAGAGATGCATCATACCAAGGGCATGTGCCCCGTTTATTGCTTTTGAACTTGACCTGTTTTCACGGTCACAGGGCCCAAGAACATATCAATTTTGTGCATCCAGACATGCTGTATACGTTGTGGATAGCTTTCTTCTGTATGTTGTGACAGGGGACATAGATCCTTTGGATCATTGTGCACTTGTTTTCATAAAGTTTGGCACTTTGCCTTTCTTGTCATGAAACATGAATCCCAAAAAAGCAAAATTTATGTGATAAAAAGGGACAAAAAAAACGTGGCCATGTTTTAGCTGACTGGAGCGCATGCATGCTTGTTGAAAAATGTAATCTAAATAATCCACCAAAGTTTGGATAGCAGTCAGCTGCTTTCCACAACCCAGTGAAGTAGCAACAGCAAGCAACCAACTGTAACCTTTCAGTTGTGCTGCTTGTCATTCTTGTGTAAACTGCAGGACAAGATCAGGACCACCGCTTAATTAAATTGGTTTATTGTGGTGACTAAATAGCAAGAAGATAATGCAATCGATGGGTTCATGTTTCCCTATTCTGATACTGTGATAATGATTGGGGAAAAGTGGACGATAATAGGTACCAATTGTCAAAATGGTGCCTGGTAACCAACCTGGGACTTACAAAGTGAATGAAGGCTGTTTCAGCATGGAGAAAGAAAACTGTTTTGTCGCTACATGGTTTCAACTGATGCATTAATCTTCATTCAGAATCATGGCATTGTAAACATTATAAAGCAAAACAAGTGTACAGTATAATCTTGCCCAATCCATGGCCAAACTAAACATTTTAGATTGTTATAAATTTGAAGGCATGCATTATTATTCATGCGCAACCAAATATCTATTTTTGTTGATAGTTTGCAGTGTATTTACCTCTAGACAGGTACTGCAGCAGTGTAGTGAGGATTTCTCAATCATTGTGCTTATCTTGCCACCAAACAGGAAAGCTTATCAATCAATTTTATGGTCAGTGTCAATTAAAAGCTGATTGATCGATCTACTTCAAAATAATTGTCTTTTAAAAGAAGAATACTTTGTATATTATCTTGGAAACATATTTTTAGCTCAGCTGACTTGTCACTCGGTTGAAACTTGGTGGAATGCTCCTTGTGATATGTTCAAATAAGGTTGTTCACTAGGTGGCACTTATGTGGATTCCTGATTTTTTTGTTCAATTCAGGTACTTATTGGTAAATTCACCTTGTCTATTGATTACAATGCAAGTCCATGTGCATTCTAATTGATGCTAATTCACATCTCGGACTTCTCTGAAGAAACTGTCTGTCAGATTGACTTCAAACTTGGTGGCAATGTACCGGGGGGGGGGGGGGGGGGGGGGTCCCTATCAATTTTTTCCAATGTCAGCTCTGGTGATCTTTGGATTTTTTATGATTC
Source organism: Hermodice carunculata (assembly GCA_964020975.1). Lineage (NCBI taxonomy): Eukaryota > Metazoa > Annelida > Polychaeta > Eunicida > Amphinomidae > Hermodice > Hermodice carunculata. Next base: position 72,870,422 of record OZ026612.1, on the reverse strand, counting down.
TTTTATTGTATGGTTGGCGGAGCTGCAACAAACTTGCCTGTCACCTCTGTGGCCTGGGTTCGATTCACAGCCATGGATGCAAGCGGAAAAAGTTCCTACCACTCTGACTGTGCACGGTGGTTTTCTCAGAGTCCATTGGTTTCCTCCCCCAATCGATTGGGTAGGAAAGTATACGCCAACATCTGTGCCATGGAGAGTGATTGATATAGGGTTGGCCTGCTTTGCAATCCATGTAAAAGATATGAGTCTGTACCTTATGATTTTTTTTGGAAAATCTGTAAAAAATAAGTTTTAAGAGTAAAGTTTAACATGGGAATTTCTTGTTATGGTTATAACTTAAATAATTTTGGACAGATTTGTGTCAAACTTGGTAGGGATGTACCTTTGATAAGTGTCTACTTATTTTGTGCAAGTGGTCATGCTCCAGTGATTTTTGGACCTTGACCTCATTCCCAAGGTCACAGAACAACTGACATGAAATTTGCTGTTCACTTGATAACTTGAGATCTGTTTTGAGTTAGGACTTTTATTGCACATGTTAATGTTTCTCTATGAAGGTCATGCTCAGACAGTACAGGAGTGACCTTGACCTCATTTCTGGGATCACAGTCCAACACATATGAATTTTACTCTTCACCTTGATGTTGCACAAGGTCAGACTTACTCAGTACATGGGTGACCTTTGATGCTATCCCAAGTTCACAGAGCCACAAGTGTGATGAATCTGTAGGTGAACTGAGCATGGGCTGTTCACACAGCCCATTTGTTTGATGGATGTGACATTGTGTATGTTTGAGTTATCGTCATGTGTTTTTAATTTAATTTTGCGAATAAAATGGATGACAGAGTCAAACTTACCATTATACTGAAAAAAGTCTTTAAATCTGTTTTCAATCAGTCTTCACATGATCTAATTTCTAAGTGGATTCCACTTCCAAATGACTAGAAATTGCATATTCAAATGTCCATATTATTGTTTGAGGGTGAATTGTCATTTTTAGAGTGAAATTCAAAAGGATAGTAACTCACAGTATATCACATGACCTAAACATGGTTACATCTAAGTTGTGATGCACCTGCAAAAGTGATGTGGTGCATTAACATTATAGACAAAAACAAATGTGGGCTAGGGATGTCTTATTATGTGTCACACGTGATATGCAAGAACCATGAATGTAGACATGCATGGCAGCAAAAGAAGGCCTAGCAATGAATACCCAATTAAACTTAAAATAAATAAAATTGTACATGGCTGGAGAATGAGTTGCCATTTACTGTCACTTGCAATCAGCCCAGGTACATGCAGCCCAAACTTGTGCTTCACCAGGTCAGCAGAAATCGGCTCAGTCTTACGGTAACCAGAAATTGTTTTACAAGTGAGCATAAGCTATATGTGTCAGCAAACCCAGTCCAACAATGTGTAACTGAAAGACATTTTTTATTCAAGTGGGATAATGACTGTTGACATTTTCTTGCAAGTAAAGGTGGAGTTTGGGAGTTGGCGGGGTTTCTGTCCAAACAAATTACTGAGTTGTTTACTGTAAATTGCTTTAATTTCCCTGTATTCTTATTTTCGCTTATTTCGCTGATGGTACAAAACCGTGAAAATAAAAACACAGCGAAATAGTATTTTAACATTGTTAGAATGGGAATTATGTCCAAAACAGTGAAATTAAAACTACAGTGAAATGTCATAAAATACCACAACCGTGAAAATTTAAACACGCGAAAATAAAGCAATTTACAGTACTTCCAATGTGAAATTTAGATTTTCTGTACCAAGGAAATCTCTGAGCATACAGATCGTGTCAACTTGGATAGTATTATTGACTGAAGAAAACATTGTCAAACGCAAGCGTTATGTTTTACCATACAGATGCAATTGTACACTATGAGAAGGACCCCATAAGCAAGGCTGCTGAGTATGTATATCAGCTGGCAGAGAGCACAGAGGACTCTAGTCTGGTCAGGGGGGTACGGCATGCTGTGCAGGTGATAGAGGAATGTTTTGACAGATACGGGTGAGTATTAACAGACAAAGGGGATCTAAGGGGAGATGGCTACATGATACACTTTATCTGTATCATGCTCCAAATTGAATACCTGCCAACTCTCCTGCATTGACCGGAAGACCCCTCTTTTAGAGAATTTTGGAGATTGGAAAAGTTGTAAAATGACAGGATTTGGAGGCAAGATTGTCTACTTCATCGCTTCTCATGTACTTTTGATAAGAATATTCACACACATTGGGGGGGTTGACACTTGTGAAATGGATGAGAAAATATTAAAGAAGTAATGTATATGATATACATTTTGTGTAAAGTGTATTCTTTGTGTTGATGCATATCTTAACACACAATGGAAGTACCTGTGTATGCAGTAATGTGCTTGAGGTGCAAGGTCAAGTAAAAATAAAACAAAAACACACAAGTAATTAAGCAAATCAACAAGCATAGGAACATGACATTACTCAACATAATGATAGATAATACATGTCCATTATGTTGCAGGTTTGAAGAAATTTGTGTTGGTTTTAATGGAGGAAAGGATTGCACAGTCCTGCTACATCTTGTCCATGCTGTGTGTATGAAGTAAGTGTAACACAAGGTGGAGTCTGTTCCAGGTCCATGCTGTATGTGTGAAGTAAGTGTAACACAAGGTGAAATCTGTTCCTGGTCCATGCTGTATGTATGAAGTAAGTGTAACACAAGGTGGAGTCTGTTCCTGGTCCATGCTGTGTGTGTGAAATAAGTGTAACACAAAGTGGAGTCTGTTCCTGGCTAATGTTGTATGTATGAAGTAAGTGTAACACACGATGGAGTCTGTTCCTGGTCCTCTCTCACATGATGTATGAAGTGAGGGAGACACAAGGTGGAATCTGTTGCGGATCCACACCGTACACCTGGCTTGCTTTATTATCACATGTATATATGTATAAATGTTAACTTTTTTTAAGTTAACAGATTTCTTCTATTCATATATAAAAAAGCCAAAATATAATAATCAATAAATGTGTTCCTGAAAACAGATGCCTGCATAATGAAGTGCATTCATTTATATATGTAAGTGCATAAACTTATAATCACAAGTTGCTTGTTTGATGAGGGAAATGAAAACACTTAGTCCCAGATAAGAATTTTGCTGTGTTTTAAAATTCAGTATTTGTATTAACAGTGATGCTTTTACCCTGGTGACATCCAGTTTTATCGTTATGCTTGTGTGCAGTTGTTGTTGCCCTCAACACAGAATATGTGCACCTCGAATTTTTCAGTGGGATCAAAATTGTTTATGGTGAAGATTGTTTCTCACGTGTTTGTATCATGTTACAGGAAGTATCCAGGTGAAAGCAAGAAGCTACAGGCATTGTACATACGTAGAGGTCTCCCTTTCCCAGAAGTGGAACTGTTTATAAAAAAGTCTGTAGAAAGGTGAGGGTCCTACCATTGTGCATATTTGAGTTGCACCATGTAAAGGCAGAAGAACATCAGTGGCACAAATTGTGTGTCTGTTAACATCATGAGACAAGTAATGGGAAGATATTTTACTCCTATGAATAAATTTTTATATATAACAGACAATAAAAAGATTTTTTGGGGTGGGAGGTGGGGGTGGAGCTGGGAATGTTCAAGATGGATGAACTGTCTGATGTACACAAGGACAGACAAGTGGGAGATTCCCATCAAATGGAGTGCATGGAATTACCCATCAGTAAATTTTGTCTGCAGAAACATATGGATAATTTGAAGTGGTAACAGATCAGGCCAATTAAGGACCAAAACTTGTCAGCTGGTTTGTTTGGGCACAGGTCAGTGAAACATGATCTGAGTGTTACAGCAACAATGAAATAAAAGGCGGACCAAATAGAGTATATGAGACAGACTATTCTGTATGGTGGCAGCACCTGCTTCTTGTGTTACATGACCTTTTCAACCAATGAGTGAAGCAGGATTTGTTTATGCCCCACGTGTCTACACCTGCAACAGGCGGATACTAGGGGGATGTTGTGTGTAGTGCCATCTACAGGTGACATTTCCATTGCATGCCAGCTTTATACTTCAAAGTTAACTGGTTAAAGTATTCAAAACAGTTGATCTTCAGCTTCACGTATGGAAAAATGTATGTGGATGTGATGGTATGCAACATTTGTTTTATGGGCAAAAAGTAATGGGAGCCAATTATTTTAACGGATGGGTTGATGGGAAAGTGGCTAGACTGAGAAGCATGGCTGCATGAAAACCTTTTTTGAATGAAATATTGCCTGCATGCACACCCATTGCTGTGCTGAGCTAGACCAGCAAAGTAGAAACATCACAAGACTTGATGTGGGTGACCATTTCAGCTATCGGTTGGACCTGGTCAGTATCAGTGGTCGTATCAAGGAGGCCATGGGGGATCTGAAACAACAGCGACGTAACATACAGGCTGTGCTGATGGGTACACGCAGGTCTGACCCATACTCAGGTATGTATACAAGTTGTCCTGTAAGGACGATGGGTTGGAGGTTGTTTTGGACAGGTTTTGATAAATACATGTATAGTCAAAACATGACAAGGATATGGTCCTGAGGGACTTGTGCGACTGGTTTCGTTCCTTGTAGAACTCTTCAGGCACGATGTCAGTTAAACCCCTGATAATGCATTCCAATATGTAATGTGAGATGTAGCACAACTCCCACATGGAGAGTGTAGAAGTAAACAAAGGATGTTGCCAACGTTGGGGGGGTAGGGATGAGGCATGACATCATAAAGCAAACAGTAGGTCTGTTCAAAAGGTCACCTGTATCAAGTTGTCAGGTGTTACAAAACGTGCCAGTGGCACGTGATTTAGGAGTATTCATGTCTCCTAAGTACAGGAGATATTCTTAATATGGTCATTAAGGGGTATAATGGTCCATATTTTATACATGCACAATGTGTAAGACAGGGTGCAATTAATTGGGGGGGGAAAAAAAAAAGGTTTGGATAAACACAGGCAGGCTACCTGCATGCTGGGGAGTCCATTACATACATGGCATGTTCAAAAGTGACAGTTGCATAATTCATCTTGTGGGTGCATGGTTGGTGGAGCTGCAACACGCTCGCCTTTCACCTCTGCAGCCTTGGTTCGATTCACGGCCAGGGATGCAAGTGGAAAGAGTTCCTACCACTCTAACTGTGCACGATGGTTTTCTCCAAGTCCTTTGGTTTCCTCCACCAAACAATTGGGTAGGAAAATATATGCCAATATCTGTGTCATGGGGAGTGATTAATATAGGCCTGGCCTGCTTCACAATCCATGCAAAAGATATGGGTCTATACATCTTGTACAGATGACTTTAGTATGAAGAGAGATGTCAGTGGATCTATGTTTAGTTGTTTTTTACAACAGCTTATGCTATAAGCCCAACATTTAGTACATGTACGTGTATGTGTCATCAAGTAGTTACGAAATGATGTACAGTCATAGCAGTTTTATACCTGTGTGGTATAATTAACTTTCAGTGCCAATCAGGTCTTAAGTTGATCTGCTTAAGTCAAACTACATGTAGTCTGTATTATCATTAGGATCCCACATTCACATTCCTCATAAAAAGACCTTTCATTCAAGTACCAGCATGCATATAGTTCCAGAGAGAATACCCCAGATCAACAGCTTTTCTCGGTGTGCATTGTGCGCTGAGAAAAGCTGTTGACTCAGTCCAAAAATTTGGCTCTGAAAGTGTTAAATCTTTCTGGTCAGAGTAAGGCTGTCAACAGCTTTCTTTTGTTTCATTGCACTCAACCTGCAGCAAGGAAAGCTGTTTACTTGTGGCATGGTATCATGGGAGTTCTCGTCCACAGTTCTCACTGAAATTGCTTTCTGTTAGCAAGAAATTAAAGACAGAACAGTTAAGCATTTTTGGCACTTCAAGGTTATTTGAGCTGGAAGGATTACATAATATGATGGTTAAAAGAAGGTTGCATCCTTAAAGATGACACCCTGAAGGAAGGTTACACCCTGAAAAAAGGTTTCATCCTAAGAGAAGGGTACATCTGAAAAGAAGGTTGCACCTTGGAAGAAGGATACATTTTAATTTGTAACCAAAAAAAAAAAAAGAAGAAGAAATTAACACAGAGATAATGAAAACACTGAAAGAAATCCAAGTTGTAGCAATATGATTCTGTCCACTGTGTGTGGAATCTTGAGCTTTGAGTGACAAAAAGGCAGAGACCTTGGATGAGGTAATGTGCCAAATAGTGCCTCAGTTTGTGTTTCAGTGAGGAAGGTCAAGAACCAGTGGTCTTGATCTTGGTGTTGAGTGGTTACACTATCGTCTTTTCGGAGTCGGCAAATTTAACCTTCCCGCGCAGACATTTTATTGACAAATTGAACACGGCAAGCGGTTAATTGTAAAATAGGCATTTCAGAATTGGGAAAGGTTTGTTTACATAGCACACGCATACTGCCCTGCCAGTGTTACCCATCAGTGCCTTGTATTGTTTCCAAGCATTACTTTTTCTGTATATTTTGTGAAATCTTTGTATTCACAGTTATATCTATCAATCGAAAAATCAACCCATTAGCCATCGCTGCCTTTCATTGTATACCTGATTTTTACCTCAGCTGACTTGTCAGTCAGCTGAGGTTTTTTGAGGGTCCGTCGTCCGTCGTCCGTCCGTCCGTCCGTCGTCCACAATTCACATTTTCGACTTCTTCTCAAAAACTGTCAGCCAGATTCACTTCAAACTGGGTGGAAATGTGCCTTGGGTGGGTCTCTACGAAGTTTGTTCAAATGGTCACGGTCCGGTGATTTTTGGATTTTTAATGAATTTTTTTGTTCTTTTTTGGGTAAATCTTAAAAAATCTTCTTCTCCGAAACTGCTCACCCAATTGCTTTGATATCACACAGGAACACTCCCTGGGACTCCTAGTTCTTAATTTGTTCACCAGGTGGCGCTGCAATTTTTTCCTAATTTTTTATGAATTTTTGTGTGTTACAGCTATTTTCAACTTCTTCTCCAGAACCATTACTCAGATTAAGCTGAAACATGGTGGATATGTTCCTTGTAGAAGGGTCAAACAAAGTTGTTCACTATGTGGGAATGCTGCGGATTCCTGATTTTTAACGATTTTTTCAATTCGGGCACTTGTCGGTCAATGCAGCTTTCCTATTGATTACTATGGATGTCAATGGGCATTCTAATGCTAATTCACATTTTCTACTTCTTCTCCAAAACCGTCATCCAGATTAACTTCAAACTTGGTGGCAATGTACCTTGGGTGGGTTTCTACCAATTTTGTTCAAATGTTCATGCTTCAGTGATTTTATGGATTTTTAATGAATTTTTTTGTTCTTTTTTTTTGGACAAATCTTGAAAAATCTTCTTCTCCGAAACTGCGTACCCAATTGCTTTGATATCGTACATAGACACTCCCGGGGACACCTAGTTCCCAATTTGTTCACCAGGTGGCACTGCAATTTTTTTTAGGAATTTTTTGTATGGTTTTGCTATTTTTCACTTGTTGTCAGAATGGTCCCTCAGATTAAGCTGAAATGTGATGGATGTGTTGTTGTGGAAGGGTCAAACAGTTGTTTACTAGGTGGCACTGCTTTGGATTCCTGATTTTTAAGGATTTTCAATTCGGGTACTTATCGTTCGATGCAGTTTTCCTATTGATTACTATGTAAGTCAATGGACATTCTAATGCTAATTCACAGGACAACTGACACAAAATTTACTGTTTACTTGATAACTTGAGATCTGTTTTGAGTTCGCTACACATGTTAATTATTCTGTATGAAGGTCATGCTGAGACAGTACATGAATGACCTTGACCTCATTTCTGGGGTCACTGTGCAACATACATGAATTTTACTCTTCATTATAACTTGAGAACTACTTGAACTTTGATGTTGCACATGTAAGTGTTCTTCTATAAAGGTCAGACTTACTCAGAACATGGTGTCCTTGATCCTTTCCCAAGTTCATAGAGCTGCAAGTGTGATGAATGTCAAGATCAGCTGAGGCACGGGCTGTTCACACAGCCCTCTTGTTTCTGTTTATCTTCTTTATAATTTTTTACATTCTTCATGATTATGGAAATGAATTTCTAATAATATTATATGTGATGTCATACACATGAACTGTCTTTGTATTTAAAAACAAATCTACCATTGATACAGAAATGTCTAAGCATCAACCTCATTTTTTAGCACAATGTAATGAGTGTGGATCCGCGTGTGTGTGTGCATGTGTTTTTTCTATTTAATTTTCAAAGCCAATTCCATATTTTCATAACATCTTAATTACGTTGCAATCATAAGCTCTTTACTTTAATTGTCCGTGATTCTTGAAGCCAGTCAGCAACATTTTTAAGTTCCAAAAGAATGCAGCTTGTTAGTAGAGCTATATCCACATCTGCACTGCAGAATATTTTGTATCATGTATCTGAATTTTTTTCTCAAAATATTGCACTGAATGTGATTCTAACACATATTGGTCCATTTCTTCTGGAATACTGTAGGTGATAGCAGTACTTTCGCTTTGTTCTCATATTTTTGCCCTGATAGACATCTTTTCCATGTTTTGAGTTGTTTATGAAAAAAAAAGTCTGAAAAAAGTATATTCTTTCTCAACATTTTTATATTTCGGCCATAAAGTTGGTGAAATGTAATGATCAAATTTTCCAAAATTCCCTTCCTTCCAAGACCTTGTTAAAGTAAGTAAAGTTGATCCTTTCATTGAAAATCAAAGTTCTGCAATTTGTACATAATTGTCACAGATTTGGGACTATTATATTACAGATTCATTACCACCATTGTTTTTCAAAACTTATTTGGGTCTCAACACAAATCGGCTTACCTATAGGTTGTGCCATTAGAATCTTTCGGGTTTGGCACCTTGGCCTCCAAACATTTGCACTTATTCTCAATGATCTATATGTCCTAAAAATAAATGACCAGGGGTGGGGGGTGGGATGGTACCTTGCAGCCTGTATTTTATGCTAATCTATATATTAAGCCACCATTTGGACACGTTCCCTATATTTTAATTGTTTAATGGATAATTTTAAAATCCACAAAATCATAACAGACATGGACAGGGTAAAAAAATCTATGAAATACAAATAAAACGTCACTGCATTTATTTCAACATTTTTATTTTGAGTAATAACAAACATTGTAATGAAGAACAGCTGCTAAGAAGAAAAAAACCCCTCACGGATGAACCTTTTTAAAAAATGGATTTTGCATTCATTAATATGCACACACATAAATGAAGATTATATATTCATAAACTTTCACATAAGTGTCGCACATTTGGTCTAACATGGTTATTCTATATTCTACAACATTTGACATGTTTATAAATTTTAATGCAGACTTACATCGGCATGTGCATATGATTGCAATGTAATTAGGATGTTATGAAAATATGGAATTGGCTTTGGAAATTAAACAGAAAAAAAACACATGCGCGCACACACACATGCACGCACGCACGCACGCACGCACACACACACTGATTCAGACTCATTACATTGTGCGAAAAAATGAGGTTGACGCTTAGAGTCAGACATTTCGAAATCCTAGATTTGTTTTTTAATACAAATAAAGTTCATGTGTATGACATCACATATAATATTAGAAATTCATTTCCATAATTACAAGGAATGCATAAAATTGTCATGAAGATATGCAGAAAAAATCAGGTATATAATGAAAGGCAGCGATGGATAACAGATTGATTTTTCAATTGATATAACTGTGAATACAATGATTTCACAACAAATATACAGAAAAAAGTAAAACTTGGATACAATACAAGGGGTCAATGATAAACACTGTTAGTGCAGTATGCATGCCCTATGTAAACAAACTTTTCCCAATTCTGAAATGTATATTTTACAATTAAGTGCTTTCCGTGCTCAATTTCTCAATAAAATGGCTGCGCGGGAAGGTTAAATTTGCTGATTGGAATGGGTTTTTCTGTATTTTTTCAGAAATTATAGCAAGAAGATCGTTGATTGCATTGTAGGTAGGTGCCCAGATGGCTTAAACTTAACGAGGTGGATCATTGTGATAGCTACTAGGGTAGTTCTTGAACTACGCTTCAAAAGGCGTGTCCACTGTGAACTGAGAAAAGACTATAGGAGTGGATACAACTGTGAACTGAGAAAAGACTATAGGAGTGGATACAACTGTGAACTGAGAAAAGACTACAGGAGTGGATACAACATGATGCAGTGGAAAATAAAAAGTAAAACCCACTCAAATGTTCATATACTGAACAAAAAAGTTAAGCCCCCACCCCCTCAGGGGGATTAACCTTTTTTGTACAGAATATTTAGTATTCATGATTTTGCAGTCAAAATATATTTAATGTATGTGTCTTTTTTTTTTTTTTTGGTCATCTTCAGGTCACTTGAGTAGTTTCAGTATGACAGACCCAGACTGGCCCCAGTTCATGCGAGCTAGTCCCATCCTGGATTGGTCCTATAGTGATGTGTGGCTCTTTCTGCGGAGGCTTTGTCTACCTTATTGTCCACTCTATGATAGAGGGTGTGTACACTTTGTGACCTCCGATTTTTTCCACTGGAGATGTTTTCTAGGGTAGCCAAATAGCCAGTGGCTAAAAAGATGTGATTTGGTTAATAAAATTTTATAAGCTTTAGGGACATTGGCTTAAGATATTTGATCATTTATTTAACTTTTGATGTATATATTCAGGGCATTTTACTTTATGACACTTTTTGAGCATAGTTTCAAAATAGAAATTTTACTCAATATTTTATCTAAAATTATCAGCTTTTGGCTAAAGGGGTTAATGTTATTTTAGCCAAACTGGCTACAGTTGTAATATTCCTTGAGCCTGTCCAGTTTTTCAGATTTTAATGTATGGGGTTGAAATATGACAGGCTTTAGGGCATTAAATCTCACAAATTTCAGAGTGACTTTTCTTATTTAATTGTCACCTTTGTCAAAGGCAAAGTTTTGGTGCCCTCCCAGTAGAGGTCACTCTTCATTGAGAAATCTGTTGGCCCTTTTCATTTAATGATCACAACCACATACATGTGTACAATGTAGGCCCATTAAATATTTAACGTATTCGCCATTGATACCAGTTTTGTGAATTTCAGGTACACGTCATTGGGAAGTATGGAAAACACTCACCCAAACCCATCCCTACAGTCTGTGAATGCCAAAGGAATTGTGACTTACAGGCCTGCATATGAACTAGTCAATGATGCATCAGAACGGGAAGGCAGGAACTGATACATACATATATAGGCAAATAGGAAATGTATAAATGTGTATAGGTTCTCGACCAATCTGGTGTGGGTTTGATCTCGAATAATCACATGCACAACAGCTGGACTAATCATGTGTAAGAGTGATCTCTGCACATTATCAGAAGAACAATTGTAGTACCAGTCAAGTGTGGATTTCATGCATGGACATTATCATTTTCACAGCTGCTGAACCAATCGGGTGCGAGTTGTCTGTATAAAGTGAGAATACACAAAACAGCTGTGGCAGAAATAAGGAATATGGTGTGCAGCCAGTCAGTATGTGTGGAGGATTTAGATATTAGTGTGAGGATATTTTATGAACAAATAAGTGCATTGTACATATAAGTACGAATGAAAGTGATGAGTTCAGATGTCAATTTATAGTAACTTGTTATTTTCCTGACAAACAGTTAACAGTGTACATGTATTTTAGATGTCATCAACATATTTATTGACTGCATTGTTTTAGAAATGACACATCACGACATGCTGGCAATGGTCATTTTGCACTTTTCTAATATGATTGAGGATGCATGACAGCCAGTGACCAATGACATTGCAGGATTCAGGTCACCTGACCAGTCTTTACCAGTTTGAGTTGATATGACTCAAATGGTCTAAAATGTGCTGCAGATCTAATTGTAAACCCTCCCCCCCCCCCAATTCCTAATCACTTCTGTTGATGCAGGATATTGTGAAATTGATTTGGATTTTTTTTTTTTTTCATTGACATGATTTTTTTTGAAAATTATACTCTTTTAATATATGATATTTAGCGATGATTATACAAAGGACATAAAAGTTGGTAATAAATCTTGTTTAAATCAAACCAAATTTAGGCCTACTGGTTAATTTGTGTTCACAACCACAACATGGCTCTGCAAAGCGTGGGGGTATGCTCAATTTTCAGAACAGGTGAATGAGCGGTGAAACATGGAGGACACTTTTAAGATTTTATAGAAATATAAATGGTTTTGTAAAGTTTGTGGGGGAATATTGATGGACTTTCATGCAACATTTCAGAACTAGCTTTAAAATGACCTTTTTCAGTTTTGGTTGCATAATGCAAGTCATTCAGGCAGCCCAGGAACTGCGAGCTTCATTCGCGGTTCCTGGACTGCCTGAATGATTTCGATTCTGCGACCAAAACCGAAATGGGTCACATTTTAAAGCTACAGTCTAACTTGAGTCAAAGTAAAATTAAACCCAAATAAACCAAGATAACAGTGATGGTCTTAACTGATCCTGCATAAAACCAAACTTGTAGCTAATTTCTAAATCCTTAATTAGTTCTCAGGTTATTTGTCTGACACCAAGGAAGGGTAGAATAAAACTGCTAGGAGATGTCATTCCGGAACTTGATTAGTTCTCAGGTAATTTTTCTGATACCAAGGAAGGGTACAATTAAACTGCTGGGAGATGTCATTCCACAAGACTGATAAAATTTAAATTCTGTCAGCCTTTGCTGTAAGTGACTCAAGAGCACGAAGCTTTGACGCCTATTCCTATCTTAAATTCATATTTTATACAAAAACACCACTTGCATTTTCTTGTGACACCAGAAGGCATGCACATCTGATCATTTTCTGCTGTTTTGGAATGAAGAATGGCACACAAAGCATTGGTAATTTATTTTTCATTGCCATTTATTGGTTGGATACTTCATGCAAAGTTGTGAAAAAGACACAACTAATGTAAGGTAATATACAGACAGAATTGTGGTGCAATGATAAATTAAAGGAGCAGCTCTATACTGATGACACCAGTGGATCATAAATGTGATGCAGTGTGAATGGTCAATTCCCTGCACAATAACAAAATTGATGGAACTTGTTTTAGAATGCTGTTCTTTGGATTAAAAGAATACATAAATCACATGAAACAATTCCTTATTCCCATATTAAGAATTAAAAAAAAGAACAAGATTTTACATGTATATGAAGAAAATAAATGTTGCTTAATATACCTGGAATAATACATACTACTTCTACACCCCAGTCCTGTATTTACTATTGATCACAGGTATGTGAGCCCAGCAGACACAATTCAATTTTGTCCACCCTGAAGTCAAGTGGTCAGATTCAAGCAGACATACAAGCATACTTTCAACCCCTGCCAAAGTCCTGTGACACCTGAAGCAAATTTACCTGCATAAAATACAATGATCCCCTTTTTAAAGACCACACCAGATATGGCCTTGTAAGAGGGGAGGCTTTTCTTGTGGGGGAACAATATACTGAATGTTTCATGTTTCTTGCCTGGAATAATGACTGGTATACAGAGGATGTACTCTGTTCAAACTGGTCTAGTATTGAAGGAGACATTGTACCTAACTTAAACAAGGTCATATTAAAGACCACAAGGTATTCATTTCACTCTTTGCTGAAATATTTGCCGAGTTATCATTCCACAATCAGTATCATTTTCATCTACTCCAAAAGTGCATGTGTGTACACTGTACATGTATGTGTATGACAGCTGCAAAGGGTTTGTCATTGTCAGCAGGGGCCCCATGAGGACCAATCAATACACTCTACTAGTATCACCACTGTATTTTGCGTTTGTCATTTCTCATAGGCAACAAATGGTAAATCACCCATCCATATATACAAGTAGATGAAATTAGAATTTCTCTTCTCAACACACTTTTTTTCTTTGTCAAATTTTCAAATGCTGCGCTGTCATTTATGTATGGTTGTCCTGTTGAAACTGTTGGGACACATAATTGTCTGGTACTGGTACCGTGTTGACAATTTGGGTAGAATGGGATCTCAACAGTTTAACTCATTCCATACCAGTCCCTGATTTTTCCGCATATTTATCCAGATTTAAGACAACAATTGCATATTTAAATTCTTCATGAAAATAGCTTTCATTCAAGTGCTAACATGCCTATAGTCTAAAGTCGGTGGTTCTGGCACTGCCTGGCAAGTCACCATAGTATGGAATGAGTTAAAGAAACCTTATAGCGCATTCAAGTACTGATCAGTACACCCATTCAGGAAACTATGTGTAGGTCTAGATATGACCATAACTTGGTTTCACAAAACAACCAAAGGTCAAATTTATGTTATGTTTTATTGAGAAGAGTGATTGTTGGGCCACCTGAAATGTCCCCATGAAGACTCGGGTATGACAAAAATAATGAAGCATTTTCTGATTGTCATAGCACCCTTTATAATTTCGGATAGTAACCTTTGCAGTCACAAGCTGTGTACTCGGGTCAAGCTGAAAATCACAAAGTATGACTGTTAGTGAATCTCAGCTGTCTAGACATCAAAGCCAATCTATAAATTATTGGACAAAGATTGATTGGATATCTCAAAGTTTTGTCTTAGCTTCATAGAGGATCCCCCCCCCAAGTTGGATAATTGAGGACAAATGAAAACAGGTTAAATTAAATACTCGACTAACTTCCAAGGGTTTAACTGAAGGTACAAGTGAACTGTGATTTCATGGAAGATGTTTGTGGTCTGCTACAGTGTTCATGGCACTTACCACACTGGTGGGCTCGTAGTGGTACTAGGGTTAAAAAGCACTCACAGTGTAATGTCTGCACACAGCACTTTAGCCAAAAATAGCTTGTGTCCGACAGAATGTGTTGAGATTTGGTCAGATTTCAAAGTGAGTTTCTTTTCTTTATAATGTTAACTCATTCCATACTATGCTCACAGGCCTTGGTCAGTGGTTCTGGTACTGCCTGGCAAGTCATGCTGCAGCTGCCCTTGCGGCAGAACCACTGACTTCAGACTATAGGCATGTTGGTACTTGAATGAAAGCTCTTTTCATGAAGAATTTAAATATGCAATTGTCATCTTAAATCTAGGTTAATATATGGAAATATCAGGGACTGGTATGGAATGAGTTAAGCCTTTCCTGCTCAAATTGGCCAAAAGTGCCCAAATGTAAAGTGTTGCCTGCCTTCACATTTTTACTTAAAAATTTCTCATTACTAGAAAAGATTTTTGCTGAGATTTGTATATAAGACCATTCATGATGGTAGTCCTCCAGTCAATAGCTTTCCTTGGAAGGGGTTGGACACCCAAGCCAAGGAAAGTTATCGGAAAGCTGTTGTCTGATTTGTACTCTGACCAACAATGGGTTAAAGTTTGGTCTGTCAAGAACTGGAACAAGGATGAACACGGATTTGAACATATTCCGGGTCTTTCCTGTTTTTTTGTTTTGAAATGTGAATTGTTAAAGTGTGTTACAAGAATCTGTGTTGTACCAAAAGTGTAGCACATGCTGCTGGTGTTGTTTAAAGA
This sequence comes from Hermodice carunculata, assembly GCA_964020975.1. NCBI lineage: Eukaryota > Metazoa > Annelida > Polychaeta > Eunicida > Amphinomidae > Hermodice > Hermodice carunculata. Next base: position 72,854,904 of record OZ026612.1, on the reverse strand, counting down.
TCAATTAACCAGATATGGTGATATCAAGATACATGTTGAAGAAACATATTGAAGCCACTTGTGTACTTTGGTGGCAGAGAAAGCACTTGTCATGTGTCTGTATTCGTCACAATGCTGAATAAAAATTTAAGAAAAAGGTGGAAATTTGGAAGTAGGGTGTTGATAGCTGCAAAGTCCCAAATTAGAAAAATAAAATAAAGAAATATATATATTTTTGTTTAAATGCTTAAATATTTTGACCCAATGCCCAGTTGTTTTATGTCTATAAACAGGACATTATCATTCTGACTTTTATCATCCATCCATACCAAGACTGTCAAATCGCTTGACTGCATTTTGGGGCTATGTTATTGCATCAAAAATAATCTCCCAGAGGGAGCTCATTGCTGCAATAGGAAGTTTTCTAATGCATCGTATATGAAATATTTAACCCTTTCCCCCTTGAATTAAGACTGAGTCAACAGCTTTCCTGGGCATGGGTTGGGCACTTAGTGCCCAACCCATGCCGAGGAAAGCTGTTGACCTGGGTAATGATGTCTTGACAAGTCTCATCTTCAATTCTCAGTCAAATTGTTTTTCATTGCTGTTGAAATCAGTTGAAAACGTTGAAGCAGACATTTGACCACCAGCCAGTTTTGGCTGGTTTAAAGGGGAAAGGGTTAAAATGTACAAAAATACATTGTACCTAATTTCTGTGGAGATTCCATCATTAAATGATCATATGTGACAGAACTGATAAATAAGTATCTAGTCTGAGCAGTATCTTGGCCATTGATTTTCAGAATGACCTCCCACCAGAATGAGCTATACTATATTTATATGTTCATTTTTATAGACCATGTTAGTATTCTGTTTACAGACAGGGCAATAGATTTATGCATCTGTACATGTTTAAAATTAATGAGAAGTTTGGATACAGAGTCATTGTTGAAGCAAATGTTATCTTGCTATTTTTCAAAGTTTCAGATTAACTCCGGTGTTCTGCCTAGCAACATGCCAGGTGGCAAGTTATTTAATTCTGCTGTGCTGTCACCTGTCATGGACATCTACACTTTTTTTCACCTGCAAATTATAATTTTTTTTTTTCAAGTATTGTTTTCTTGAGAATTTTTGATATTCAATGGAAATACTGGTCTCTATTATGAAAGAATGCCACAGTTTGTTATGGTAAGCTACAAGCTGACAACCATTTTGTGTACTGTGATGTACAGGTGTACAAAATACAGCAACAAGTTCCACAAGTTCTTGGAAGGATTATTCCACCCATGAATAAAACATTTTAAAAGTTGTATGTGTATTTCAAAATAAAACATCAACACATGATTTGTCAATAAATCAGTTACTTTATTGTCTTTGAATCAGGAAAGCTCTTGAACAAATTTGGAGAGCTTGTTTTAGTTCAATACCTTTTCACCAGGTGTCAGCATCATCTGGCACATCAGTCTCCTCACCTTTGTTATCCTGCTGCTGGAGTCCATAAATCCATTTCATGTCAATTAGCATGCAACCATTGACCCAATATAGTGGCCCCTGTCATCAGAGACCACCTCTACTGCAAAAAAAAAAAAAAAACAATTTTCCTTAAAATTTAGGTGATCTCTGGTGATCTGGTAGATAACATGGGGAGTATAGGACTTGGGGAATCTGTAAAGTGGTGTTTCAAGAAAGAGCAGTCTCTCACAACATGGGTCTCTTCTGACAGGGACAATTGAAGTGCATTTAACTGTGTTTCAGTTTCATCTGAGATCATGATGGCATCAGATTTAAAATCCTGTTGAATCCTATTCAACTGTTGTCTGTTTTGACAACCATTGTCATTGTGAGACTGAGTTCCAGTGCTAACCACATTTCATACATATTATCTTGCAACACATAAGTTGGGTTTCTTTGGTATATTGACAAGTTCCATCCTGCAACAAACCCAGTTGAACATGCTGCTAACAGCGTAGCCTCACTTGACTGGTCAATTTTGCCTACATCTATGCAAAAGGTATACCTTGGGTTATTCAGATAGTAGTGGTTGAAAGAAAACTCGACCACTCTTCCCAATGCACTAGAATGGAAAATCCTGGAGACTGATGGTAAAACTATGGGAAAGTTATATTCTAATGTGTTCTAATTTGAAGGAAATTGAGAGGTAAACTGAATGGCACAGAATTACTTTTCTACGTGTACAGATTTCTTACCCAAAATACATGGAGAGGTGTGAACTGTTCAGGAGCGAGAGAATTGACGGGACATTTTATTTACAGGTCCACTATTAGGGGCAGCTTCAACTGTTGGATTCTGGAGATGAAGGTACAGTAGAGCCCCTCTTATAAGGCCACCTGAAATGCATAAAAAATTTGGCCTTATAAGAGAGGTGGCCTCTCTTGCGGGGTAATATATAATGAAAATGCCATACTTTCTGCATGGTAAAGTGGCCTTTGTAGAGGGGGTGGCCTCTCTTGATAGAGGCCTTACAAGCAGGGGACCACTGTATGTGACTGGCCAAAATTACAAGAACTCAAAAAGGACCATATATAAGTGAAGAGATATGGAAGAAAATACTGGGCCTGCGTAACTGATCTGGAGTTAATGTAACATCCAGGTGCCCAAGTCAGGCTCCCATCTCATGGAGGACTCCCATTGAAATAAAAGGACACTTTGTTTATATCAAGCATCTTCGGTAATGGAACGTGATCACCAAGCAAATCCCAAATTGGGCATGCTATCCTAGGCCTTGATGGTATGTGGTAATTTAGTAATACATATAATGTGATCCAAAAGAAAATGATGTATGGCAGTATTGCCGTTTTTAGCTCAGCTCACTTGTCAGTCTGCTGAGCTTATAGTATGGATGGTCATCTATTGTCTGTTGTCCCTTGTTGGTGCACAATTATATTTTTGGCTTCGTCACAACTGTTGGTCAGATAATCTTTAAACTTTCCAAGTTTGTGTAAATGGTCATGCTCCAGTAAGTTTTGGATGTTCTATGGTTTTGTATTCTCCTGCAGAGGGTATATAGAATTCCTTATGTCTATCTATCAATTGCACAAACTTAAATCTGCAACTAGTCTCATAATTATCTTTTGTCAGATTAATTTAAAACTGTTGAAGCCTTGAAATTTTCAGATTTTATCAATCAAATGTGATTATCTTGATTAATTAAGGTATAGGTTTCGACACAGACAATTACTGGATTGGCTATGGAACATAGAGAGATTAGATTGTGCTTTTTAAGGGTCTGCCCCATGGGGGGACCCTTTCTGTTTTCGGGTTGTCCTTCCATCTGGATGTGCACCTTCTCATTACTGCAATATCTACAGAATGCCTCTATGTATATTGCTCAAATTTGGCAATATGCTTATCTTACCTGGCAAGATGAACAGATTAGATTTTGGTGTCACCATGACCTAATTTAAGCAAATGGCAGCCTGAGTAAATGCTTGTGAGGACTCGTTACCTCTCCAAAATGCGTCAATGCATTTTTCTCAAATTTGGCAGTATGCATATCTAGCATACCAAGATGAACCAATTAGATTTTGGTGTCACCGTGATCTACTTTGAACAAATGGCAGCCTAATTATATGTTTGTTAGGGCTCGTTACTGCGATATATCCAGAATGCTTCCTTGTATCTTGCTCAAATTTTATACTATGATTATCTTGTATGCCAGGATGATCTGATTAGATTTTGGTGTCATCATGACCAAATTTGAGCAATTGGCTGCCTAATTACATGTTCCTTAGGGCCTGTCACCATGATATCTCCAGAATGCTTCCATGTATTTTGTTCACATTTTGCAGTACAGTAGTCCCTGTCACGAGAGACCCCTGTCGTGAGAGACCACCCTCTCATGAGAGACCGCTTTTCAGATTCCCAAGTCCTATACGTCCCATTGTAATTTACCTGTCATGAAAGACCACCTGTCTCATAACACCACTTTTTTGTTGCTGTAGGGGTGGTCTCTGGTGACAGGGACCACTGTATAATTATCTTACATGACAATATGAACTGATTAGATTTTGGTGTTACCATGACCTAATTTGAGCAAATGGCAGCTTAATTAGATGTTCATTAGGGCTTGTTACCATGATACTTCCATGTATTATGCTCTAATTAAAGTTTGATAGAAATAATTAAGGCTCCGCCCCATGGAGGGACTCTTTATGTTTTAGGGATGTTCGTCCAGATTTCCAGATGTGCCCATTCTTGTTACCGTGATATCTACAGAATGTCTCCATGTATTTTGCTCTAATTTAGCAATATGCTCATCTTACCTGGCAAGATGAATTGATTAGATTTTGTTGTCACCATGACCTAATTTGAGCAAAGGCGGACCTTTCAGTCAATGCTTTGCCTTGAGGGTATGTCTAGTTTTTTAGTTCGGACACCGTAAGATGTGGCACTGTTGCTCCTGTTTGTCTAACTTGGTGAATACTGCAGGTATGTCCATCTAGCTGCATCACTGTATATAAAAGTTAAACATGTTTATACACAAGCAAATGCACATCCAAGCTAAGACCTTCCCTGGCTGATACAGGTGCACATACAATTGGACAATAGGGTACCATGCACATGTACATCTGTATGGAGCTTCTTTGAAAATCCTAAAATTTGACCCTTCGTGAATACTCTTCTTCATTACCCGACTGTCAGAATGGTTGCTGGCATGGGAATCGAATTAGGTCTTTTTGGCTCAGCATCCTTTGCTATACTCCTGTACGAAGTGAACAAGTCCATACGATGTGAAAGCCTTCCACACATGGGCCATAGACGTGACCAACTGCAGTGGCGTGTCTGCTTCATACAAATTTACTTTCAGGTTTATATTTTAATGCTGCCCTTAAGCATATCTGCCACGCATATTCTGAAGATGGTACACACATGCCAGAGGACAGACCAGGAAAATGCAATGACATGCATCACAACCCCGATCCCTTTCACATATGGTCTGTGTCTTGGCTTGAATTACCTATCCATTCTCCCACGTCCCTCGAGGGAGTCACAGCAACAGCACGTTTTAAAACTGACATGAGAAAAATTTCAAATTGCTATAAATTAGAAGGCACACATGATGATGATGATGATGATGATGATGATGATGATGATGATGATATTTTGCTTTTTTTGGGGATTCATGTTTCAAGACAAGAAAATTAAAGTGCCAAACTTTATGAAAATGGAAAAAAAAAAGAAGTCATTTTGTATCAGGTCATCATTTTGCTGTTATAGCTCAATCTCCTCCATAACCTGAAACAAAGGTGACCTTGATATCATTTTCAAGTTCACAGGACCACTTCAGTCTGTGTATGTAAGCTAAGCTGAGCACAGGTCTGTCACAGTCCTCTAGTTCCCCTTCATTTATGAATTTTTGTGTGTTTTTACTTTTTCAACTTCCCCATTTAGGTCCTTATTGGTTGTGGTGTACATTTCCATTAATTACAATTTAAGTCAATATGAATTGCAACAGTAATAAACATTTTTGACTTCCCAAAAGAGTCAGCCAGATCCACTTCATAGTTGGTTAGGAGTCAGCCAGATATAGTTCATACTTGGTTAGGATGTACCTTTGGTGGGTCTTTATCAAGTTAATTCAAATTGTCATGTTCTGTAGAGTTTGTGATTTTTGTTTTATAAATTTGTTCATTTTTTGGCAAATTTTGTTTTTCTCTCTCTGAAACTGCATGGCCACTTGCTTTAAAAGTGTGTAGGGACACTTCTGGTTATAAGAGGGAGACTTACACGGCATATGTGTGACCTTGACCTCACTCCCAAGGTTACATGGCCAATTGCTGAATTCTACTGTTCACCTGTTAACCAGAGAACAATTTGAGCTTGGACTTTGATGCTGGAGATCCTCTGTTTGTGCCATCTTTGCACAGTATGAGTGACCTTGACTTCATTCTCAAGGTCACACTCATGAATTTTGCTGTTCAAAATCTTGAAAACTATTTGAACTGGGGCCTATTTTAGCTAGGACTTTTGACTATTGAGCCAGTACTTTGATATCTGTGATCACCATGCAATTCCTCAGGTCACAGGTCATTTTGGCAAGTTTTACTGTTCACTTGATAGCAGGGTTGGGACTTGCATATTGCACGATGTTCACTCTTGATACAGGTTAGGTTGGGAAGTATATTTGGGTGGCCTTGATTAAATTATTTAAGTTGGGCAATAGGAAAGAGCCAAGAAAGGAAGGTTCCTGTATCCCTCCTGTTCCGGGCACTACTTCAGTCAGGAGGGCCAGTTGTGGATTCCTTTTCATTTCCATTGTAATCTGCAACTAAACAACTTAATGCATGTAGAAACACCTTTTTTATCCCCTCAATGCTAAATCAAAGTTTACAGCTTAAGGTAATGTCCAACCTGGAAGTTACTTTACTTTTAGTCCAAATATCACAGAAACATGCATCTCTGACATAATAAACTTTTATACTCAATTGACAGCAAGTTTTGCAGAATCTCTGTGCACTAAAGATGGAAGTCGAAATTCAAAGTTATTGTATAAAGACAAGTATTCTAGGTAAAAATGCATTTTTTTGTACAATTTTAGGACATTTAAAAAAAAAATATTAAAGAAAAAATTATCAAATTTGTGCCATCATGATCTTAACACACGCATCTGCAAAATAGTAGCAGGGACTTTTAATAACTGTATGTGTTTCTTTAGAATGTGGATACAAAATTGGAAAATGGTAGTATTTTTGTGAAATAGATAAATTTGTGGGGCTCTTCATTTTCGATATGCATTTAAAAAAGAACTGATCATTTCTTGACACCTCCCCACCCCCCACCTCCCAATTTGGTCTTGTTCTGGAGAATTCTTAGGAGTATATCAGATTTTATTTTATTTGATTACAATTAGAGAACTCATTTTAGAGAAATATCCATGTGAAATGGACTTTTTATAGCAGATACCTATCGTCAATATCAACATCCAAAGGTCAACACAGTCAACATGGTCAATTGACCACCATCTTAACACTGAAAGTACACGTATTTTAATTTCTTCAGATTGTACTGGGGCTAGAACTACTAAATTTGGACATATGACAGACAATGTAGATGTCTACCAAAATGTCACCAAATCTCAAAATTATCCAAAAATTGGTTGGACAATGCCTTAAATAACTGAAAATTTCATTGACCTCAAAAGCAACAAGTTTATTCAACATTACTTTCACATGCAATCCGATCCGATACACAACCCAAGCCTGCAAGAATTTTGTGTATTCAGCTGCATATGCATGAAATTGCTAATGGTGATCTCCCCTGTTGTATGGATTTTAGTTTCCAGAATAGAAATGAAGGACAAGTTAAGCCAGGGCTTGGACATCATACTGGATGGTGGTCCTTTGTGAAGAGAAGAAACATAATTTACAACTCAAAGGGACCATGACATTATGAGTAAGGTCTCAGGAAATTTCATGCAAGGTCAGCTCAGCAAAGGATTGTCACATTCCTTTTTCTTTTCTTTTTTTTTTTTCCCCCAGCACTTCACTGTCCAAGTGAAAGGCTTGATTCAGGCATTTGTGGCATGCTCAGCCAGGGAGCTGTAATATTGGAACAATCTGGACGAGTGATCAAGAAATTTTACAAGTTCCCACTGGTACGATGTGCTGTACAATTGTGCTTCAATTAGTCTTGAAAAGCAAATGAATGTAGGAATAAATTCATATTAAAGTCAGTTTAATGAAAAATGCTAGAATACCATATTCATTCCAACATTAACATGCTGTGCTAAAGCAAAGATTTCCTGGAGCAGACGTGGTTTTCACATAGTTTTGTGATTATGATAGGTCTTACTTTACAATACCACAAGCAATCACACTTTTTATAGAATCAGTATCTAGCATAAAATAACAACAGTGAACCCTCTTCTTTCATCAGAAGCAGTTAATTTTTAAAAAGAAACTATTGAAAATACTGAATTTTTAATACCCCTCAAGATAAAAAGTAGGCGGTATGCTTCTCTTAGGCCATGTGCTAAAATTGGAAAGGATATGGTAGGTAGCCTGGTTCCCTGTCAGCTCTACCTCTCTGGGTGGCACTGCAGTGGCTTGCAGAGAAAGGCATGAGCATATGTCAAAGGCAGGATAAGCCTATCAGTCCCCCCCCCCCCCAGCCTTATTGGCCTTTGTGCGGTAGTTGTCATGTCTGGGCATGCACTGGTTCATCCATTACCCTTGTACATGTGATAATCTTTGAACACAAATTGAGCTATTATCATGACACTCGCACTGTAGAAGCATCTCAGTGGAAGTTTGGCAGAGTTCCACATTCAGCAACCTTGACCTATTTTAAGGTCACCAGGGGTCATCCTATTTCTACCCCGACTGAAGGGGTCCTAAAGTTGTTCCGACCATTATATTTTTCCCCGGATCTGTCAAAACTTAAGGTACAAAATGAAGGATTTTGAGCATTGCATTCATCTTGGGTCTTGCAACAATAGTCCCTCTTTAGAGAGACCACCCCCTAGTGCCATCCAACAAGTGTCACATGAAGCAAGTGGTCTGTCAAAGAAGGTTGGACTCTTGCACCACCTGCCCAACAATGAACTCTTTCAGTGCCAAGCTTTTCTCTGAAACTAGAGGCATGCTGGTACTTGAATGAAAGATCTTTCAACGAGGAATATGAATCGGAGATCAAAATAATTCAGACTAGTTTCACTTAGTAGATCAACTTTAGATGTGATTGGCACATAAAGAGTTAACATAGTTGGTACAAGTGCCCTCTTCATGGCGAAGGCATGGTCTCATTACCTGGCAACGGAGGACACGGAGGTCGTCAACTGAATAGGAATACCTCCTCCCATCCATTATTTAGCTTCAAGACCGACTGATGCACCCACTTGTTAGACCCCATTCCATCTTGCAGTTGTGTTTACTCATTTATTAGCATTACAAACATATTTTGGATTTGTAAACTGGTTGGGAGAAATCATTTTAGCAATCTTGTACTAAATAGGCTAAATAGGTAGGTTTTATGTATTTGGAATGCAGAATTTCTGGATGGATAGGTGGTCTTTAGAAATTTAAAAATTAACTGTTTTTCAATATATGTAAAAATACCTTATTTGAAACAGAACAATTTTTGTTTTCTTTGCATGCATTTCAGCAAGATAGAACATAAATGGAACCAGCTGTAATTCAGTCCTTTCAGGAAAATTAATTTTTATGCATCATTTCAATATTGCATAAAAATTGATTGTTTCACCTCATTTTTCTTCAAAATTCTGTGTACATGTGCTATTTCTCAACTTTACCTGTACTCCAATAATTTTGGCTGCACAAAGATTCGTTTATTTCTTTAATATATCAATGAAACGTCAAACACCGTTACCTTCAAAAATATTATAAAATGTTTTATTGAGTTGTGAAGCTAAAATACACACAGTAAGTTCAATACCAATTATATTTCAACTAAGAAAATGAAATGGATCAATGAAACATGGACAACAGAGGCATAAATATATATATATGTATACTAACATACTCAAGTTTACCCGATACTGTTGGACCATGGTTTCAACACAGCACTTCAGTTGAACCCCTCATATGTGCATCTTCCAACATCAAATATTGTTTTTTGGCATTTATAATCAGATTTACTTTATACAAATACATGCACACTTCCAATATTTGGCAGTGGACTGCACTTGCCTGACCTGCTGAAACAACTTTCTCCAAATGTTATTGGTCACAACCAAAACCAGAAAAAGTTGGGGAAAAAGGTCAGGTGTGAGGGGGTCACAATTTAACCCTTTGCCACTCAAAAACAGCCACAAGCATGAGACCTTCAACATAGTATCTTATGAGATTTTTGTTCCAACAAAGAACTTTCATTAAACAGGATCTTTGGAATTAGAATTGGGAGAAGCTCGGGATAAGCAACTCAGAGACAAAACAGATTCTGCATCCCACCATGAAATAAAAGAAGAGTTTGCAAAGCAAGGTTACCAGTTTTGAGGGCTCAGTTTTTGAGAACTGCTCGGCCAAGTAATTACTCAGTATTTCTCGTTGCTCATTGGCCCAACCATCACAATCGAGCCAATTAGAGTTGCAGAAGCTTGAATCAAAGTAATTACTCACTGAGCAAATGTTCTGCAAACACTTGGCCCAGCTGTGAGTGGAAAAGGGTTAGCCATGTATGGGTCTTGTCCAAGGTTATAGGGCACTTTAAACTATTGGCAGTTTCATGCAAACTGTGTGGTGTAGCATACTTTTTTTCCCTTGAACCATCTTTTTTATGAACAACAAGTTCTAACAACACAGATAAGGACAGTATGAACCAAGCTGGATGACCCAGCTCAAATGATGACATTTACTTGCAAGTGCTCCCCAAGTGGCCCAAGTTCAAGTGAATATGAAGAGACCTGCTTTATGATATAATCACCGATGAGTCTAGCATGAAACTTGTGAACTGACCTGGAAGCTGAGGTATACCTGAATCCCTGCCATGCTGGAAGTTCCAGGATATTGTGTGAATGATGTACTAAGCTAGTTAAATAAGGCTTTATTTTCAAACAAGCCATCCAAAATTGTGGTATTCATAGGGTCGTGTTCTTGAAGCCAACAACAAATCTGCAATTTCTTTACACCCAAACTTGCCTGCAAATGTTGCACAGGGACTTCGTTTCTTTGCTGTTTGTCCCCCAGACTTTCTATATGCATACGAAACTCGAAATGTGTTGCCAGGATAATGTTCTCAAGCCACATAAAACTCACCAAGACAAGTACTCTGGGCATCCTCTGGAAATTTTAGTGTTGTAGCCAAATTCACAAAAATTTTGCCAAAGCTGCCTTTATTCCCTAAGCCACTCCCAGTAACAAACTAAGTTTCTTTAGCCACTTAATTTTTTTGGCAGCAGTTAGGCAAGTGGCTGAATATATATATATATATATATATATATATATATATATATATATATATATATATATATATATATATATATAAAGAGTAGCTCTTAACAAGTCCTCACACTTCCGATGCACCGACATCACTGGTCCTTCACTTTATCTTGCCCATTAATAAATATGCTCAAGAACTGAAGGGTATGATAGGAGGGAATGGGCACAGAACAGGGAAGGAAGTTGAGACTAGTCTTGGCTTGAAGTGTTCCTGTACAGAATCATCAAGAAATAAAGGGTATGATGGGATGGACGGGAATGACTGAAACCTACTGCACAGGCAAACATCAGCCTGGCACAATAGTCCGCAACATTGCCACCATCCATGTGTTCGAACAGTGGTAAGCCACCTCCCTATCCAGAACCTGAAAGACGAAGACCAAGCCAGCTTGGCTTTCCTCATGCTGATCTTTCCCGAGAACTCATTAAATGCTCTTGCTTGTGAATATCGGTTACACACAGATGCTTGTACAAACTGTGATGCCTCATACCAGGGACCCATTTCCCTCACCTTGCCACCTGTCTACTATCTCCCTCATCCTGGACCCTTCTGCGAGTAACCTCACCCCATGTGCTCCCTACCCTGGGGCTGTTTCCCTGGAGTAGGCAGTACAGGGGGCATCCCAAGCACCTAAAACAGCCATTCAATACATGCCACCACCTGGGCCAATGTGCTCGTCACCCTGCACAGTCATTTGCATCCCACGGAGAAACAGTTGCACTCGTGATCACAGGTACATCTTATATACAAAATACAAAGATAGGAACTGTATGGCAAGAGATGTGTGAACTGTTTCTCTACATGTGTATCAAAATAAGCAACCAAGAACATTTCTTATTTCTCCACCAGATGGCCTAGATGTTATATAAAGCTTCCTGCTATTGGTACATTTTGGTCTGGGATTTTACTTCACACATCCACTGGCAGGTGGCTCCAAGAGCCACAGCCTGCTCAGAAACCAGGCATTTCCAGGATGACAGACGAGATATTTGACAGTGCTGCCACCTAGTAACAATTTCCAAGATCTAGACAAGATGTTGATGTATGACATGTGTTGCTGAAAGATGCTGGGACATGGCCAAAAGGGTTTATGAACAACAAAAACAATGAAGACTGCATTGGTGTGGTGCAGTTATTCAAGCCTGACAATTCATCTGCTGGGCTGCACACACAGCCAGGGTTGCAGCATCCGTCACTGCTGGTACTTGACATGCAGTGCAAGGCTTGTTTGCGCTGGGGTTCTCAGGGAGGACTACTTCTTTGTATGCTACACCACACACAGTCACCCTTACTGCTTAACACCTATGCCAGCTAACCTCAAACCAGCACATACCACTATCTACAGTGCCCTTTTACACATCACTGGTCTGCCATACACTGTGCATACCAAAACAAAAAAAAAAAACAAACAAAAAAAAAAAAATAAAAAAAAATAAATGTGGTAGGAGTCAGCATACAAATATTATACAACAGTACAGAACTGAATGGCCTAGATTCCTCATAATATTGAGATAACATTAACAGATGTATGGAAATGGTCTCATAAGTTACAAGCTGCTGTACAAACCTATGTGATGGTTACACATCCCCTAGTCCAACCCAGGATTAAGTTTTTCTGTCCACTGTACAACCTAATGCTTATGGTCTGCCCCGCATGCTGGCCATTCAAATATACACACCAAAATACCATGGTAGCTTAAAACAGCAACAGTCTTAATAGCACCAGTTGGCAGCAAGGTAACTGCTCCCCTACCCCTTACCCCCACCCCCACCCCTTTCAAAATCCCTGACCCTTCCCCACTGAAACATAATTTTCACAGTTTCAGTTTTCCTGGCCAGCCTCTATCGAAAATGTACGGATTCGGCATTATTTTAGCAAACCTTGATGAGCAAATGCCAAGACCATGCAATATATTTTCTGTTATGTTTATTTTCTTCCCTTTAGTTTTTATACATATATATTTATTTTTTTTTTTGCTATTCATGTGACAAAGAATAAAAAAATAAGCATAATGTGAATTTTCAGGTGGTATGTATCAGCCCGCAGCAGGTTAACTATTGTATTTCTGTCCTGCATACATTAACCCCATACTTTAACATTCTCCAGTTGTCAATAGTGACCCAGTAATTTTATTTTGACTTGTAGTAAAAAATTGAAATCCTTTCACACCGAGCTTTGTGATTGGTTATTTCTGGGAATGAAGGAGCAAAAAATGTGCTGCAGCACTTGTACACTTGCCAAGCTTAAATTAAAATCAATAATTAATGACATGATTACGCTGTTTTATGGATCAGACCACTATTCAGCTTTCTTCATCAGATTTACTCATGAACTAATGTTTGCTGGGTCTTATTAGATACGTTCACTAAACTCAACCAACAGTGTACCAAATTTCAGTCCCTCCACATTTGACCAATGTATTTGTATACATTTGTTGAGCTTCAATGGAGTCAAGGTTACTGCAACAGAAAACATGGAAACCAAGGGTTACATCCAATTAAATGATGACAACCCGTTGCATGTGCCTGGGCTGTGATAAAACTGCCTGCCAGGAATCAGGGACAGGGGCATGTAATTTGCCTGGCCAATTGTTCCATCGTAATTTTCTTCTTCATTTTTTTTCCCGTATGCCTCTAATTTTGCTGGCCATGCCGTCCCCACTAACCACTGATTGTACCAGGAGCTGTCTGATCAAGCCATATCGCATCCACCCACAAGCATGGGTTAGCCACTTCCATCAAAACCAGCATGGCACTACATCACAGATGCAGCCAACCCAGCTGTGAGTATCAGCATAACATGCCACACTGTACAAGCTGCCTCGGTCTCTCCCTCCGGCCTGCAACTCTCCTTCTTTCTACCAATTCTTCATATAAACATAATTATATTTACAGGATTTACATAATCATGGCATACATACATACATAATTACATATTTATAGAAGTATCGTTGCAAAGGCCAAGACACTTTCATATCACACCAGGCTCCTGCTTCAACCAGATTGGGGGGGGGGGGGGGGTGAGGTGAAGGAAGGGATGAGAGAAATGCATTTCATCAAAAATATACTAGAATACCCATTTGTCATACTGGCATGTCACACCCATAGTTCATCAATTATGAGGGACCAAACTCAGTTATTCATATAGACTTGCTTTGCCACAAAGAGAAAACTGCCTTGAATGCCACAGGAGATGCCAACAACTTTGGAAGAACAAGTTGCAAAATGTGCCAAGTGTGTATTCCTAATAAACTTTTGTCATTTCATACAACATGGGTATTTATTTAGAGATGGGCGTTTTCTTTTCATTTAAGATTCCAAAAATAGTGCAATTACTTGACAGGAAACCTTGGCAACATGGTCTGGACTTCATTGGTACAATCCTTGCCTGGTCTCCTCTCCTAGCAGCTTATTTATCTGAAATTAACAAGTTCACAATTACAAAGTACTTGAACTGTGTTTGAGTTACAGTCACCTAAATTAAATGCAATATTCTCTCACCCTGCCTTCCTGTGTAAACCACCCCCAAACCCCCTGCCATGGTAATATATGCTTTGTGGGGACAGTGGAGCAGACAAACAGCATTCTGTGAGGAAAAGGGAGCTCCTGGTTACATCCCTGCCAACTGGTTGCTGTCTTTTGTATATATTAACAAAATTATTCATTGAGATTCAGAAGAGATCCTACTCACTACACAAAAAAGTTCCTTCTGCTTTTCCCATCACTAGTCAGAGTAGAACATGAGTATATTTATGATCAACATGATTTAATGATCTGTATATACAAAATGTGTATTTACACTTGAACAATACACAACTTGTCAGGTTAAATAAAATAAAGGGAAACTAAAAATGTAAAACAAACCTGAAATGTTGTCACTTGTGTAAATGCAGACTCAATTTTTCAATATAGTATACACTTTTTTTAAAAGATTCTATAGTCTGCGCTTAAATTGACAGTGATATCTATAGTCTTCTCTACTTTTGTACATCATTTCCAGAGTAATAAAACAGTCAGTGCTGTGCCCCATAATAATCTGTTAACAGCATGCTTTAGGTGAACTTAGTTTTGTCTCCTGATGTGGGGTGTAGTATGCCTACCTATCAATTAACTAGCTACTACACCTTTATTGTTTATGTATACCTTCATAACCTCGAATTTATGTGTTCAATATACTTCATTCCTTACAGCACAATGGCCAACATGTAGTAGAAACATGAATGTGGAACTTGGTGGTCTGCCTTGCTTCAAACACTCCGTTTTCCATCGATTTATCATCATGTTACAATATCTGGTAATGCTTTACAATGAAGGAGGGGAACAGGAAGTCTACATACATGTACATTTGATTTTGTACATGAATAAACAGGAGTTCCATTTGGAGGCAATATTAATAATGTACCAGCACTGTCAACTCTGTCAAAGAACACACTACACTTCCCGTTATGTGACAAAGCTAGCTAAGTTTGTATTCTAACCACTGTGACTAAGTATAATGAACTACAGACCTACCAGTACTACTGTAGGGCTGAGAATATTTCAGTAAAGAAATGTCAATCTATTATCTTAAAGCGGATATCTACACTTGGAGTAATGGGTCTTTTTCTGCACACACCTCGTACACACACACACATCTCTCACACACACACGCACATACACACAAAGTGACTGCAATATTACACATTGTCTCCTGAAACTTGTAGAGAAAACAGGTATAAAAATTCAGTACAGTATATTCCATAGTGCATTGTCACTTTAAGTAGCATGGTTTGCATACGATTTTCAGTTTCTAATTCCCCTGAAAATTCCGCTGTTTAGTCGTCTGTCATTGAGTATTTGTAATAAGGAAAACAACACAAAACCACTTGAACCATTTCAAAATGGGTAACAATTGTACAGTGCAATCAGTTCATGCTTTTTATCCCAGGTACAGGTACACAGCAACTAATACCAGTAAGTTGAACCTTACTTGTCAACAAAGAGGCTGAGGTAGACTGGCACACCACAACTTGATGTAAAATACTGTTATGTAATCATTATTACCCCACCCACCCACCCACCCACCCAAATCAACCCGTCATTACTTTTCTCGACTGTCTGTTCAAATTCCACACACCACAAAAATACTGTGCTGAAATAAGCTGGTATGTGGAATAAAAGAGAATGCTTTGTTCGTTTTTCCCACATTGCCAAAATTTAAAAAGGACTGGTTTGTGTCACAAGACCTTGCTGGCCTGTGAGCAGAAATGCCTTTGTCAACATGATTTCTCATCAAATCCCTCAAAATATGCCAGAACATGATCCATACTGTTTGAGTCTATATGAGTTGGGTCACAACTGCAGAATGACGTATGTATGGTGGACAGTGTGTCAACTTCTACTTTACGGTGGACTTGGCCAAGAGTAGTGTACACCTACTCCATATGCAAACTGACAAATTCAGTCACTTGAAGAATTTCCAAGAAATGACCTGCAACAATGCACAAATCTTTGTTCTGTAAACATTCAGTGTCATGCAGGAGACTACATGTAGGGATCAGAATTTGTCAAGTCAGCAATACCACCAATTCTATGTACACGTACTTCAAAAACAAGGTCACAGACCAGAATCAAAAACATTTTGCAAGTGTTGTGTTGTAAGGCTAATAGGTCTGAACCATGGCAGTGGTGTGGTGCATGTTGCACTGGCTAACAGAAACTTGCAACTGTAACCCAGCATATGGACAGAAATGCATGCATTTGACACGTCTAATCTGGCAACACTCCCAATTTACCTGTATACTAATCACCATGATTTTGTAGTCCAATGTTTTTTTTCTTCTTCCTCGCCCCTCCTCCCATCAAAATGGAGCACCCACTTCCCTAGGTATGTATTCCAAATTTATTCCCTATCCTACAAGATAACCTCTCTGAGGTTTTCAGCCTTTAAGGTTCCCAATTGGCCTTCCTTGTGAATTTTTAGGCAAAGTCACCAACATTTTGATGATGAAGGATGCAAGTTAGTCCACAGCAAGCACTTGCCCGGCATATCCAATGCCCACATCTTGGCAGGTTTTTGAATGGGTGCGACTAGAGATACTGAGAGAAATGCAGAGAGCAGAGCGGTTGGAAGTGTGGGCAGACAGGACAAATATCCCCATGGACACTCTCAATAATACTGACGGTAAAGATGAGGTGTGCCGTATCTGCCTCTACCATGTGAATGTTTGTCATATCTAATCATGTCTGCAGTCAGCCTCCCTGTCACTGCACCCTCCCTATCCACTGTAACATCAATGCCATTCTAAAACATGGCAACATTATTACTCACATAGACCACTCAGGACCTTACCCATTTTGCCAGCATAGTCAATGACAAGGACCTTCAAAAAGGCTTGGCTAGATTTACTTAAATTTTATCATTTGTAACAATTCAAAGTTTATTGCAGCATCCCCACATGGAGTTAGTCAACAATGACTGAAATAGGTAACACTGGATATAACACAGACCTGTAGTCTCATACTCAAAAGAACAATGTTTCACTGTATTTGACCAACTGTGGTTGTCCCTGTGCTGATATTTATAAATTGTCTGCAGTACCAGAAGGAACAGCCACGTTGGAATGAGTTTAATGTTGAAACAAGTGTCATCCATTTTCTTTGGTAAACCACTTATTTCAGCGACATTGCTTGCACAGATATGAAACATATACATACACTTCATGTCAGCTGTCTGAAGAATTCAAGTTGAAATTTACATGTAACATATCAGTCAACTTGAAGGTATACAAACAGTAAAATGCACAAAAATTGATCCCTCTTTAATAACGTACTCCATAGCATAAGACGAAGTATGCTGGCTTGTTTCTGTGAAACTTTAACAATTTTGCTCGATTTTTAAATGCAAATTACCATGTTAAAATGAGAAAAACTCTCACTGTGTCAAGACAACATATACATCAAACGTTTACAATAATATCAATGCCACCCAATGAAAAATTTCAATAGGACCATTCAAATAGGACATAATTTGTTAAAACTAAAAGCCGTCATTCATTGCATCATTTGACACATATAAGAGACATTATCTTTTTTTTGAGATTTCTTTCCTCATATTGATGAATTGTTCCATAATACTATTTTTTAGAAAACAAGGTATTCATACATGAGATTCCTTTTTCTTTGTAATACATGTAAACAGAACAGAGACCACACTTTCCAGTTCACATGGGCACAATCCCTGGTCACAGAAGTCACTAAGAGATAAAACCTGTTCTGTTGTATTATCTGTTGCCTGAAAGAGAAACACTGTGACCTTACGAAACATTTTGATTCAGTAAACTCAAGGCAGAAAATATTTACACATCAGAAGCCTTGAGGTACGTATATTTGCTCATGCCCAGTAAATTTAGTAATGAAGTATATCATGTCCATTTGATACATCAACTGTTAGACATTTATTGTTTGGTGTTCCCTTTTGGTGACAATCAATTTAAAAATATGGTTTTGTTCAATGTTGAGAATGACATCAGGACTTAAAGTCAAAGTCACAGCCCAGGGCTGCCAATGTACATAGTTTTGCCCTCTCCCCCTACTCTCCCTCCCCTCACCCCTGCTGGCAGACATGACTAGACATGCACAATTCAGAATCACAGATATGAAAAGACAATACCTATTTACGACAAAAGTGTAAAATAATATCACGACAAACACAAAGCACCCATTAGATAGTTAAATAAATACAAGATAAGTAAAACCGTCATAAAATGCACGACTGCCTTGCTAAAATGCCCTTTCTAAGAATTTGCATACAACAGGAGGGTGTGGTAGAGTGAAAACAACTAAAACACCATGAATACTGCAACTTGCACATACAACTAAGGTCATGTACACTCCTTGGTGCACAGGCAGTCAATATAATCTTAGCCTTGGACATGTCTTGGCCCAGGAATCTGACATACAAATGTACATATACTGCAGGTTTAGAACTTGGAGGGGGTGGCCATTAGTTTTCAATGTACTCCAAGCTGAATTTGAATCTGCTTCCAACTTGTCCATCCGGTTTTGTTTTCCATTAGATGATACTTCCGTAAGATCCACTGAGGTGAGCAAGCTGTCAAACTTTTACAGAATTAGTCACAAGCAAAATAAGACTTATAGTACATCTTGCAACAAAGATGCAATGTTTTTGTTGTAACTCTTTCGCAGAATTGGTCACAATGAAAATGAGAGTTGTAACAGATTACTCTGCAACAACATTACAACATCATGAAATTTTCAATGGTTGCTACAGCAAGCAATGTCACTTTCTGTTGCTCAGCTCATTCCAGCATCCAAATCCTATCATAATATGTTAACTACAATAAATTAAGGTGGAAGATCTGTAGTCAACACCTTTGGATAACCTCTAATCACTTTTCAATATTTTTGGATAGTTTGATACTTGAACTACACGCTCCCAAAAATTCAGATGTGTGAACAAAAAAATTATATGAGAAAACTGAGCTCAAAACTTTAGTTTACACTGAAAAGTTTCAGCAGTGCTGACCACATAGGGGTGTCACATGGGGTTTGTTTGCATGGGCATGATAATGATCCATGTCATTGTTTGCACAGTCATTAGTCCATGACCCTTGCAAACCAGGTGCGCCACTGACAAAAGTCACTCATAGGGAACAGGAAACCATTAACCATGGAGAGAAGAATGGGCTAGTTCAGACTAATCACTACCACTGTTCTGACTACTCTGAAATTCTCTATTGATGTAAAAACAAATTATCACAATCCACTTTTATGGAAAGCCGCATGCCAACCCACACCCACACAAGCTGAGTGTGGTTACCTTTGATGTTCCCAATTTTGAAAAAATATTGAGTTTTAAGCCACGAAATACACATTTTTTGAAAGACAACATCACAGAGGTAAAGCGTCAAATTTATTTCACATAATGATAAAAGCACAGGACAGAAAAAGTGAGTATGTCATATTACAGCCATAAATGCACAAGAACTGGCAACATTTTCTGTCAACACGATTTTCTCAAAACTGTTTTCTCCTCAACCTATGCTATTTGTATCTCGCCTCACAAACAAATGAATTGCCCTATCACATGACAATCAACGAACATCAAAAGGAAAATATAACCAGGAGCGGTTCCAATAATTTTTTTTTTTCTGACAACCCCTTCCTTGACTTTTGGAGCAATTTCTAGAAAGAAAATGAACAACCTATTAGGACCAACTTAAAACTTTTTATTTATGCTGTTTCAGGACTCACCATTGGAATTGATCCTATATATATATATATATATATATTTTCTCTGATTTCAATTTGAAAATAAAAATTGTGTGATTTTTGCACGAAAAATGTGAAAATCCTCCCAAGTCAGAAAGAATGCTATAAAATCTCAAAAAATTTTCAATCCTACACAAAAAAACAAAAAAAACAAAAAAAAAACAAAACAAAAAGAACTATGGATACAAATTTATGGATGTGTAGTATACTAGTAATCAGAAAATATATAGGCTCTGAAACATGTTGAGTAGTTCCCCGCTGAAGACCCATTAATTTATTTGGGCTGATACAGCCGATGTCAAAATTTTACAGTGGAACGTGTGCAATATGGACAATAGTAATTCCATATGTATATAGGTTAGACAGGGACAGCTTAGCTTATGGAGAGTAAAGAGTTTGGACTGCAGAATAGGGTAATGACTACTAGGAAGTGGTTCTTGGCAAAAAGACACAAAAACAATACAAAGGTTTATTGTACATGTACTTGTGAAAAAATTAAATGGGTAATATTGATCCAAACTTGCCAGTCTCACTGCACACTGGCTACAGATCTTCCACCTTAAAAGTTCAATTTTCCAAGATGCAAATCTCTTGGAACACTGTCAGAAGTTACCTTTCAGATTCCCCCCCAATTTTTTCATGTCATCTGGAAAACAGAGCATGCTCAGGCGCATGAAGCAGGATTCAATTCAAAATGAATACAGGGACTCCTGCAGGCATATCATGCAGAGCCATAGGTTAGTGAGGATATGATCTAGTTGGTCCACAACACAAACACTGTACGGCCAGCACACTGTCCATCAGTCAAGCCACCAATATACTGCAGCCCCCACATCACAGCAAAGTCTTCAAACCTATATCAATACCCGCTGCATTTTCAAAATTAATCCTGGCAAA
This sequence comes from Hermodice carunculata, assembly GCA_964020975.1. Lineage (NCBI taxonomy): Eukaryota > Metazoa > Annelida > Polychaeta > Eunicida > Amphinomidae > Hermodice > Hermodice carunculata. The sequence continues at coordinate 72,833,838 of OZ026612.1, read as the reverse complement.
ACCAATCTGAACATATTTCCGAGAAACGACTCTCTTTGTGTACATTTTTTACCTCATTAAAATCCAAGTGCAAGGACTTTTTTATCTCTGTACTTTTTTTTATATCATTGCCACCCATGCTCAGTTGATTAGCACCCTCTCTGTAATACCAAAGTCCTAAACTGCACTGCTACCAAGACAACAAGGCTCAAGGATGTAGGATAAACCACGAAGTCCAAGATATACAATTTTATCACAGAGATCCATGTTCGGATCTGCTTGCCAACCATGGCATGCAAGAAAGGTCTTTTCAGCTACAACATTCTATTAAGCTGATCAATGTACACCAACTGCTACACTCTTTTGCCATTCATACATCTTTACTTTGGATGATCGACCAACACAAAACACTTGTGATCAGTCAGGATTATCCTACAACGCACCTATCTCAAAATAAAACATAAGAAGCAGCTTTCTCTATTTCAGTAAAATCAAGGGTAATGCTGCTAAAAAGTGAAAATACAGACTGTTTCCAGCATATTTTAAAAGATCCACATACAAAATTAAAAACTAAACAAATGATGAAAGTCCAAAAAGAAAGAGAGAGAATGGACTGCATTTTATGAATTAACCATGTTTTCTATAGCACCACTTGGTGGAATGCCCAGGTCCACTTCTGACGATCCCAATGTGGCGCTTTTTGGACAGGTACTTACTTGTATTTAAATTGAGCATTTCAATGGGACTGTCCTGCCTTTGGCGGCACAAGGAGTATAAGAATGGCCAAGTTAAACATTAAAGTGGTATCTGTGGTAAATTTTAGTCTTTAAAATCATCTGTAACATTTAAAAAAAAAGGAAAAAGAAAAAAAAAAAGCGGATGTATACTAGCGCCAGGCTACATGTGTAAAATATAAACAAATATCATAGGTTTCTATGCAATGAGGTCTGTCTCCATAGCAACCAGCAAAGTGCAAAATGAGATTCGGCTCCATAATGACAAAGTTATAAACATAAACCATTATGCAATGGATTTCATCTGATCAAACTGCAAGTAAAACGGTTTAAATAGGGATATGTCTAGTGCATAAAACAGCACTTTTTCACTATTTTCAATGAAGTATATGTAACTTCTACCAGTTGATAAAACATTCGACTTTTTGAACAAGGATCTTTTATATTATGTAAATGGTTAATGTTTTGTGTATAATCTGTAAATCTCTCCAACTCTTTGAAATTCCTCATTCATATTTATTCCCCTGTCAAAAATGCAAGTTATTATCCTGTCTGGCTGACCTGCTCATAGCAGCACACACTCAAGTTTACACAGATCACGAAAAATATGTTTTTGCTTCAAAGGAATAAAAGGAAAAAGAGACTTGTGAAATTTAACAGTCAATATACATCTTACAGCATCTGGACACATATTTTGGAAAGCATGAATACTTTCTGGTGGGCTTGGTGTCAACAATTAATGAAAATCTGTATGCATAAATACATTAAAGAGTCTTATTTGACATATGACTTCCAGTGGTCGACTAGCTGGCACTACACAGCCTCAGTTGTCCAGCGGCCCACTGGTGGCCACTATGTTGCCTCAGCTCTCTGGTCAAAATTTTCTGTCTGACTGGTTACTGCTTGGTGTCCATTTGGTGTTCTTTCCAAGCTGTTTGGTTCATCTGAAAATACATTATGACATATCATTATAATTTATTTTTCACTGAAATCCTATTGCTGCATGTCTGATGTGGCGTATCCAATCAATTTGGCAACATTCTGTTTCAAAGATAGCCCTTTACTGCAACTTTTTAATACTGCTTGCATGTTACCAAAGACAAAACTTGAATTCATGCTAAGTCATGTGAGAGTACAAGAAAGCACTAAATTTTAATAAAGATGTCCACATGACACAAAATACTTCATCGATACAAAAGTACATGTGCTTTGTCTTACATCATATACCTTTGTTGGAGTAATACAAAGCCAGCATGAAGTAAGCCCTTAAACTTTCTGAACATCTTTATTTGGTCAAAGAAAGCTGTACACATTGGGTATCCTGTTCCAAAAGGTCTCATCCACAGCATTTTTAAAGGTGCAGTGAAAAACCCAGAAGCATATGGCATCGGACATTGTGCTTTGTGGACTAACATGTTGTCAGGCTCTGTGGACTGACACATAAACAGGCTTTGTGGACTAACATGTCAACAGGCTCTGTGGACAGATTCGTAAACAGGCTGTGTGCAACATATCAGCTGACTCTGTGGACCAATACATAAACATGCCTTGTGGACAAATATTGTGTGGTTTTTCTTACTTACCCCTATGGTACATGTATGTTATGCATACACGTCATGCAATTATGTCAGTATTCTTTCATTAAAAATCTAAAGGCTTCTTTTTTCCCCCTTTTTTCCCTCCTCATGTCCAACTGTCTTCCAATTCTTATGGCTTCTACTTTTTCTTTCTTTCTTTCTTTCTTTCAATGCATGCCCAAGTGACAGGTTTACTACTCTAGTTCAATGATTACATCCTGTATTTTATGTTATCAACACAAACTAAACACTGATGTCAACACTGTTTCACCCTTTCCTGATCAAATTGCTTACGTGCCCAGATGTAAATTGTAGCCTGTCAAGTTTTTACTTAAATTTCTTGTTACTTTGGCGAGATTTGTATGCAAAACCATTCACGATGGCACATCCTAGGTCATGATCTTTCCTTGGTGCAGGTTGGGTGCAATGCACCCAACCCACAAGGAAGGTTACTGATTTGGTTGTACTCTGACCAGGAATGGGTTAATCCAAAATCTTAAAGATTGCTACCATTTGATTTTTTCACTTCTCAGTTCCAAGTAGTAACCTTATCATTATTGTCCACTGGCAGCAACCAATCTAACTTTAAGTGACCTCTGCCTCACAGCACAAAATACATGTAAATACACAGCCTCTACAAGCCCCCCCCCCTCCTCCTTGCAACCAGCCTCATGAACTACTGAGCACATACCTTGGTCCTTATTCACTGCAGTGTGATATATAACATACATACTCATGAATGGTCTGTTATTTCAATGATAATATCAATATTCACCAATAGCCGGAGGCAAAATGAAAAATAACTTAGCCCTGACCACTTACACGATTGCCTGTGCCTTCCTAGGACTGGACTTCCATTTCATAATAACTAACCCTGCTTGGATACCTGGATTCATTCTGATTCACCTTAGTAGCATTAAAGATGCAGCTGTACAGCAGCTTCATTCATTTACGTCTTTTGGCCTTGAGTTACAAATCAAAATATGTTTCCAACCTATCTCATCACTCAATGCCTTCAATGCATCTCCTTTCTTGTGAGCATGCACATACACACATACAGTGAAGACTCATAATGACACCATCTGAATCCGATATCTGAATATGTCAGTTATCTGTGCGTGCGTGCGCGCGAGCGAGCGAGCGAGAGAGAGAGAGAGAGAGAGAGAGAGAAGGAATTTCAGATTTTTATCAAAATTTTTGTTTTTACCCTGCATAGCATTCCCTCATTGCTTGCTACATTACTGTAATTTTATCACAATTGGAAAGTTGAGGACATAATGCTATTATCCATTGGACATTTCATTACCAGCCTGCCACTTAATATACCAAATGATGCAACCAGTCAACAAGACTGTTGCATGGGGTATCACAGCAGATACATGTATATCTGGTCTCAGGAGAGTCAAGATCCAGTCGAGAGGCCTACATACAACAACCAAAGCTCCATAAAGACAAGTGTCCCCTAACTCAATAATTTGATGTGTTATTGGATAAACAATCAAGCAAGTTGGGTCTATGGTGACATCTACTACAGCAAGACCACTGACCACGTAGACCACACATGTTCCAGTTGTAGACATAGACTCAGGCCAACAGGATGAAGTACCAGTCCATGACTGGGAGAGATGTGGTGGTTGGCCCATGTTCAAGTACCACTGGTAGTAATAATAATAGCATCGAGGTTTTTTTATTTAGGTGTTGTACATTTTGATAGGCCCTTCAAAATGTGCAGTGAGTAGTCCGCATTCTCATCAGCACCCTCAACTACGTTGGGCACCAATGAGAATGCTCATCAATGACGCTGCGCCAATCAAAATGCGTAATGCCGTAAAAAAAAATCAGGTTAATGCTGTATTAACACTTTCAAGTCCACAGCTCATCAACGCCATGGTGTAGAAGCAGGGTAGACACACACCTACACACATGGCCATGGTTACTGGCATCCATGAAAATGTTTTTCTGTACATGAACTCCTGCCATTACAATGTTAGGATTTGCACACAACTGTCAGGAGATACAACTACCATCACACAAAAGGTGGCCAGATAATTACTTCATGCAATTTTGATAGGTGGTCCTGTTAGAGATCATACAGCCTACATCTTGAATCAAAAGGCATTCTACAACATCACACACACTGACTGAAATTAATTACTTCATCAAATTTACATACATAATCTTTGTGCCTTCCCCATATAGGCTCCTGTGATGTAACTAATTACAACATTACGCTATCCCTGCACGTACTGTTTGTTACATGTGGCTACATTTAGAAACTTTTACCAAACAGACCTGTCATGGAAGATTTCAACCCATATACACACACACACACACACACACACACACACACACACACACACACACACACATACATACACACATATATGGGGTGGGGTGGGGATAGTGGGAGTTGGCGGGGGGGGGGGAGAGGCACATATGGGTCTCCATCTGGAAAGTAGTTCAAGGTCACTGCCAAATGACATTTTGCTCACCACATACTGAATGTCAACTGAGCCTTTTTACCAATGGCTTGATAACTATGTTCACTGTAAATCAATCCTAGATATAATTTATGGTACAGTGTACACAGCCTATAATACGATCATACTCCCACCTTCTTCATTTTGGGACTGCTGGTGTAGCATCTGCCAGGAGCCCCATAAATATTCTGTGAAAATACTACATAGGATACAACTTGATATATGCTTCTATCTATAGGTAGGTATGCTGGTACATGTACATCCATATGCCATCCAATTTGCCTCCACATGAATACAAATAGACAAGTGCTTGTATTTGTGGCAATGATGCTTATTTTTGCTGATGTATCGAACTGTGCAACTTCCAGTTCAGGCTAAATCTGATACAATGCTTATGTAAATAGGAGATAAACGGCTGAGTTCTGCACCAGGCTAAACAAGGGTCATCCACATTCACCTGACATAATTCACAGTCAGGTGTAATAAAAACTGGTTTCTCTGGCCAGTTCATTTGCCCTTCATGTTCCATGAAACAAGGCTACCAAAACATGGTCCAACACCTCAACTGAAAAAAAAAAAAAAAAAAAAGATTTGCCACATTAAAGCTGATGCCTGCTGTCATGTCAGTCAGTTAGATCAGCAGCTACTGTGGCAAGGTGTGCCTAAAATTTGGCTCTGAGCTGCAGGGCAAGCCTAGGATGTGCATGTAGTAACAGCTGTAGTCACCTGGCTCACCTCTCACTGCGCCTTCACCCAGCCGTGCCTCCATCCTTCATGTTGGCCTGGCAACAGCCAACATTACATACACTCTGGTGATGGAGAACACTGGCACATGAAGGCAACCTTCCACCCGCACCACCAAAGAGGAAGGCTCTTGTAATCAATGATGTCTTCCCATGATACACAATACCCTAACATAATCTAAATCATCAAAGGAACAATGACCCTAGTAACTGATTCCTCTACAAAGTGACATACACCTTAACGAATGACAGATTTGTCACCTGAGCAGTATACCTCAATAATGAAGTGATGTCTGTGTCATGTCCATGGGAACAACACACTGATGGCAGAAAAGAGAAACCCACATGCCTACCAAATAAAACCTCAGTTGAACCAACATCAAATTATGTAACATGAACATTTATTTTTTGCTTCAATTTTTTCCATCAAACCTCAGATCAACTAACATTAGACTGATGTAATTCAATAGGTAACTTTTTTATTGACTTCTTCATTCCTCCTCCAAACCACAGAAACATGAGAACAAAATAACTGGTCTAACATTGAACAGGACAGCATAGGATGTCCTCAGATAACTACTCATATATTTTTTTGCAAATCATATCAAACAGTCAGAAAAATATGCGTATTTATCAGTTATATAATTATCATGTCACCAAATCAACATTTATCACAAAATGATATGTACACATGTATATTCAGGCATTTCTCCACCACACAAATAAACGGTTACCTGAATCCCACCAGACAGATTTCATAACAGCCAATAATATTATCCTATTCGGTTCTTCCTACACACAGGTGTTGCCTTAATAGGCTGAATCACAAATGCAGGAAGCTGCAGATGGGTCTTCTGATGAATTTCTTCAAAACAGCCTGGCCCTGGGAGGTCTCAGGACTTGTGAACTTTTGTATCATATATTATTTGTCACATAAATGACCAGTACGTGAATACAACGATCTAACTTCTATCCAGCCTTTGCAGATCACTTGAGGATGTTAAGTTGAGGCAGCACCACCCATGACTGACTGTGGTCAGACCACAAAGTTATGTGTCTATTGTTCCTTTATGGTCAGCCTACAACAAAGATTCTCTTGACGCTTTCATTCTGTAGTCATGTATCAAACATGATTTACTTTCCTTCCATAAAAATTGACCAACAAACCAACCCCCATAACTTGAACAATTTCTCATCCTTGTAGCCATGTATCACCAAGACAATTCTTTCCAAATCTATCAATGAAACATGACAAAATAACAGCCTGGAGGGGTATAATGTTACCCCTCATACACTGAAGATAGATTCGTACCGCAAATGTATTTTCTGGTTTTAATCTTCACTAATCCATTATTTTATCACATGGATAGCCATTGGTTTTTAAATATGAATTTGTGTAGCTGATCAAATAAGGGTTTTTACAGGTAAGTTTACATTGTGGGGACTGAGAGCCCATCAATGTTTAAGGTAGCAATTTAGTGAACAACATATAAGCCAACTGTTTTTCCATCCATCCATTTTCTACTTTATTAGTTTACTTCAGGGGCAGTTCAACATTATCATCATTTTTTAATTTGTACTTAGGGTACTAAATTTCATGACCACCCCCACCGCCGCAAATTAGTACTTTAAAAATGATAATTAAAAAAAAAAAAATCATACCAAAATTGCACAAAATAGTCAAAAATTGACCATTACTTTCCACATTCTGTGAGTTTACAGACCCATTTAACCCCCTCCCCCTTGCGAACTGTAAGTACTAATTAAAAATGATGAAAATGTTGAACCATCCCTCAACTGTTATTAAGTTTTGTTGCTTTATACACCCTATGTCAGTGTTCAAATCGTTGTCAGAGAGAGAGAGAGAGAGAGAGAAGAGAAAGAGAGAGAGAGAGAGAGAGAGAGAGAGAGGAGAGAGAGAGAGAGAGAGTGACGAGAGGAGAGAGAGAGAGATGAGAGAGAGAGAGAGAGAGAGAGAGAGAGAGAGAGAGGAGAGGAGAGAGAGAGAGAGAGAGAGATGAGAGGAGGAGAGAGAGAGAGAGAGAGGAGAGAGAGAGGAGAGAAACGTGAAAAGAACCATCACAACTCGTGCTCTCAACTGTTGTTAATTTTTCATCTGCTTTTATACACCTTGTGTCAGTGTTCGAAGATCGGAATTTGTCGAGAGGGAGAGGAGAGGGGGAGAGGGAGAGGGAGAGGGAGAAGAGAGGAGAGAGGGAATGAGAATGACGGGAGGGATGGATGAGGAGAGAGAGAGAGAGAGAGAGAGAGAGAGAGAGAGAGAGAGAGAGAGAGAGAGAGAGAGAGAGAGAGAGAGAGACTGTGCTATTTTGCTACTATCTAGGCAGTGCAAGCCTGTGATTTGATGGATCTGCACACATGATGCATGGTATATACACCAGCCTGCAGAAAACTTGCTGTACAGCATTATACTTTTCCTGTAAACATGATGCATGGTAAATACATCAGCCTGCAGATAACTTACTGTGCAGCATTATGCTTTTCCTGTACACATGATGCATGGTAAATAGATCAGCCTGGGGGAAAAATTACTGTACAGCTTTATGCTTTTCCTGTAAACATGATGCATGGTAAATACACCAGCCTGCAGAAAAGTTGCTGTACAGCATTATGCTTTTGCTGTAAACAATCGTTACAACTGCTGGGGATTATCGAAAAATGGGACGTGTCTGGGCAATAAAACCTGTTCAAACTCATTGCTGCAATTTCCATGAATGTTATCATTCATTCAACATTAGTTGTATTGTAGACTTCTCTCTGATAGTTTTACCAGCAGCAGAGAGGAAGTGCACCTTGTACACCTACGCCTTCATGTCAGCTGTGGTCCATATCTGCGGTACATTTACATAATTAGCTCACTTAAGTGCTTGTCCCCTTGCACAACTAATAACTCCGCCTACTTCCCCGAAAACGTCATTATGGCGCTAAATATCCATGAGGGTGTTTAAATGGACAGGGGACATGTATCCTAATGAATATGTGATTTTTAGCAATAAATCACTGTATTTTGCATGTCTCAAACATTGATTGGCAGGTATAGAGATCATGCTTATCAGGCAAGTACAAAAATAGATCCTGTCTGGAGTAAAGTTGGTGGCAATGACCGAAAAAGGTCCAGGATCAACAAGTCAAAAGAAATCGCCTGTTTCGTCTGGTTCAGTTTTGCAAATTTCCAGCGACACTGGGTAAAAACTGAATGGTCTGATTCTCTTCGCATGTGCAATACCTTAGTTCTTTTGTCCAAAACTGTGTTTTTATTTTTTGGTAACTGGTAAAGTTTTGCATTTTTGGTGTTATTGATAAAGATATCACCCAGAAGAAATTTACAAGGCACAGCTGTAAGTATCTCCTATGACCTACAAGAGGCTCCATTCACTTTATCAGCAATTCAAGACACAGTTTGACGAAGAATCTATTCAAGAGGAAAAATAGCGTTCAGAGAATGGCCACCATCTTTTTTCCCCAATCTGCAATTTTTTTTGTCTTTTTGGGGGGACTTCACAGGTGCCATAAAATGGTGTAACTACACCAAAAATTTGATGAAGCTGTTATGAATCCTTCTTGAGATATTATGGTAACATTGTCCACTTGTGTGCCACTCAAACAGCCTTCAAATAAATACTTCTCATGTTTCATGACAAGTCTAGAAATAATAAGAGGAAGCTGGTTTTCAATAGGAACTCGGTCCATTATAATGTGCATCTCTGATCAAAATATATTGAATCTGCAATGAATCCTTGTTGAGATATCATGGTAACATTGTCCCCATGTGGGCCACTAAGACAGCCTTGAAATAAATATTTTAAAGTTTCATAAAAAGTTTACAAATACAAAGAGGAAGCTGGTTTTAGATAGGAACCTGGTCCATTATTAGACGCATCTCTGACAAAAATTGGGTAAAGCTGCGGTCAAGATTTTTTTGAGATATCATGGTAACGTCAGGGTTGACGGCACTCAGACAGCCTTCAATTGAATACATTAAAAGTTTAAAAATAATCAGAGAAAGATGGTTTTAAATAGGCACTTGGTCCATCATAAGGTTTTCCTGTGACGAAAATTTGGTAAAGCTAGGGTGAATATTTTTTGAGATTATGGTAACATCGTCCCCTGTGCGCCACTCAGATGACCTTGAAATAAATACTTTAAAAGTTTCATAAAAAGTTTGAAAATAATAAGGTGAAGCTGGTTTTCTCTAAGACCCTGGTCCATTATAAGGTGCATCTCTGATAAAAAATTGGTACAGCTACAGCAAATATGTTTTGAGATATCGCAGTAAGGTGGACACTTTCTGTGCCGAGAGTAAGATGGGCGTAAGTGGTCACTGAGTACTGTGCTGATTCCCCTTTCTCTGTGGATTGGCATCAAATTGCTACAAATGATCAGTCCACTTTATGGCTTTGCAAAATGAATACTTTTGGGAAAATATTAATGAATTTGGTATCTACATTTGCCATACAAACTCAATTTTCAGAAAATAAATACTTTTATAGGTCTCTTTGTTGCCGATTTTTTACAACTGCAAGATACTTGTAAGCAATTTCCGTTCACATATGTTCACTCATTAAGGTATCGGTGATTCACAAAAGCAATTCTTTTTCACCATCTTTGCAATCACATGTAAACCAAACATAGTAACACCAACCACCTACATACTCAAATTTAAGGCATGCTCTCCCCCCCCCCCCCCCCAAAAAAAAAAAACAAACAAACTAGAGGCCCATGGGCCAAATACTCTGCTGGCACTGTGGCTATATAGCACCTCTTCATTTCAAAGTTGTGAGTCTTCAAGTGGCTTCTGAACATATAATATGCTTGTGTGATTTTAGTGTCTTGGTGTCTTGTTTGTCCACTAGATGGCACTTCACTCCACATGTTATCATAGCTTATTTGTGCAATACCTGTGACGGGTATTGTGAGGGAGTCCTTAACTGTCCTCAGTGACCTTGGAACAGAAGATCAAGAACACCATGATTATGTAATACAAGTGGCCAATAGGCCTGGTGCTGTGCTGACATTGCCATTGTCCAAGCTACACCCAGCCATTACAAAATCACCTCTTTTAACTTTACAGGCATGGCGACCTGACAAAAATAAGTCAAGGTCACTGATATTATATAAGATTCTGGTTTTGGACATTGTCTATATATGCTATAAATTTGGCAATTTTGATTTAATTCCTTTTCAAGATATGGAATTTTATATCTAAAAACTTTTTTTGGCTCATAATTTCCATCAAGTTATAGGTGGCACCACTAATATCATTAGCAACTTAGACTCTGAACTCCCCCACAATCCCACCAAATTTGGTGAAGATAGGCAAAAAATTAAAATGCTGGAGTGTTCACAAGATTTTCAGATTTTGACCCATATATGGCATAATATTGTAGGTGGCGCCACCAATGTCAAAATGAACCTACATTTTTATACACCCTAGAAGTCCTGAAAGTTATATTGGGCTAAATTGAAAACTGCGGATGGTATCACGCTAACCAGCAGAAGTTTTCGGATGGACGGACAGACATGAGCGGTCGCATAAACTCTGCGACCTTCGGTCAGCTGAGCTAAAAACACTCATTGCCAACAGCCTGGATAGTTCCCACACACACGTGGGTCCTCTGGACTTGAAAACCATCACTAAAATCAAAATGTATTGAAGTCAAGAAATCCTGTCCACGTACAACCGAGGTAAATTTCAGATTCATCAGGCCTGTGAAACCATGAGGTACTGTGTCCACAAGGATTCTTTCTGCTAAGGGTACACAGTCACACATGCTGGAAACAGGATACCTAAGCAACTGTCACTTGCTGGGAGAGATAATATAATGTCTCACTGTAGAAGACATGAACTACAGAAAACCTACAGTATGATTTACTTGAAGTGTTGCCACACATTTGGTTTAAATAGTCTCTTGTTTTCATGTCCATATCTGCAAGTATATGTCAGTCTGTTTCTGTTGGCATGCACGAGTGCCAATGTTGGATTACCATCACTGCTTCAGCCTAAGTCTGATGGGGCACAGTATGTAATAACAAAATCTGGAATCATTTAAATAATTTTGTTTCACACTTCCCAAAGCAAAACACATGCACAATTTTGAGAAACACTGTTTGCAGTCACCCTGATCTTATCATTGCATGATATCTGTTGCATGTTTTCTTTTCTCCAAACGCAGTATTTCTAAAACCAGGGAACTAAAACCCATTCAGAGGAACCTGTTCCAAGTCACACACAGGTCAGCCTGTGATCCATAAATCAAGTCAGAGTGCATTGACAGTAGTTTTACAATTCAACAACTATTACAGCTTATACATCTGCAACTGATCTCAGCTTTTTAATTAAATGGTGGTAAGTGGGCAATGGGTTACTGTTATATACCACTGCTGGTGTGCCAAGCAGCCTAGCCCATTGAGGTGGTGTGGCACATGTTGTATTTATTGTTACCTGTGGCACCACTCCAAGTATTTAACCATAGACTTGTGATGTATATATACAGGCAACATATGCAACCCTGACACATCCTGCTACTACTTCATACAACTTGCTTCATTAACTCGTTCTGTCCTAGCTTATT